>BMAV01017576.1:14945-37585 GCA_019973955.1 Trichonephila inaurata madagascariensis | reverse complement strand
GTGTGCAATATTAATGTAAGTAAGTTATAAAAAAAAGTCTTTTTTTCGCGAGTGGGTATAAAACCAACCAAGGATCCCATGAGGCCCTCAAAGTGTTTACTTGCGGTCCACCAAGAAGTCAGAAAACCAAAAATGAGAAAATGTTTTCTGTATTTGTGTCGACATATATTTGTGAGCAAAGTTTTTCTTGCATGAAGATCAATACGAATAAATATAGATGTAAGGTGGCTGACATTTATTTACGATGAGCAACAAGAATTCCCACTCCTGATTTAAAGCAAATTGTAGAAAAGTGTGATAGGTTACATTTGTCTCATTAAACCGATTCTAAAATTAAATGTGCTTGCCTGGCTATAGATACGAAATTAGCGCAGTAAATATATTGAATAAAACAGCCTCTCTTTTATTTAACTTATGCTTACTAATTTTTATTGTACATTTTACACCTTTTCCAGGATGCAAAATTAACATATAAATGCAATTATTTCAAAAAGGTGTTGTCCTCGAATAGTCTCTGTTTCCACATAGTGTCCTTTAAGCCAAAACAATTGCCCACCCCTGTTCAAAATGGATACGAAAATTCAACGTTAGTATTTTTAGCATCATGTTGAAAGTTATCTCACGTTGATATGTGGACCAGAAAAAAAAATTATATTTTGAAGGTTATTTTTCCCTAGGTATATTCCATTGTATATTTCATTATCACCTATATATAACTTTCAACAATAGGATGCGTGGTAAGCGTTTGAATCGCGGAGCAGAATTTGAAAAGAGGACGTAGGAAGCTTTTGGAAATAAAAATAAGTAGTTTTATAAAAATGGAGTTTTTAAATTAGTTTCTTGCTCAGAATGTATTGCTCAATGATAGAGGAGGGGAATATTTCAATGTATGAAATTATTTTATATAAAAATACACAATTTGTTTTTTTTCCTCAGTTCAAAATTAACAGCACCTATCTGTTTGCTTAATGTTATGATTTTTTTTTACATAATTCAAGTAACATATTCAATTTTTTAAAAGCTTATCTCTGAGAGACCCATAATAAGATTACTTGACAGTTGGTTCTTCTTTGTAGGTCATACTTACTATACTTAAGAAATAAAATTACTATATCATTGAAAAGCAATTAATCCACATGTCACAGGTTTTGATTAATGCTAAAAGAAAAAAGGTTAATCAAAATGCTTATCTTCTATACTAATTTTATTGCAATAAATACGTTTTACTACTTTAAAATTAAAATTAAACCATGCGCATTATTATTTGTGTATTTGATGAGCCAAAAATAAATCTAAATTAAGCATATTTCCATTAATTCATCATTAAAACAAATTTAAATTTATTTAAGAATCGATTGTTGTAGCCAGTGGTATAATCCAGCAATGGCCAACCTTTGGTCCAAGTCACCCTGTGGTCCTTGAAATATTTTTGATGTCTACAGAAAAATTGGGACTTTATTTATGTTTTTAAGAAGATTCAGTTTAAAAAAGGATAAAATTTACAAAACGTATTACGGCAGAGTTTATCAAACTGTGGGGCGCCCCCCCCCCTTGGGGGGCGTGACAAACCTACAAAAGGGGGGCGCGAGCATATTAAAAAATCGAAAAAAAAAGATTATTTAAAAAAAAATTATTAATTTACTGAAAGTATTCAAACAAAACACATTCTGACATAATATATATAAAAGATAAAATACGCATTTGCATTGATATATTACACTTATAAATGTATCAGTGCTACACACAATGTATTTTATAATTAATTTAACAAGAACAAGTTTACTAATTACCAGTGACCCCATGAAATTGTCATATATATAATTAAAACAAAAATTAACACTTATCTTGATAGTTTGTACAGTGTTTATAATTAATCCTTTAACTGCCGATTAAAAGTTACGCGATTCGCTTCTCAATGCCAACCGTTTTCCACAAAGGTGAGCGTATGGGATGTATTGGGTGGCAGGAATAAAGAAGAGCACACACACACAAATAATCTGAAATAAGTAAATCCTTCGCAAATACTGTCAAGGTACTTTTATTGCATTCCAAAGCCATAGGAATAATTTTATGGATAGCAGTCCACAGAAAAGATCGCATTTAAGAAAGACGTATATATACGTCCAGGGAAATAAACGCTTTGGTTTAGCGAGACGTTTATACATGACAGGGGTGCTTAAAAAGTTGAAGTCGTATTGTAGTTTTAGCATCAAATTATAGTATTATTGAATTCACAATACATTGTTATTGTATGAGGGGGGCGCGATGAAAATTATGATTGGATATTGGGTCGCGAATATTACAACTTTGAGAAGCACTGAATTACGGAAAATGGATTATATATTTTTTAAAAAAATTTCATTTGCTTCTTTTAGCGAAAATATTTTTGAGTTTATGAACTTTGTAGTTACTTTTTTGGGTATATCGAGTGACATTTTAAAGCGAGAGCTGACAACCATGATAAATTGGTGACCTAATAGTCCAACTTGTTGATACTGTTTGGCGTTACTGGTTTCTTCTTTTGTCTTACCGGTCTTGTGTGGCGTTACCAGTTTCTCTTGCTTTTCATGATGTTCCTTTCCTGTGATATGGAAAAGTAAATCGAGATAAATAAAAAATAACTTATAGAGTTATAACGATCCGCCGTATCGTGTTCAACCCCAGGGCCGTTTCTAACCTCCCCGGATTGGTAGGCACTTCAAAACTGTTGCACCTCTCCACACACTACATCCATAGCATCCCCCTCCTTCAGTTCCTACCTTGCCTGTTTTAATTCCGGACGAATTTTCCGTTTCTTTGGTTTTGTTCTCTGGGGAGTCTTTCTATTACCCACCACCTACGTACCCACCGTTTTAAAGACTGGCAACCAACTGCTTTAAGGAAAGGATAGTGGAATGGTGTAATCACTTTTGTTCATTTTTTACTTTATGGCAGTGTTTCTCAAACTCTGGGGTGCACCCCCTAGGGGGCATGATAACCTTACAAGGGGGGAGCTAGCATATTGAAAAGTCGAAAACAAAAGAATATTTTAAATAATTATTAACTTACTGAAAGTAAACAAACAAATACATTCTGACAACAAAAAACAAAATACTCTTTTATACTATAATATACTTATAAAATGTATCAGTACTGCATAATCTATTTTATAATTAATTCAACAATACTAAGTTAAGGACAAATTTAATAATTACCAGTGAGCCCATGGATTTGTCATATAAAATTATATGCCAACATTAACACTTATCTTGATAATTTGTACGGTTTATAATAAATCCATTAAATGCCTATTAAAAATTACGTGATTCGTTCCCCAATGACACTGTTTAGCACATAGGTAAGAGTATGTGGTGTATTGAGGGGGGTAAAAAGGAATAAATAATCAAAAATCCTCTGATATAAGTAAATTCTTCGCAAACACTGTCAAGGTCATTTTAGTGCTTTCTAAAGCCTTCGAAATAATTTTATTGATAGCAGTTCACAGAAAAGATAACACGTCGGAAAGACGTAAATATACGTCTAGGGTAATTAAAACACTGACTGAGTGAGGTGTTTATATTCGTCGGGTGTACTTAAGGGGTTAAAGTCGTACTGTAGGTTTAGCGTCAAAGTATAGCATTATTGATATTGAATTTAATACATAGTTATTGTATGGAGGGGGGCATGATGCAAATTATGATTGAATATTGGGTCGCAAACATTAAAAGTTTAAAACACTGCTTTATGGTATCAGGGACCACCAAACCTTTTGTAAATTAGTACAGTAAATTAATGAAATCGTTTGTAATTAATGTATAGAGAATACGTTATTGTATTAGCTGTTTTCAAATTGTTAAATATCAGCTTTTCCATCGCTTTACTATCTTTTACTTTTCGACATCCTTATTATTCCTCGAGTCACTGTCATTGTTATTATACTTAAACATCAAAGGTTTCCTTTGAGCTTTAATCGTAGCAAAATTCTTAATCACGTCATTGTAATCAGTTTTAATTGTAATATCATTCTGAGTACAAAGCAACATCAAACTTTGAAACTTTCATTTTTCATGGTAGATCTTATTTTAGTTTTTAATATTTTCAGAGCAGAAATACTTCTATCTGCTGTACAGATAGTCACGTGAAGAGTCAAATAAAGTTTCGGTGCGACTTCTAAATTTGGGAAAGCACTTTCCAACTTATTTTTCTTGATGTAGAAAAATATTTGTCTTGTTTTTTCCCCACCTTCCTAAACATTCTGAAACGTTGACGCTTTGGCACGAACTGTTTTTCATCGATGTAGGGGTAAGGTAGCTTCTTGTTCCTTTTCATAAAGATTTCTGAATAGCTAGAATCTTGATTTGAGAGATTCGTAGCGTGGGTATGTTCACTGCAATTTTATTTTTTTCTCTTTTTCGATCCTCCAATTTTTTGCGCCCTATACACATGACAAGAGTGACTTAGCATTAAAGTGGCCTTGGTCAATCATATTAAAAAGCCGTTTAATGTAAAATTGCACATATAATGGTCTAGAAAGTTATAAAGTTTGGTGACCGCTGGTATAAAATTAGTAACCAGTTGCGACATTGCCATCGTTCGATAGCCATGTCGTGGGGTTTCCGCGTAAGTTAGAGGTGTGGGATTCTCGGAATGATGTGAGACATTCTATAATTCTTAATATGACTTTTATTAAGAATTTAACTTAAATTACATAGATATTGAACAAACTTATATTAAGTGAGAATAAACCAAAGTACGCAGTTTTAACTAACTCAGATCGCGCAATTAGATCACTTATCAATATAAATATATTATATCTGCCTAATCTCAATCTCAATAATATACTAGCGTTCAGAATATAATCCTCCTACCTTGGTTGAATACTCAACGGTTCAATTACTTTCAGATATTCAGTTAGGTTCGAATGCAATAGTATGCACCTTGTAGTAAGGGCTTGATATCCGTGATGCCTAGGTAGGCCGTCAAAATACACTTCTACCTTTTCCGAACTAGCTTCCTCTAAATTGCCATCCTTGCTCACTAAACTTTCTATCCTTTTAAAGGTTATCTTATTTGCATCTATGCTTCGTTTCACTTCTTGGATTTGGGTTGGAAAAGTTTTGCCATTAATCGTGGCCGTCAAAGAACGTAGAGGTTATGTAAGAAGAAGAACGCAAGAGATGTCACACAGTAACATTTTAAAGAAGTTGAAATAGATTGTGTTCTAATTCTAATCGTCATGAATGGAATTGCTACAGTTTAAATCTATTGGGACTCAAAGTGTTCAAGTTGGTATGGCACGGAAGTTGATGTCCGTTAACAATAGTTCTCGTGTCAGTTATAAGGGAAACGTTGATAAAACATTAGTGAATCCCTCATGAAATTTAATTCGAATCCTTAAGGTAATTTTCTTTGCTTCAATATTAACCACTATCGTTATTGTTAATGTGTTATTCTTAATGTAATACAAATAAAAAATTTAAAACTTAATTCGCTGCGTTGTATATATCAGTGAGTTCTCTTAATTTGTTTCTATATAAAATGTACTCTGAGTAAATGATACACTTATACCAAAATGTTTTATAACTTTGCTTTGAAATCAATGAAAAAAACTTGATACAATGTATTTCTAATTATTTTTTCACGATTTTGCTATACGTAATGTTAGATTACGATACGTAATGTTAAGTTACGATATACTTTTTCCCAGAATTTCACTCTTATAGCGGTGATTTAAGTACTGGGTTAAAAGTAAAGGACAAAATCTCATGGATAAAATAATGCATTTAATAACCGAAGATATCACAACTACAGAAGATGGTTATACAATACTTTACAAGACAAATACAATTAAACATTTAGAGAAGCAAGTTAAAGCAAATTTTAGTTTAAATATAGTCCAGTAATAGCAGGCGGATTGGGTGATCTTAAAACATTGGCAGTGCGTTTACAGTTAATACTACTGTCTGTAATGTGTCCATAGCGTAGCGACATCTGCATTCCATTCTGGAAAATATAGCATGCGCTACACTCTGAATTAGCTATCTCATTTAATTTAGGTTTTTTATTTCCAAAATATTCCAAAAATAAAAAGATGGAACGAATTTAACCCATTAACTGATGCAAGCGTATATTACTAATTAACCAGATTTACTAATTTATGCTGTTTCTTTTCCTCCCTCACATAATTAAGCACGTCTGTGCGGAAAACTATGACACCGAATAGCGAATCGCGTAACTTTTCCTATGCAGGTAAGGAATTAATAACTGTAAAAAAAAAACATTAAGTTCAAGCTTAAGTTCTAGAGTTCTATTTAAAAAACTGTTGCAGTTGAAATAGACTCATAACGAAAAAAAAAATCCTTACTAGCTAATTTTTCGCTTATCCATTACATTCTATATACAATGCTTCTACAGTATCAAGTTTTAACAAGGAACCATATCAGAAAAAAAACTTGAAAAATCTCCCAATGAAGTATTGTCTTGGTCATATTATCTCGGGTATTCGCAATTACGAATTTCTTAAATTTATTGAACGCCACTTATTTAACTTCCAAATTGTTGGAATTTTCAAGTACTTTATTATAAATTGAAATTTAGATGAAACAATGCAATTAATTCGATACTCCGTTACTGGTTGTCATTTTAAATTTGTAAAATTGTCAGTAACGCATTTTAAAATTGTCACAAACTGACTATAACAATGCATAGTCATCATTTAAACTAACTGTTAAACTCTTAGCGAGCTTAAACTGATTTAATTGACACTTAAACTGATTACTTAAATTCCTTTTTAAGTAAATAAATTACTTTCTAAAGTGAGCTGCAACTAAAAAGCGCAACTTTCTGAATTGTCAGTGTGTCAAATGGTTTATTACCAGCAATTCACTTATTTTGCCCCTCCCGGGGCCCCCCCCCTAAAATATATTACATTTAAATTAATCATTGACTACCGTTTGTTGAATTTAATTAGAAAGTTCTAAAGCGTTACATGAATTATTTATGTATGAATAAGTAACAACTTTGAATATATGCTAGAGTAATTATTCTTCATATGCAAAATCATACAAGAAATAAAAAATTGGTTTTGTTAAGTAACTAAATTAATATTGCCATCCTTCTTACAGAAATGAAATAATTTCAATGGTTTATTTTTTGTGAAGTAAAATTAGCAACTACATATTTTGTCAATCCTTATATAAATTAAACAAAACAATAAATTAAACAAAAGAATACAATCAGAATATCATGATATATATTAAATTAAATTAGCATTTAATTTCGTCCTAAGAAGATACAAAATAGAAAGTATTTTTAAGGCATGAAATAGTATGTAGTATCCTTTTCTGTATTTGTTTCAATGCATTTGGGAATTTAATGAATAAATCTAAAATGATGCAATGTCGTTTCTTATTTTATAAAATGAAGCTTCCATTGTCTGAAATGTTTATTTTGTGATGAAAATCGTGATTTTTTGTAGTAAGGATGAAGTTTTGTATTCATTAATGTAGGTTATGTTAGCTTAAATATCACCATAACCGGAGTCTTTATTTATAATATAATTATTCTCGAGAACTTTGAATTATATATATATATTTTCCGAGAGTATTATTTTTATAATTGCATAGTTTCCATCAGGGATTTAAGTATCTATATAGTATTTCTGTTACACTTTGTGAAATAATTTAAACTTAATGCATCCAACCAAATTTTAATGACTGTCATTTTAAACTGAGTGCTAGTGTGATTCATTAAAATATACAAATAACTAGTGGTCCCGACAGACGTTGTCCTGTACACACGTCAAATCCGAAAATTACAAACTTTTTGAAAAAATTGTAATAGTCTGGACCGTTTTGATGAATTTTTTTATAAAGAAAGTTATTACAATACCTGACATCATCACATGCACAGTTAACACAATTCGACCTATCGATTGCATGTGAATATGTATTTACTATGAACTAAGTTGAATATAGAAGCTGTTCTGAATAGAAACTTAACTTGTTTTGATTAAAGGGTAAAAAAAAATAAAACTAGAGCTATTCCAAACCTCGGACATGCAACATATAATTGGCCGTGTGAAAAACAAGGGTTTTCTAAATCTAAGCCACAAATTGTCATTGTTTGACCTTGTGACATATTAATGGTCATAGCAAATGCCAAGCTAATATGAAATTGCAAACATTTGAAGGGGTAGGTGAGTCTGAAAGAATCATTAGGATCTGTGGTAGAAGTGCAACTTGACCTTGAAGTTTGCCGCTCAAAATAGTGGCTTCAAAAATATTACCCATGATTTTTTTTATGAACAATCTCGCAACCTTACATAATTTTGGCGTATTTTTAACTAATTGCGATATCGGACCGAATTGTGAATCTAAATCATTCTCAAATCCACTTGAACCCACACAAGAAATATCATCAAAATTGGTCCAGCCGTTTAGGAGGAGTTCAGTCACATACATACGCACAGAAGAATTATATGTATAAAGATTATTTGAAATATTAATTAAGAACTCTAAAAAGCATGATTCGTCTGCATTTTTGTAACAATGAAGACCCGGTTTGGACAGTTTGGGTTAAAATTGATTTTCGACGCCAACTTAAGACATTTTTAAAAGAATAACGTTGTTACAACAATGCAGGTGAATATTCAGTTGAATGTTTTGAATCTTTTTAATTAATATCTTTTTAACTAATTGCGGTATCAGACAGAATTGTGAATCTAAACCATTCTCGAATCCACTTGAACCCTCACAAAAAATTTCATCAAAATTGGTCCAACCCTTTAGGGGGGAGTTCAGTCACACATACACACGCACTGAAGATTTTTATATATAAAAATATACAATATACACTGCTGGCCATACAAAACGCAGGACCAAGAAGGTCCAGAGAAACCACATCAAATTTTATTTGGCAGATAACATTAAAACAAAAATCAAATGATTAAAATTACAGCCATTTATGACGAGTGGATGATGACAAAATCAGTAGTTAGTGTAGGCGCCATTGTTGGCTATAACAGCTGCCACATGCCTCAGCATATAATCAAAGAGGCTTTGGATGTATTCTTGGGGTACGGCAGTCAAAGCGGCTTCCACATATTGCAAACTTGATCTGGTGCAGCAGGGGGTGTTATATCCGGGGTCAGTCGTTGTGCAAGCACGTTTTCGTTTGGTGATAGACCGGGAGAACAAGCAAGCCATGGAAGCAATTCAATCTGATGGGTAGTAAAGAACTCTTGAACATTGATTGTCGCGTGTATTCGCACATTATCCTGTTGGAATATGGCTAGTGGCAAGCTCTGAATGCATGGGAGGAACGCAGGCTCCAACACATCAGTGATATTGCGCTGGCTGTTAAGTGTACCGATAATGCGTACTAGAGGGGTGCAGCAGTGAAATCCAATACCATCTTAAACCTTAATACTGGGTGTAGGACCAGTGTGGCAATGCATAACATAACAATTCAGTAGCCTCTCAGCACGTTATCACCTAACTCGTATCCGACCATCGTGATGATGCTGTCAGAAGCGGGATTCGTCAATAAACACGATGTCATTACATTCCGTTGTCCATGTTCGCCGTTCATCGCACCATTGGCGACGAAAGCGCCAATTGTTTCCAGTCAAAGGTAAATGAAGCAATGGATGCCTTGCGGACATTCTACTAAGCTGCAAATGGCTTCGCATGGTACGAGTGGACACTGAATGATGCGTAAGAGACTAAATCTGTTGTGGTATGGTTTATGAAGGGGCTGCGTGATCCATCACTGCCATGCGCACAATCCGCCTGTCATCACGGGCAGTGGGGCCAAGAGATGGTGTGATTAACCCTGTCGGTCCGTTGCTTTCTCCTGCATTCAGCGGTGACTGATCCACATCACAATTACTTGCTGTCGTCCAACACGTTGACGGATTTTTCTGAAGGATAATCCGCAATCCTTATAAGCTACTGTTCTCCCTCGGTCAAATTCAGAAATTTAGTCAAAAGACGCTCGATGTCTGCCACGATATATAGTTAAACAGTATACGCACACACATTCACACACAAAAAAAAACAATTGTCGAAATTCAAATCACCAATCTATAATCTCCTTATATAGTGCTTGTGGGTGGCGCTGCAGTCCATGATGTGCGTCTGTGCTATAACGCTATTGATTTGCATATTTCATCACCGCCCATGCCTGATGTACATTTCATATGGCTTACATGCTTCCTTCACGGTATTGCATTTGGTGTGGCCAGTAGCGCAATAGGTGTTCTAAAAAGTCGTGTCCTTCCCGGTCACAGCAGGTTTAAGTTCGGTAAGGCTTGATTCAGCTCAAGAATCCATTTCGGACCACATTCGGTTACAAAGATTGAGGCGAAATTATTCGAGTGCTGTACCACCTAAGTTAAGTGAGAAGGTGGTATAGTCATAACTCTGCTGTTTAGGAACCAAACCCGTCTTGATCGGGATGATAATTTGAGATGAAAAGTGGCTTACCTACGAAAACATCGTAATAAAACAAAAAAGGATATCTTAAAGGTCATAAGGTTTTGACGACTTGCTGTTGACCTTGGCAAGGTTGTTTATTTGATCCATCAAAATACTGGTCAGCAGGTATGCAGTGCTTGCCTTAGACAACTGAGCCGAAAGGAATCATATTCGGGACAGTCCTTAAAGGCTCTTATTCCCGTCATTTGCGACTTGCAGAAGAGGACGCCGATGCATACCTCCTTCCTAGAGAAGAAAGTTATTTTTTCTGTTTGACTTTCTGATCGATACGATGGGAATGTTGTTCTTCCTGGCAATTGCTGCTATTGGTATACATCTCCAGCAGGTTCGAGTGCCATTGAAACTGTTTTCCGATGAGGTTACGGGCAATCTCTTTTTGAGATCATGGGTCTAGTTGACGAGTGCGACACTGCCATTTTGAATCACCAGTCGTGGTTTATTGAGAATGTCCTACTAATATTCTCTGTGAAATGAATTCATAATCAACCAGTATCTATAGGCTGTGCTGCTTTCTAGTGCTTAATTCCAGGGTCACCAATTCGACGAGAAACTGTTGATCTTGGCAGGGGTTCTTATTTGATCCACCGACCTACCGGTCCCCAGCTACGCTGTGCATGCCTTAGACCAGTGATCCGTAATCCCCGGTCCGTGGATCAATTGGTGCCCGGGTCCCCTACAAAACTTTAAACTATTTCCATTTTATTTAAAGTGGTGCATTTCTCTCAGAGTTACGCAACTTTCCACGGAAATCACTTTATATTTGGTATTAAATCACTTTCATTCCTTTTTGGTGTAACTATATTTTGTTCTGAAGGCATATTTAAATATAACTAAATTAAAATTGTTACATCAAAACAATCTAAATTATAAACAATCTACGTGTCCTACCCTCAGGGGGCCGCGGTAAAGTTATCAAACGCTGACCGGTCCGCAGCGATAAAAAGGTTGCGGAGCACTGCCTTAGACGACTGGGCCGACAGAAATCCCTATTCCATCCAGTCCTTAATGGTTTTTATTCTTTTCCTTTGTTGTTTGCGACTTGCAGAAGGAAAGCCCATGGTTAGCCCGGAAAATCCGCTCTCTCCACCTTTAAGCAGAAGTGGAGCCTGTGTAAGAGGACACTGCGTATATGATGAGATATTCAAGAACCAATACATTTTAAGTTGTGAAATCCGCAGAAAAATCTCAATTTGAAGAGATACTGCCAGCAATTAAATAATTAAAACTAGCATTTCAAGAAAAAATGCAATGGAAATCATACTACTCCACGATAATTCCAGGTCACATGTTGCTTTGAACGCTCGGCAGAAACTCGCAGAATTAGTTTGGAAATTCTGTCACGTCCACTTTACTCCCCAGATTTACCACCCTCTGAAGCTCACTTGTGTCCGTATTCACAAAAAAAAATTTTCTGAAAAAAAATTTAAAAAACGGAGAAGATTTCAGACAAGTGCTAGTTCAATTGCTCAGTTCTAAGAATAACGCATTTTTTTTTCAAAATGGGATATCACGGTGGCAAGAAGTCATATAAATAATTATTTTAATCATATTTATTCAATTAAGTTTATATTTGAGGTCCTTAAAATTTACTATTTTGCTTCATCCTAAAAATGGAGAGAAATTTCCGATAGACTTAATGATATAAGGGAGACGCATGGTAAAATCAGTTATACCTTCTACTTGCTTTTTAAATGTGTATATTAGACAGTTTTTTTTATTACCAGATATGTAAAAATTTAAATTCTTTCATTTAAATAAAACTTAAAATACTCCTGATAAGGCTGTAATTTTATCAGATTCAAGTTCGGCCCCTTAAGTCTTGGCAAGCAGCCTAGACAAACAAAGTTTCCGAGTCCAAGATTGCATGGAGCTGCTAAGCAGAATTCCAACAAAGGTTGTGTTTCAGTGGGTATCTTCCCATTGTGGCCTTTGGGGAAAAGAAATGGTGAACCTTTTAAGAAAAAGAGGCACGGATACTCTCGAGAGATCTACTAGAGTCCTGCCTCTTTACTAAGAAAAAATTGAAATTTATAGGATTTATTAAAAAAATGCTTTCAAAATGCTACTACCAGTGCTGCCAAAAATAAATCATGGAGAGTGCTAATAAAACCTAACTGTGTCTTTGAGTTTCCTCATGCTGCTACTGTGGCTGAGTTTAGATTGTTGACTGGACATGACTGCCTTTTGTGCTCACTTGCTTCGTTTTAATCTGACTGATTCCCTTTTTATGTTTTGTGTGTTTCTGAACAAGCCCTGGACAATTCCAATCTAGACATGTGCTCAGTACTTAAGAGTTTGGATTGTTTTGTGAAGATACATTGGAAAGCTTGTTGCCTAATCACCTGATGATCAGTGACCAGGCATTTGATAAATAAAATAAAAATGCTGCGATGGATGCTGAAATAATAAGGACTTAATATTTACTATCACACTGGACATTTTGCCTATATTACAAAAACAAAAACAAAAAAAAAATCTTTCGTTTAGAACTACAGTTTTATAAGCCTTTTTGTGACCGAAGAACCTAGTGGTTATGGCCATAGTCTTGTGATCAGCGTTTTATGAGTTCGATCAATAACACTACTGAAGACCCTCCATGTACAGAGAGCCGATGTTCTTTAAATCTGTCAAGGCTCAAAGTCCTCCCTTTGGCATGATGTAAAACTTAAGAGAGGTGAGTACCATCTCAGGTGCCACCATCGTTACTTGACCGAGGCTCAAAATTGCTAGGTACGTCACCATTAGTCCATTAGCTTCATAGTACGACATGAATAACAAATCTTCTCAGTAAGCAGTAGGCATTTTTCCTTCTATATAGTCGAAATCGGGAACCGAAAACTTAAAAACGAGATTAGTTCCAGTATTCTAACGAAAAGACTCACATTTGCCCGATGTCTTGGGATGGTAATATGGATTTTTTTCCCAATGAGGCTGCATTTTAGCAACTTTGTGAAACCGCCCCCCTAGGGTGACCGTGTGAGCTCTTGGTGTAGGGTTTACAAAAGGAACAGACATTTTTAAATTCTCAATATGACTTTATTAAGAATATTACTTAAACCTCTAACAAATTAGATAATAATATTTATGAGAGAATCTAACACAATAATAGTTATACCGAATCGCGTAACTTGGACCACTATCAATATCTAACCCGCCTAAACTCACTTCTAATAATACTACAAGTCCTAATATTAAATAGTCAATCCTACCTTAATCCAATCGTAGCTTAAATTCTATGAAGAGACATCTGGGCGCGCGTGCAATGGTATGCACCTGGACCTAATAGCTGAATCTTCAGAGTAACTTCTACTGGCTGTCAACTCACGCTTGTATCAATCTCTCACATAACATTCCCCAAATTGCCATACGACTTACTGAAACTTCTGTTATTTAAAAGCTATCTCATTTGCATTTCACTTCTTGGGTTTTGGTCGGAAAAGGGTTGCTATTAATCTTGGCCCCAAAAGAACCCAGAGGACATGTTAAAGAAAAGACGCGTGAGCCCGTCACAACTTAACCTTTGCAGAAATGGCAAGTTCTCAAATGTGAGAGGCATTTCATGGTGGAACCATCTCGTGGAGGTCTCGGTACCAAATTTGGACACTTGAATTGTATATAGATAGATTTGTACGAAATATCCAGCATGTAAATGCATAAAGCACATTTATTTTCGGACACAAAACATTAACAAATAAACGCTAGGACAACTAGCTTACAAAAGAAGCCCACACAAGTTGATACTATCTATAATGTACTGTATATCTTCAAACAAATAGTGACCTGTATCCAATTAATCATTTATAGAAGACCCGAGCCGACACTTCAAAGACTGTCCTAATTTTTATAATCACTATCATTTTTTTAAAAACGGGCCAATTAAGTAAGACAATAAATTTTGATTTTATCTTCAAATGCTTTTTTATTAAATCCCGGGAGGGGCTGTCCTCCTAACAGCGGATAAACTTCCACTCTACAAATTATACAACTGTTCATACTCATTGCACAAAATGTTAATTTGTAATTTTCGAGCATTATGTGGTTTAACTTGTTTGTTCTTTTTTTTTCTCAAAATTACTTCTTGGCTCCCATCTTCCATTACATTCATCCCTAAAGCTGGATCGTCCAACACTTCCTAGATTAAGTTCTCAGGTTTTGATAAATGTTCAGTTCTTGCGGCTTCATGGAAAGTTGAGTATTTAGTTCCGTGGATTGATTATAAGTTTTCGTATGAGACAATTCCTTTCATCTCACGCAAAGATTTTAGTCCAGGTAATCATCACACTATTTTTCTGCGAGAGCGTGCAATAATGTATTATCGCAACCGTATTGGCGACATTTTTTGAAACGAAGCCTATGGTTGCCAATTCAGCTCGTACGGCACGTGTGAAATAGGGGTTGCCAACTTAACGAGTGATCTTGAACGTTGCCGTTTCCACCATTAATAAAATTTATTACAGCATCAGAGAAAAGTTTTTTTTATTGAGGGACATAGTTTTGTAATCATCGAGAAAACCCAGCTATTTTATGCGTTCCGAGTTGTTGTTTTTATGCTATTGTTAAGGTCAGTTTTCTGATCGAAAGCAATTCATTAGCATTTAATCAGAAAGATAAACGAAGTTCTTATTTCCCACTCGGCAAAACTTTCAGACTCTTGAAATTCTTTAATACTTTCAACTGTGTTCTCTTTTTTTATTTATTTACTCTATTTGATCATTAATCCAAATAGTGTCAAGGTCTTATAAGCTGCTTATCGAAATATTTTGAACATGTTAAGAAATAACATTCTCGAAAACTTATTCTTGTTTACATAACTTTCGAGTATTTTTATTTGCCTCGTTATTTCATATCCAGAATGAGTTTTTATTAAAAACAAAACGGGTCTTATGTATAGTAAAACCTGTTTTTCTGCGGTAGTTAGGGACCGCATAAAAATAAACCGCACAAAAAAATTCGAAAATATTTCATAAATTCTTACATATAACAAACAACCTCCTCAAAATATTACTGCAAAATACTGTAAGTACAGTACAGTATGATTCATTAAGAAATTGAGTATTCAACAGTAATTAGAAATTGCTGCGACAAAATACACCAATAATTTCTTTTCGATGCTTAAAATGTTCCTTAGCTTTTCTCTTATTTTATATTTCGTGTAGTATTCAGAACATATATTTTGCAACGTTCAGAATAATGAGAGATAATTGTAAAACGAGTTTGTATCTCTTTTACAGTTTTTTTTTTTTATATTATATAATTTCAGAGGTTTTTCTTTTATGGTAATGTAAATAAAATCGACATCAAAAGGCAACGAGTTTTACATCCAAGTTTCAAAACCTCATTCGACGCTAAATTGAAATTTGAGAAGCATAATCACTATTTTTAGCAAAAGTATAAGCGAGGAGTAATCAATATTTGTATTTTGTACCGAGTTAGATGTACTATGCTTCGATTGTTTATCAGTGTGAAATACTGACGTCGTTGATGTATTGGCCAGTAACAATTGGCATTCTACAGACACATGACCTATTCTCTAGATATTTACTATTCCATCCGGATACAGTTTGAAAATATTTGGTTACTAAGTCAAACAAAGCAGTATTTAGAGCAAAGTACATCTGTGGAATATGAGGGGCATGGAAGTGCAACAATTTCAAATAAACAGTTATTCTTGAAGAAAGCAAATTTATTATACCTTCGGTTATATTTGAAGCAATTAACACTAGAACGTCTGTCGGTGTCGATTGGGCACCAGAACCTGTTTATTTTGTTCTCCTTTTCGCATTTTTGCAAGGCAACATGTGTGAACAGCATGGAATTAACTACGACAAATTTTGTTGGAATTACAATTTACTTTAACAATATACTTCTTAGAAAATAATTCATAAATATTTATTTTTACTAACTACTTAACAGTTTATGCTCACTTACTGGTTGATAAGTAAATTTCAAAATATTCCTTAGTTTTATTAAAATAAAAAAGGATGAAAACTATTTGACGAATAAACTTTTCAGTATATTCAAATCATTATTCTTTTTAACCATTTTCGGAGTCTAGAACTGATTAATTAAAAAAACAATTAATACTTTTAAAATTACGTTTAAAAATGTAAATTGTTCCTATTTAAAATAAAATGCTTTTTTTTTTAAAGTCGATCTAAAATGGAAATTCGGAAAGAAATATACGTATTTTCATTTCACGTAAAAATTCTAATTAGGTGGCGAAGAAAATCGCAAATGATGTAAATTAGGTGAATGAATATATTTTTCATTCTCTTAAATTAAATTATCTTGAATTTATTTTCATTTTTCCTATACTTCGGATAAAGTTTCTAATTAGGTGCAGTTAAATTTATGTTTCTAATTATCTAAATCCTTTAAGGAAAATAAAAAAGAAGCTTCTTATTCACGACATACTAATCACTTGTCAAAGAAAAGTAGAAAATTCTAAAGAAGTTTAAATTCCGCATTTTAATTTCTAGATTAGAAATTTTTTATCTGCTTTCAATTTTTGCTTATTTAAATATGAAACTTCATCAACAATATAAATAATATAGCCTTTAAAAACAAACAATAAGAAAGTTCTCTTTTTCTTAAAATTACTCTTTATATATTTTAAACAAAGTCCGGCAGAAAAGGAAGAAAATTAACATCAGCAAGGAATAACTTATCGTGTAATAAATGAAAAAATAGTATTTCCCTTTCCTGAAGATAGTAATGAATAATAAAATAAGTAAAGGACATTATAAAGGAAATATAAAGAATATTATAAAGGAAATTTAAAGAACATTATAAAGGAAATATATAAAGAATATTATAAAGAAAATATAAAGGACATTATAAAGGAAATATAAATAATATTATAAAGGAAATATAAAGAACATTATAAAGGAAATATAAAGAATATATTATAAAGGAAATATAAAGAACATTTCAAAGGAAATAATAAAAAAAATGAAAAACTCTTCAAATTAACTTTTCCGTGAAATTCTTTATTAATCAAAGTATTCTCCAGAAAGAATTTCTAATCAGTAATATGAGAAATATATGATTTTTAAAAACCTGCTTAGACTAAAAACTACTGAAATAGAATGCCTAACATAATTTTTATTTAGAACTTATGGTAAATTGTGATTGTTTAAAAATTCTCCATTATAAATTACATAAAACATAAAAAAGTTCTTCGTTTAGCTGATGAAAAATCTGAACTCATTTCTTTGATTTATTTGTGAATATCAATTTGTATATATTGATTCTAAAATACTCTGATATTTTTCAATCGTTACTTTGGTTAACTTCCAATTCATGTATTTTAAAATTTTTCTTGTTGAAGTGATAACTTCTACAGGCGCGTTTTGCTGGACAGTGAACTTGAATGAACGTCATGCTCGGGTTTGTAACACTCATTCGCCTTTTTTCGTCTTTAGTCAGAAATCGTGCTCGTACGAAGTCGTCCGCAACATACACAACCCTAAAAAGAAAAGGAGGGACGTTTCCCTCCCACCACTTCGAAACGACACGAATCGTGGTAGTTTGTCTCCCCACCACCACCAATACGCCGTAAAATTAAAGTTCCTAGCTTCAATCTAAGTGGGTCTTCCCTCCTCCCCCCTCCACCCCCCGCCATCTCTTTTTAAGAAAATGAATGTGGAATTCTTTCTAATCCTAGTTGCAGTATGAAAATGAAACGTGATATTTTTTTAAAAAAATAGGCTTAGAGAGAGAAAGAGAAATGCTACACTAAAAGTAAACATAAAATGTAGAAAAAGGACAAATTTTTACAAAACTAAGTGAATAATATAATTATCATTAGCAATATTGCAGTGAATTTAAGAATAAAAATCTATTTTTGTAAGCGAATCAGAATAGCAATGAACAAAAAGTTCTATTAATCACATTACTTCAATATACTTTGAATCTAGAAAGAAAGAATTTAAAATAATAAATTTAAGTATACAGGTATTAAGAAAAAGTTAAATAATTTAAATACAAGAAAACAAAATATAATTAAGAAGACTTACCTTGCAGCAGGACCAGATATATTTGTATAAAACTGCCATAAAATGAGAAAAGAGCTAGTTTAAGCTGAAGATTAAGTGATATAAATCTTCTGATTAAATAAATCCCTCTTTTAAGTTTTTGACCTAGATTCCTCTCTTCCAATCAATTACCTGTCTTACTATTCCTTTGCTTAAATTAATTCATGGATAGAATTGAATATTGTTAAATTACAACCAAAATTCACAAAGCTGGATGGGGTCTTCTCAGCAAATTACCTATTATCTTAAGTGGGAATTTGAAAGTAGATTTTTTAAAAGACAAATCAAAACCTTAAGTTATCTTTTAAAATCAAAATTCCATTTACTTATGTTGAATGATCCAAATGAAATCACGAAGTACGGAACGAATCTTTACGGAGTTTTTTTATAGATATTTAAATGAAAATTTAAATGTATAAAGTATTTATAACCTATTTCAGCTACCATAAACCTATTGTTTCCTTTTTAGAGTACAAATAATTCACAAATATGATTGTAAATTTCACACAAAAAAAAATATTACTTTATGAGTACAGACATATGAATAAATAATTTTATAGGACAATACTAATATCCCCTTAATTTTTATTCATCGAACTAATCCAGTAAATAGCATTATAATATTTGAAGTTATCTATTATTTCTAGTACCATTGCTGAGCACTAGAATATTTTTTAAGAATATGAGGACTGTGGTTTTAATTATTGCTGGAAATTGCATTTCAAATCAGGCTGCAAATCGCGTTCCTTGTTAGATGGAATTCATTAATGGAACGCGCAGTTTTTTTAACATTGCAAGTTATCAGCACAATCATTGATATCCATTATTGATTTATTTTAACATATATTAAAAAATTATTTTATGTGTATAACTTTATATAATTATATAATAAAACATTTAATATATATATAATAATTATATTTTTGATTATTTTTATTTTTTATACAATATACAATTATTATTATATTATATCACTTTTTAATTATTGTTATATTAATGTGTATGATTATTATCGTATGTTATACATATTATAATTTTTGTTATTATGTTATGTTGTTGTTAGTAATTATTGATGGATATTGGTTATTTTCAAAAAGTTCATTATTTGAAATTTATTTCAAAGCAACTCATTAAAATTATTTTCTATACAACTTGTTACATCTAAGCCACAATCTTGGATTCCATATCACTCGACAACAAACGCTTCTTGACGAGATGCATTCGGATATCAAATAAGTTCCAAATATATATTTCAGCAGTTAAAAACTGAAAATGATATGATAAATTTTTAATTAATGTCACATATTATAGAGACCATGGGGTACTAGTAACAAATCGAGTATCCTAAACTGGTATCATGTAAATATATAATATATTTTTAATGCCCTTATTCCAAATTTGTTCCAAGAGTTTCCCAACCCAAAATGTGGTTCTAGCTGAAATATTTAAAATACTTCTATCCAACCCTTATTAAAATGCATACCAATTGCTAATTAAAATTTTCGCTAGTTCCAAACAGAGGTTGATATGTTCGCCAGACAGGTTTAATAAATCTTAATTATTGCTGGATGAACTCGGTTTCCCTGCTTGCGAATCAGCTGTTGTTATGTGTAAATAACTGCTATGGTGCATTAAAACTGCGGTAAACATGTTGATTTAGGCATTTAGATAAATATTTTCATCCAACATGACTGCACTAATATGCACTTTTATGGCATTCTAAAATCCTAATTCTTGTTTAACGCTAGAATTTAAAATATTAAGATAAAATATTTAGTTGACTTGTACAACGGTTGTTTGTTAAACAGTTGATTATGGGGTGAATTAGCTTACACGGAATTTTTGTTACAAAAAAATAATTTGAAACATTTGTAAAAGATTAAAAAAAAAAGAATTCCTTTTAAATCTGAACGATAATTTTTTTTAGATACATAGTTATTTTAATCTCTCATAAATTATAAAATATTCAAATAATGCAATTCCTCTGTTTTGTTTCCTTTTTAGAACCTCCTTACAACTACTAGCTGTTACCCGCCCTCTTTGATGGGTGTTTTATGACATTGTATGACTATGAGCTGTTTTTTTTTAATTCCTACTATTAGTTCACTTTCTCCCTATTTATATATAGGAAGAGAATGAACGAATAGGTATCTGATTTGATTTTATTATACTATATACACTCTGTAACAAAAAAAAACGATGCAACAAGAAGTTGCTCGATTATAATGAAATTTCGTATGCAAACACATTTGTACGTACATGCAAATGATTAAAATTTGGTAACCAATGAATGAATAGCGGGAGCTACAGCACATCATAACTGTGCCCTCAGCAGGTGTCTATAAAAAGCTATTCTCAATCTGATGTTCAAATTTTCTGTTGCATTGCGGCTTAGGATACCTTTCAACGACTGAAAAAATGCCTCGCCGCAGGATTCGAGCTCATCACGAGCAACTGTCAGAGTTTGAAAGAGGCCGTATCAATGTATTGAAAGAGGCAGGTTGGGCAAACGGAGAACCGTTTGTCATACGGGTCGAAGCGATGCGGCCATTAGAAGAGGCTAGCAAGAATGGGTGGATAGTAGCAGATTGCAGCATCAGGCTGGTAGCCCTAGACCTAGGGCAACAGCAGATCAAGAGAGGACAGATTGACCGTCAGATCAGCTGTCACAGTGCCTGATTCATTGTTATCAATCATCAGACGTGTGACCCGCACACGAGTGTCCACCATAACCATTCACACACGGCTGATAGAGTGAAATTTAAGCTCGTACCGACCGCTACACCACCTGCTATTCACGCCTGCACAATGACGAGTCAGATCACAGTGGTGCTTGGCTCGATCAGGTTGGAATCATGATGACTGGAGGCATGTAGTGTTTAGCGATGAATCAGTTGTGTCCTGACGATCATCCAAGACTTGTCTGGAGACGCCCAGAACAGCGTGCCGATCCTGCTTTCACTATTGCACGCCACACAGGCCCTCAACCAGGAGTTATGGTCAGGGATGTCGTTTCTTTTGATAGCCGGAGCCATTTTATCTTCATTAGTCACACTTACAGCACAGCGTTGCTTCGACGACATTCGCAGAACTGTTTTGCTATCGTTCCTTTTGTTGTACCCTGAACTATTTTTCAGCAACCTAATGCCATACCACATAAGGCATTTGTTGCTGTGAACTGTCTTACAGCTTGTCAAACACTTCTTTGACCAGCCAGATCTCTCTCCAGTCGAGCATGTCTGGGATATGAAGGGAAGGTGACTGCGTCTACCGGAGAATGTTGATTACCTGGCCCGACAATTGGAGCAAATTTGGCAAGAAATACCGCAGGAGACCATCAGGGTGCTTTATCTGTCTATGCCACGCCGTATGGCAGCCTACATCCAGGCTAGAGGTGGGTCAACACCTTATTGAGCTCGTTACTTTGTAACTAAGTAACTCTGAAATAAATCATTCATTTTTTCTGAAATTTTAATCAATTTTTGTTCTTCACGTTAGTTTTCTACCCTCCAATTTTTATCTCTATCGGACAACTCGTTCTTGATGCGTCAATTTTTTTTGTTATAGAGTGTATATATATATATATATATATATCTTGTTCAAATGTTTCAATCGTTTACACAATACTTTCTATTCATCCATTCAAGCTCAAATACATTTTTTTTATGTTTGTAGTGGATGGCACTTGATGTTCATACAGTTTTTCAAATATTATTTCATTAATTCCATTAAAAATGGAATAAATAGGTACAAACAAAAATAATAGTCCAAAAGCATGTATAGAAAGTAAAATCGTTCGTTGCATCCCTGTAGCGCAATGGATAGCATGTCGGAATTTTAATCAAAAAGTCGTGAGCCTAATTTCTGAGAATGTGATTTCATTTTTACTATACTGTTTTAAGAGAATAATTAAATTTAATTAATGAATAAACAGTAACACACAAAAAAAATAGTCCAACAGTATATATAGAGAGGAAAATGAAATTTGCTCGGAAAATCGCTTTCTATTTTGTCAATTAGAGGTGTGATTCTGTTATATGTATATACATATTTATATATTAATTGTAACTATTTAGTAAAAAATAACTAAAATAAAATTTTTCTTTGTAGACCTAAGTAGGAATTG
>BMAV01017575.1:0-20342 GCA_019973955.1 Trichonephila inaurata madagascariensis | reverse complement strand
TTTTTAACAAGCGTCAAATTTTCCCGACCCTTCCCCAAAAGCCTCGTTCACAACTCAGCTTCTTCTCCTCCTCCTTCGATTACTAAACATCCACTATATATATACTAGCTAATCTGCATATCAAGGTTTCTTCTTGAGAGGGATAGCTGTGAAATAACTCAATTGTTGACCCCAAAGATTCTCCAAGAGGATTAATAGAATATTCCGTAAAGCCCCGTCACAAAGTGATAGATGTCAGTGATATCTCTGAATTGCAACTATTATACCATTCTAAAAACATAGTGTTAAAATTCATATTTACTACTAAAGGTAAAAAAATCAGAAATTAAATTAAACCATGAAAATATTTTATAATAACATTCGACAAATAAATCTTGCATATAAATTCCAAATATTGTTTTCTGAATTTAAAAAATTCTATTATGTTTCTTTTTGGTTTTATTATACATTTTATAAGTATTTTTTTTTAAACTTAAATTATTTTTCAATCAGTGTTACGTATTTTTAGACTTTTTAATTCTATTGACACAATTTCTGGAATTACTTGAAAAATAGTTTATTACTAACATGTTTGTCATTTCAAATGTCAAAATTGTGTAAAACATAAGTAGTTGGATACTTTCCAACGTTGAGAAAATTCACATTATAGAAATATGTGAATACATATAATATGTATTTTCATAATTTCTAACATTATAATAAATTTGAAGGATTGTAAACATTTTTAGATTTTTGTTATATGCTTAAGAGAGTTTCTTACGTAGTAATATTTTTATTTTTTTGATAATCGTAGATACTAATTTATCATCGTACAGATGTATAGGTTAAAACATAGTTTTAAAAAAAGATCAAATATTTTCTGAAAAAATAAAGAATTGATAGTATTTGTATAAAATTCTAAAATTATTACCAGAATTTCAATTTTACATTTCGATGGAGAGCAAAATTTTTAGAAAAAGAACAAGAAAATGAGGTTTAAAATTTTATGCTTTCAAGAAAAAAGTACTTCACTTATACTGCAGATTTCATAGTTCTGGAAAAAAAACCTCAACAAAATATGCAGAAGCAGAATGAAATATCTTCATCTTGAAATTTCGCTAGGTTTTCATTTTCTAGCTGTCCTGCACGTCTTACTGAGATTAAACTTAAAAGTATTTTTTGATGATTTATGAGAAATGGTGTGTATTAAAAAACAAAAATATAGAAAGCACAGGAATTAAAAATATTTTCTATGATGAAGGAAACTTGTTAAACACAAAACAACTTCAGTAGTTGTACTTTTTTTAAACTATACGAGTTTTAAAGAAGAATATCAAAATGTAAAATATAATTTCTTAATGCATTGGGATCACTAAAATTTAAATCAAAAATCAATATAAATAATATTAATCAAAAACATTTTAAAAAATAGTGTTAATCTAAAACAAATATTATTTCTTTTATATTGTAAGTGTTCACAAATAAATTAAAATAAGTCTGTTTAAAATTTTAATATTTGTCGAAATAATTACAATTGTAAAAACTGTTTTAAAATAGATTAATACATCATTTAAATATAACATATCTTGAGAATTAGAACAAATGATAACGTATTGGTAAAGGAAATAATATTAAAAATAATCTTACATGATGTTCATAACTTTATTTTATAAATTTTATGGACCATGAGAAATAGAAAAAAATCATTATTTATTATTTCTGTGATCACTTAATATATGTATTTTAATTTGACACACACATACATTTAATACTTTTATCCTAATTGCTATTTAGAAATTGTCACCTAAGCAGTAGATTTTGAAAAAAGAATCATTTCATTTGTAATTGGTTCTCCCACGCATTTCCCTTAAATGACCTCTAAGGTTGCTTTACTATAATATTCAAAAATATCGGGTTTGACTTGGAAAAATAAGGGGTATATTTAAGGGATCCATTTCGCCCCGGGGCCGGGTTTTAAAAAAGTAAATGGATATTTTCCCGATATTTGGGGGTCCGATTAGAAACATGTATGAAATTTTTTAGGAATTGGGGAAAAAAATTTTTTCAATACAGTATTTTGGCAAAAATTTAAATAAGAATAATCTTTTTCAAAATGCCCTTTTTGGGAAAAAGGGAAATTATAAAAATTTTTTTCCTGTTTTTAGCTCGAACCCCGCGAGGGGTCAACTATAATTTTTGAAAAAATTTCCCCTTATTTTAGGGTTACAACAATGAAATAATTATCGGCGTTTTTTTTTAAAATGCTCCCCCTGTTGTTTAAAAATATGGATAAACCCCCTTTTAAGTTTAATTTTCAAAAATTTAGTTGAGCCTGTAGAGGGGCAGCTTATACGGCAAAAAAATTATTTTAATAGAAGCATTTTTTTAGAAGGGGAAAATTTTAAAAAAAATTCTTATTAATTTTAAAAAATATTTATTTAAATAATTTTTTTTTTCAAAAAATTCCCTTTTAAAGACAAATTGTCACAAATATCTGAAAAATTTCTTTTATGCTTTTTAAAAAACGGTTCCAAGATCAAAACCTTAAATTTTTTAGTTAACTAGTGTAGGAGTGGACTTCAAACCCTAGGGGTTTACAAGGTTACCAGGGTTCCACAGTCCACAAAAAAAATCGAAAAGAAACTTATAAATATGTATACAAAATGGATTCACGTTCTATATTTGAAGTTTATACAATTACTAATATCTAAAGCTAATCCTATTCATTACAACTGAAAATTTTATTTATGTACAACTTTATTTTGCAACAATTTTTAAACTTGTATCATAATATAATATAATAATATTAAAACGTTTTATCGTTATATATACATATTTCCTATTAGATTGTATATATTCTATTCTTTAATATTTCGGGTTCTACGAGATAATTTTATACTCTTTTATAATCATTAGTTAGCACAATTTCGTGCAAAGCTAAATAGTTTCCTAATGGAAAATGCAACTTTTTGCATTTGTAGGAAAAAAGCACCTATAAGGAAGGAGAGGAAACAACTTATCATAATATCAACAGATTAGATGTTAGAATCTAAATTTATGCAAGAAATGCTTCTAAATTTTCTGTTGCAAATTCTGCAAAATACACAGTATTTCTCGCACAGCTATAAATATTTTAATGCCATTCAGAACATTGTGTTTAAGGGAAACTTATTTCTCAATGTTAGTGTGTGACGTCTCTCGCGTTCTTCTTCTAACATAACTCCTAAGTTCTTTGACGGCCACGATAAATGGCAAAACTTTTCCAACCAATACCAAGAAGAGAAACAGGACGAAAATGCAAATGGGATATACTTTAAAGGATAGAAGGTTTGGTGAGATAGGACGGCAAGCCTAGAATATCTTATGTGGAACTGTTCGGAACAAGCGTTAGACGACCTACAACCAGGAGAAAAAGGATACGCTCATCGTCATTAATAATATTAAGTATAAGAAAGATTAATAAGGTCTGAGTGTTCTTATCTACAAAAAGCCGAACAGGAGAGAGTCTTCAATTAAGGAAGGAGGATTACTCAATAAGGTAATATTTTTTTATAGGAAGTTAGATTAGGCAGATAGTTAAATATAATTAAGATAAGTGATCTAGTCGTGCGATCTGACTTGAATATTCAGTTTAATTGGTGGCTTATTCTCACTTAAAGAAAGTTGTTATTTAGAATTAAGTAATTTAAGTTATTCTTAATAAAAGTTGTATTAAGAATCACAAAATGTCTCATCTTTTAGATAATCCCACACCTCTAGCTTACGCGGATCCCACAAGACATAGCTATCGCTGGATGGCTATGTCTCAAGTGGTGACAAAAACAAAATAAACTCAAAATTGCACTGGGATTGCATTTAATCTCAATAGACCTAGACTTCGACAGTTAGTGTGGGAAAAAAGTAAGCACATATCCCAGTTACTAAATATAATGCATGGGTAGGTGAAACTTGGATCACAAATTAATATTATTAATTAACAATTTATTTTAAAGAATCAAATTATAGAACTTTTAATAATAAATGCAATACTTTTTTTCAATTGCCTTTTCGTGAAGTACCTATAACTACTCTTCTAAGTATGTATGTGGAATGGGATTCCATGAAAACATTTTCTAGTCCCAGGAGTTCCACGAAAACAGCTTCAAGTTCTAGAGGCTCCGTGAGTTGAAAAATCTTGAAGACCTTTGATGTATAGTGAATGGAGAGAAAAATTATAAAAGAGATGGAGAGAAAAAAAGACGGCATTATGGAAAAGTAACTGAGGTCAGAACAACTTTACTAGAAGACATCCAGAACACGTCCAAAGAAAACGAATCCCTTTATTTAAAGCATGGTTATAGAATGCAAATTTTAAGTGGGTATTAGTAGCAATTAGTATCTGAGTAGAGAGTTAATTAGTTAGTCCTCATTTATTACGGTAGTTTTAAACTAAGCTGCTCCATGTACACTGGTAAAAACAATTGAAAAAACAACTGGTTTTTTTTTTGCAATAAACTAATTAAACTTTTTGCTAACTGAGAAACATATTCACCACACTTTTGCATACTTTTATTTGTATTTTGGATTTGGATATTTTTATTTTTCTCTTTTATTTGTATGTTTATGTTTGCTTGTTGTATACATTTGATTTTATTTTCCAACTCATGGGTAATCACATCATCGCATACTTCTAATGTTATGTATTATAAGTAATAAAAGATCTTTTTTTAACTTTATACTACGACTTTATTGAAAAAGAGATAATGGAATAAAAATTAACATATTTTCCCTAATAATTTTATTCTGTTCAGAAATACACTCATGTCCATAAATTGAGGGTAATTCAAAGTCCCATAGAAATAGAAATCTACACTAAATATATTACCCGTAAAACGACTACTCACATCTTCAAGAATCATATGCAAATTGCAGAAAACCACTACATGACACCGATAGTACGTCACAAAGACGAGAATGTAATAGGGGCGAGTATGCAAGCGCTTTATACTAACTTTTTAGTGCAATAACCTCATAGTTATGACACAAAGGACGCATTTGGATGATTTTTTACGTGGTAATCGCCCGTCTGGAATGTGGACGTCCCATCTGGAAGTATTCCAGGAACTTAGAATCGCCCAGAGTGTCATCTCCAAGGTTTGGAAACGATTCCAAGATGATTGTAATGTGAGTAGACGCTACAACACAGGTCTTCCCTGAATTACAACGCCAAATTAGGACCAGTATTTGGCAGTTACTGCCAAAAGAAACCAACGGAACACAGCATCAGACCTGTCTCGTCAGCTCTTTTCAGCCACTGGTACGACAGTTTCAAGACATACCGAGTACAGACGCTTAGGACAGATTGGTCTATATGCTCGTAGACCTGTCTGATGCGTTCCACTTACTGCAACTCATTACCACTTGCGGTTAGCCTGGAATAGAAAGTACGCATTGTAGACACTACAACAGTGGGCTTGTATGATGTTTTCCGGGGAGTCCATATTTAGCTTGCAGTCTGATTCTCACCACACTTTCATATGGAGAGCGCCAGGTACCCGTTACCACCAAGAGAACATGAATGAACTACACCGTTTTGGAGGAGCAATATTGCTCGTTTAAAGGGGGGGGGGTATTTTAGGTTCCAGAACTGACCTACATGCTCAAATTGGAACCAGGACAGGTCAGATTTATCGGGAACTCATTCTGGAACAACATGTACGTTTGTTTAGGGGTGCCATGGGCGCAGAATTTGTGTTTATGGATGGCAATGCCCGTCCTCACAGTGCAAACATCGTAAACGAATGCCTTAAATCAGAGGATATCACAAGTATGGACTGGCCAGCATTCTCACCAAACTTGAATATAGAGCATGTGTGGAACATACTTGGCCGACGAGTCGCAGTCCGTCAACCACTTCCTACATGTCTGCCGGAACTTCGGAGAGCATTACTAAATGAGTGGTGTAATATTCCACAAAATTAGATCGATAATTGATACTCAACATGCCTAATAGTTATATGGACTGTATTGCATCGTCTGGAAGACATACTATGCATTAACATCATACGTAGCATTTAATATTAAATTTTGTAAATAGGTTTTTTTTTTTGTAATTTCTTACATGGAGCAAAAATCGCAATTTTTTTAATAATATCCAGCATATAGCACCTTTTTTTGCACTTTATCTATTGTTCAATAAAAAAGCTTCACAAATAAGCCACATTTATTTTGCTTCTGACTCTTTCTTTGCCTGAACTTGCATTATCCGTAATTTATGAATATGAGTGTATATTTAGAAAAATTTTATTATTATTATTATTATCATTTTTTTTTAATTTTTTTTTTATAGTTTTGCAGGATAATGAAGTCAAATTTAAGCAACGAGAGATGCCTAAATTTACAAAATAAATTTCTGCATAGCTGTATCTCTAAATCATTAAATGTTTTAATCATTGTTGCTAAGTGTTACAATATATATAGTAAAATAAAATAAAAGTGAAGAAGTACTAGAACCTGCAGTGCTAAAGAAGGAAGAAATTGGAATTCACCAGACAACAAAAGTAGATAGAAAAAAGTCTTTGGACTAAACTGGATACCTATTATAATTTCTAAAGCTGTCGCTGAATTAGGCCAGCGTATTAGGGTTAGCAATGCTTTATGGATCCAACCTTCCCCCGTACAGCAGAAATTTTTGACATAATAGAATAAAAAAAAACTAAGTTGAAACGTTAAGCCTAATACAACACGTGGAAGAAAAACCTGATAATATATAAAAATGAAGTTAAGAAAAGAGAATAAAAATGAATGTCTCAAGGAGAGAAAATAAAAAAAGAATAAGAATAAAAAAAAAATTTATATTTAAAAAAAAAATTAAGAAAAAAAAATTACATGTAAAATAAATACTGGAAATCGAAAGTTCAACCTTTTACTATAAGATCCCCACGCGAAATGACGTAAAAGGTTGAAACGACAACACGAGAAGGAAAACCCGTGGCGCCACCTGGATAGTTATTTTGCAATTAAGCAAACTACTAGGATTTTTTAAAAAATAAACTAAATAAAGGAAGTTTTAAATAAAATAATAAACAAAGTCAAGAATAGATAATATCAAATAGAAATATAATACAAAGTAAATATACTTTGATGATTATATACTTATAGATATATTACAATTAAAATAAGAGCTTAAAAATTATTTTTTTAATGTTTATATATATATATGCTACAATTCTATTAAGAAGAAACATTAAAATGATTTTGCTTTGGGTTTTTTTCCTCCAATAAAAATTTTAAATTTATTCTTTCTTCCTTTGCCATTCACATAAATCTTAAGAAATCCATTTACTTTGGCTATCAAAAATATAAGGAAATATTTCCCCATATTAATGGTCTGAATATCGATAAGCATGATAATGGAAAAAATTTCTATAGAGTAGCGTGTAAAATTTCTATTTATAACCGTTTTCTTTTGAAAAATATTAAGGAATAGCAAGATATAATACGGATATTCAAAGTTATTTTAAAAGGAAAATATTTGAAGATTTCAAATCAAAGTCCATTTAGAATGAACCCGAACAATAAGGAAAAAAATCTCCTTTCTCTGGCATTTATTTGGTTTTCATTATCTTACAATATCTTCCAATTGATAGATATTTGGGTTTCTACAGGGAAAAGAGAGGTTACTTTTTAAGAAGTTATTTGATCAGTTTTTGAAGGATATAGCGTTGTGTGTGTGTGAGAAATCATATAACTTTAGAAATATATAAAGAAAAATTTCCCCCTGAAAATTTGTTGCTGTCTTTTTTTATTACTTTGCTGTCTCAAGAGATTGATATTATTCATCAACCCAATTCGTACTTTCAATGGATAGCAAAAAAATGTAAAAAGCTACTTTGAAATTTAAAAAGAAAATTGTTTTAACTTTCCAAATAAAAAGTCCGGGAAATTTCATATTTTCGCTTTTGCATACTAAATATAGATTTTTTTTCCTATTATTTTAAATTGGTGTCAGATTGCACAAATCCTCCAAAAAACAATACTAATATGATTATGATTCAAATATTATGAAAAAAATTGATAAATAGATTATCTTAATGTAATGTTGTTTCTGATGACACTTGATCCACTGTTACAGATCGAAGGTCACGAAATTCATTGTGATGTCTGTCTTTATCCGCAGCTTTAATTATCATACAGGTGGTAGTAGGATTTGGCTTGGCTCCACCCCAATTTTGAGTGTGAACACCTGGGGGTGATCACGGACCTCCCACCTATGTTCTCCTCCCAACAACCTTAATATAGCTCTAGAATAGAGTTATTTTGTCTCCTTCTGCAGCAAAAGAGTATCTATTGCTGCTATTACTTTAATTGCAGATTAAGAGCATAGGAAACAGAAATGGTACGTTGAACATCGCATATGAACAAACGAACAATTAAATGTTATTTTTTCAGACGAATCCTGATTCTGACAGCATTTCTGATATGGTCGTATCAGAGTTTGGCGGATCAGTGTGGAGAAAAAGATTGCATGATTCTTGTATTTTTCATCATTTCAATGGTTTTTCATTTCGTGTTATGGTTCAAAATGTCAATGAATTTTTAAACCGTGTCTTTTAAAACGTAGTATTGCCGGTACATAGCATTGCCGGTCAATATCCACCACTATATCTTAGAAGTTTTGAAGCCTGTGTTCTTCCTTATGTTCTTAGTTTTCAAGCGACCAAATTGCAACAGGACAATGTGAAACATTACACAAGCCACACTGTATTCAGTAATTCTTCCGTTTGCGCCAGGCAGCAAAGCTGTCTTGATCCGTCTGGTTTCTTCTAACGTTATGAATAGAATATATATGCACGATGATTGTGACAAACATGAATCATCAGCTGCCAAACTAGATGAGCTTTAGTAACGCGTAGAATCAGTATGGTCGAACATATCCCTAAAACACAAAATCTTTTTTCATTGCTGAGAAATGTCACAGTAGTATTGACAGCCGTGAGCAGCCATTTGAAATTCTGATATCTTAGTGTATCTAGAATTCAATAAAGAACTATTTTTTAATCATTTGCTAATTTATCATTAAATATTTTACGTTCAGGACAAAAATATTGACAAAAGCTTTAGTGATTTAGAATAAAGAAAAGTTAACTTACTTTAGCAATTACTCGGAAGTGTATCTTTTGTCCTTCATGGTATTTTTTCATTTGGTTTTTGAATGGACCACAATGAATCTTAAATAAAGAATACTTATTAAATTGCGGCTCTGTGTATGTGCTGGATGATGGACGACATTAAAACTGTGTTAAATTATTGTAGATATAAGTATAATAATGCTATATCTAAGTATCTAATCTTATTATTATAATGATTACATGTCATTTCTTCATTCAAGTCCCCACGCATTCATTTGTTTTATAAATAGCTATTCACCGAATCATTCAAGCAAGCATCTTTCTGCGATACAAAAAACCATACGGTAAAAAATATAATAATAAAAGAAATCGAGCCTTCCAAGATACAACAAAAGAAACAAATATGCTGACGGCCATTAAAATGGTAGCATCAAGAATGAAAGCAAATAACAAAACTTTACTGATTTTATGTATACACCACAGAGGGAAGAAAATACAATTAATTTTTTAGGCAAGTCGGAGGTTTATAGAGCTCGAAATTAGTATACGCAGCTACTGCCTCTGACACCTTAAACGTCTTAAAAACCCCCGGTTAGACGAACTGAACTTAAATTACAGATACGAGCAAGTCCTTCTACGCTGCTTCAACTCTCTACGTCACACTCTCATCAATATTTGTAACTTAAGCGTGATGGTGGTGAAACCCTTACGACCAGATGTTTTCAATGTATAAAAATATCTTAAGAGCTGACTGCTGTTAGTAACAGTCGATCACATCATGTGTCAAGTTAGATTAGAATATACTATGAGAAATATATGGTCTTGCTTATCATCCTATTGCAAGATTATATATCCGAAGCCTTCGAAAATAGGACAAGGTTACTTGCCTTAAGATTTCAGAAACGAAATACTTGTGGCTCAGATAACTAAAGATGTGAATAAGACATGTTTGCTGTTCATACCACAACAACAGGTGCAAGACCCATATGACGATATCAAATGACTGATTGATTGATTGAATATTAACTGACGTTCAGCTTTAAAGGTTTTTTGGGGACGGACCACTAATTTTTTAAAAGGTCAGGAGGGGCGAAAGAGCTGGCCCCCTCCTAACTACCATACCCACACCAACGGGAGGACGTTTCGTTCCCCCAGATTTAACGGCCGCTCTTTAAGGCGGGTCTTCAGTGGTACTGGGAAACGAATCGGACAAAGTAAAGCCATGATCCGATACCATACCATTCCCGGGTCCGTACCAAAATATCGAATGCAGTTGTCATGCCCGGGCCCCTATGCCCCCAAATATGGATATATTATCATTGTTTCAAGAAGAACCGGGGACTCTGAAAAATAACATTTCACCCTGAAACCAGTTTTGCAGGGGGATTTTTTCTGTCTCTGTATCTCAATAGTTATATGTAATCCGGGATTAATGATTTAGCATCACCGTGCTGCTTTTTGACATCGTTGCACAGCCTGTATAGAGACATATCATGCTGTAAATAAAACCACTTCCGGCAATACGATTCTGTAAAGCCGAACTAACAGTATTTCTGTTCTCTCAGGCGTTACAATAAGAAAAGAAGAACTATTCCGAATGTCAATTTTTTAATGCAATTTTCATTTGATCTCCACATTCATATAAATAATTACAAGAAGGTCTTAAAAAATCCTATACAAATCCAAAAAGTAGTGAATTACTGGCTTAAAGCTATATTTCATCCTGTGTTGTGTGAGTCCTTCGGATTAATAGCAATAATCGTCAAATGCGCTATTAAAATGTGTCGATATACCCGACAATTGAGAATTTAAGTTTAATTATTTGCGATAAATTTGAATACCTTAATATAAGTCTGTTTATATTTTGTCCCTGTTTTTATGTTGATTGTTTTAATGTTTCATGTAATAAGGATTAAACAGATATAAGCAGTATCCTGCTAATATTAAAAATAAATCAGATATGTTTACATACTAATAATTAACATTGTTTGCATTGTCTATAGATTAGCAATACATATACTTATGTGGTTACACAGGTAACCCATACATAATACTTGTTCTATATTTTTTCAAAAATGATTTTTCATTTTGTTCTCCAAAATTCATAATTCTCTAAATGAATTATATTTATAAATTTATAATGAATTAGTTCCTTCCATTAAAACCGTCAAACTAATCACATGATATGCACACATATGACCATTTAAATAAGTCAACCATTCCGAATTAATTGAAAGTTTTGCGCTCTTCGATTTCAATTGGAAAGTTAAAACTATAATTTTAAAAAGGAACTAAAAATTTAAATTTACATCTTTTTTAAAATAACATCTTTTTTTGAAGATCAAATTTCCAAAAAAAACGTCCTTTAATTCATGCGTTTGAAAAAACTTTTAAAAAAAGGGAACCTCTTAAAACTGGTATTTTATTTCCTTTTTGGGAAATAGTTCATTTGCAAATCATTTTCGTTTATATGGGGCCCAAAATTTTTGGTATGGAAGCCCTGTAGTTAAAAATTTTTTAGCATTTTTAGTCCCCCTGTTTTCTTGGCCCGAAGTTTAGTAATTGATTCTTTAGTAGAGTTTCGGAAGGGGAACTTAGCTCCATCTGGAAGCACAGAATTTAGTGGTAAAGAATATTTTTTACAAAATAATAAAACTGGGTTTAATTGTAAAACCCAAAAGGGGTTGGTTTTTTCCCAAAAAATTTAGGGATCCCAAAAATTTATTTACGTTTAATTATTTAAATTTACATGTGATGGGAAAATTTTTTTTTGATATAAATAAATTGACAGTTTTGTTATTTTATTAACTTCAAATATTTTGATAGATTTCTTTTTAGATTATAGGCAGCTCATATTTTTAAATTTTAAAATCACTCTTACACAAATTAATATTTCCTTAACTTCACATTGGTGAATGATTGAACTCTTAACCCCTTGTATCCCCTGGGAATCTTCTTCACTGTGTAAAACTTGAAACCCTTTTTAACTACAAAACCCCTAAAATTAAATTAATGTCTTTTTGGGGGAATCAAACTGAATTTATTATTTATGATTTTATGAGAAAAATTCCCATAAATCAAAATTAACAATGATTTTCTTTAAAAAATTTTTATTTTTTTCTGAATTATTTTTGCAAGAAAATATCGATTTCGTTCACTACACACTTTAAGATTATTCTTTTAAACTACGTCAGTAAAGACATTTTGAATAACAGACGGAATCATTGAATTAATTATTGCTTATGATGATGCAGGAAACGAACATTTCCGATTTAATATAGAACAGAAAATTAAATATTCATATATTAATTATATCTGCAATTCGAAAAGCAATAAAAAGAAAAAAATGATATTAACAAAGTAAAATTCCCAAAATTTATTAAATGTGTTTTTATTTCCAAAATGTTTTTTAAATTTTGAATTCGCAGACTCCTAAATCCAAAAATTTTAAAAGAATATTTTTACTAATATTGTGTAATTAATGTTTAGTTTCATCTTAAAATAGTATAAATAATTTATATCTAGAAATGTTTAATACGTTAATATTACTTTCTATTGTATTTATTTTATGATGAAAATTGTAGTATTTAGAAACAATGCTGTCCCTTACATTATAATAGCGTTTCAAGGAAAAAATTAGAAATACTAGGGGGTACAGCCCAAAATTTTGCCATCATTTTTGGGCAACCAAGTTTTGGGGGGTTGGGGGGCCATTTTGGCGCCCGGAAATATGGATGCTTTGGGGAAAAAACTGGGGAAATTTGGGCTGGGGGGATTTTTGGGAAAAATTCCCAAAAATAGCCTGGACTAGCAAAGCAGTTGCTCGCTGAAACTGAGTCAGTACTGCTTCGGCTGTTGGAGAGGACGAGAAATTGCATGCGAATCACCTTTAACAACACGTACTTATGTTTTTGGACACTAATAGTTGTATCTCTGAGCTATAGAAGATGTGTAAATCTTTTAGGGTTAATTGTGCGAGTTTTATGGCTACATTTTGTATGCTAAGAATTACTTTTAAACAAAACATTTTCAACACTTTTAAAGACTTGCTCAGATTTTTAAGACTGATAGCTGCCGGATTACTTAATAAATAATATTCTTTTCCTTATTTTCTGTCATTTTAATATTTAAGTGTATCATTGTTCTAGGTGAAAACGAATTTCTGCAAAGGAAAAATAATTTGATACATTTATTTGTAAGAATTATTTGTCTGCCTTTTCTGTCAAATGTAACATTTTGGAGCTGCATTGTCAGGAATAGAAAGGAACAAAAATTAAAGCAACAATAAATACATAATATTTCTGTCTTGAAAAGTTAAAGAATATCTAAATTCAAGAAATACGAACATTGACACAAATACAGATCTAAAACTATTCTTTCCTAGTCATTTTTGTTCAGTTTATGTTGCTTATAAAATAATACAATTTAATACCTCTTATTTGAAATTACCATTCGCCAAATTGTAACGAATTCAATATGCAGGAATTTAAATTAATTTTAATTCCCAACTATCTCAAAATTGCAAGCAAACGTCAAATATGCATTAATATATCTTAAACTTTAGAAAAGATTCTTTTCTTACGAGAAAAAAAAATGAAGTACACGATTTTCCGATATGAAAAAACACTTGATTAAAAGAAAACTTTTTTATCTAGCGAAATAATCTTCCATGGTATTTGAAGCATTTAATTTGATTCTTATTTTAAAATTTCATTGCATTATCTATTCATTTTCCCGATTTGTCAGTACTAATCCACTACATAATTCAGCTTTCTAACACGCTTTAATTAGCTTCACCTGTATCTAACGAAATCTTTTATCTCAATTTTTACCCTCTTAAATGGTCAGATATATTCGAAAATTTACACACTTGTGAGGGACCGATAACAATACAATAATTTAATAATTTTGTTCCATTGACCTTATCAGGATTAACGATTGCCCATTACGAAATTTGGTGACTAATTCCAAATTTGGCGACTAAAAGCTTAAATTACAACCAAAAAGCGAAACTGCTCATGGTTAATATAAGCAGTGATCTTATTAGTGAAAAATATCATTGACTTTACACCTTCTTCCGCATTAAATATTTCAAACTTAGCTCTTCCAGATTTCCGTCAGTTTGCTGATCCTTCATTTTGCAAACCAGACCGTATCGACGTACGGATAGAATGCCAATGGGTATTTCGGATTCTTAAAAAAATATGGCGTATTTAAGATTAATTAATCAATGAATAAATGATAGTTTAACCTTTTGACGGTTCGGGAAATGAGCAGTTTTCGTCTACTTAATAAGCGCAGTATTACGAGTAAGCAGTAGTCGAAAGTGGCAGCTCTCTGTTTTCCCCCGCCGTTCTTCCGAAAATGTCACCCTTCTCCGGCGATGCCTCAGATAGCTTGCCTCACGCGTTTTAAAGGTTTCTTAAAGTATTTGTAGTACACAAATAACAGTTTTTACGTACTTTAAAATAATTATTAAATAGCAAATTATAAATAATAATAGTTAATTATAAATATAAGACAAATATTAAATTGAAAGGACTAAATAAAAACAAATAATGTAAGACTTTATGAAGCATTTAAATACAGTAATTACCTAAAAATCTTTTTGTGTGTGATATACTTTAAAACATGTTATTGCACATAATGGGGCATTACAGACTTTGCAATAAGTACGTGTTTCGCAGCGAATTCTTTTTCCATTGGCATCATTTTTGATGCAACATACCACACAGCGTCAAGTAGGCTCTTTCTTTTTTTCCTGTAGGTAAAATATAATCAGGAAAGTGGCGTGCTGACAATCTTAAAGTATTTGAAACTGTTTCATCAGGTTTTGATTTTAAATGTCTGTGAGTGTGATATTTTTCAACAATTCTTTCAGCTAGTTCAATTCTGAATTCCAAATTTGATTTTTATTCCCTTTTTTTCACAGCTGAAAAGCATTAAAAATTATTATGTCCAATAAATAACAAAATATTTTCTTTTAATATTTCCTTTGACGAGATCGAGTTAGGTCATACTATCCAATTTGCTGATCCATGCGCGATCTACACCGCTCATCGCATTATTATAATCTAAAACACAATCTTAGGCTTCTCTATTTCCACATTTTTCAATTTATTTGGAACTTTTACGATTTCAGGATTATGAATTGAGCTTATAAAATGAACATATTTTTTATCTCTCCATCGCATGGTCATCATCTTACCTCTATGATAGGCAAGTAAGTCTCCCCTTTTAAGCTTTCTTGTTTTCAGTTCCTTCAGTAGATCTTTTTTGTTAAGTCTTAATGTTCCAAAAAAATCAGTTTTAGATTTCAATAGCATTTCCCCTAACTCGGGAGAGTTGTAGTAATTATCCATAGTAAGGCAGTATCCTTTGTTTAATAGCGGCTTAGACAATGTCAAAACTACCTGAGTAGAAAACGAACATTCTTTATTTTCTTCAGATATATCTGTGCATTTGGTCTCAGTAACAGTATGATTTTCAATCTCACCAGTAAAAAACAGCTCGAAGTACTCTATTGGATCAGAAATATTTGTTACGCAAGCTTTCCTGGCCACATCACCAGTAAAACTAAATCGGCTAGGAGCGTGAGAATTTGAATCAATTTTACTCCTCTGTCGCGAATACTGGAAAAATCTTCCTCATAGCTTAAATCGTCTTCTGAGCTTGATATGATGTGAACAAAGTCTTCATCAGACTCAAAATTTGATACGCTTTCTGTATCAAAAGCAAAATCTTCATAATAATAATCTAATTTTCGCTTTTGAGCCATTTTACTTTATAAACACTCTAAAAAAAGGCCCGAAAATACGCATAAAAAGAATAAGGTTAAAAAAAAATTCCTCCTTCATTATGAAAAGAAATTCATGGAACCCGTACTGCCATCTGTAGACAGTAAAACTAACTAAATTTCGAGAGTATGATTCGTTTGTAACATAATCAATGCAGAATAATAAATTTGAACGAGCCCAGCTCGTCAGCGTGCTTTGGGGAAAAGTTTCACAACGCGAGTAGTACTCGTTTCTACCCATTTCAGTCAAAATCTTGCGCCCGAGCTGAGCTCGTTTGCGCGCATTCTGAAGCACGATTTGATTGCGCGAGCTGAGCTCGTTCATTACTATCAAAGGGCTAAAAAACTAGAAAAATACGCTTTTACTGTAGATCGAACTAAAAAATGAAAAACATATTGTCAGCCTAATTATCAGAATACGTAACTCCACAAAGAAAACTATTGTAATTTGATGCATGAGTGCAACGCACCAAGTGCTGTATGGCGTGATCCCTTAAACGCGCCAAACGATACAAATGACGATACACATGACCACATGATACAGATATCAAGGTAACCATATTGTAACGTTATCGCCCATCTTGGCAAACATAAACAACAGCTTCGCGCGTAGAACTCCGATATCAAATTAGCACCCCAGATGGAGTTACGCATTCTGATAACTAGGCCGACGATGTTATAGTTTAAAAAACCTAAAAAACACGCTTTTATAGTTAATCAAATTAAAAAGCCAAAAATAATTCTTAATTTAAGAATAAAATGATTAACGAGAAAATCAATGCCGTTGCGGTAAAAGCGTGGGGTGGTACATTTTTACATCAACGCAGCATTTCCGAATAGAACTATTAAGAAATCAATATCTATTGATATCAGTATCGCTCGATATCAATTGTTACAGACCCCCTCACGCTTTTACCTCAATGACATTCATTTTCTCGTTAATCATTTTATTCGTATATGAAGAATTATTATCTCCTTTTTAGTTCGATTAACTATAAAAGCTTGTTTTTTAGGGTTCTTTTAACTATCATTTATTCTGCTGTTGTCAAAATGCTGAGATTGGCTTTTAAAGGGCTGTTTCTTCAAGTTGTTTACATCAGTATTGTTTATTATTATTTTAGTATGTTTAAAAGGGAACACACGTACACGCATAAAGAAAGATAAAAAAGAAAGAAAGAGGAAGAAAGAGAGAGAGAGAAAAGAAAAAAATAGAAGAAAAAGAGGAAGAAAGAGAGAGAGAGAGAAAGGAAAAGAAAGAAGAGAAAAAAAAAGAGATGTATTGTTATATATCGTAAATGAGAAGAGAAATATGCTGTAAGGGCACCCCCCCCCCTTTGGTGCCCTTCTCTTAGATTATCAGCGTGAGCTAAAGGTGTAGGAATAAATGAAGAACTAGAAGCAACCATAATCTTAATATTACTTTATTAAGATCTTAACTTAAATCAATAACAGATTAGATAATAATATGATATGTTAGAGAATCTACGGTGGCTAAACACACAATACATAATACTGAAATAACGTAACCTGGACCACTATCAATAACTAACTCGCCTAAGCTCAATTTCAATGCGAACACAGATCCGAATATTTAAATGGTCACTCCTACCTTAATGTCCAACGAAGTCTCAATCTATCTGATCCTAGCTGAAGTTGCGGTTCACGGGCGTGCAATGGTATGCACCTTGACTAAGGGCTCTCTATCACGAGTAACTCCTTGAAATACTCTTCACACTTGCCGCACGAACCAACATAACACTCCCCAAAAGCGCCACACCGCTTACTCTAAACTTCTGTTATTTAAAAGCTTCCGAATTTGCATCTTTCCTTCACGTTTTACTTCTCGGGTTGGTTGGAAAAGAATTGCCATTTATTCTGGCCCCAAAGAACCCAAAAGGACATGTTAATGAAAAAACGCGAGAGCCCGTCACAATGCTAAAGATTCGAAAGTCATGAGTTTTTCTCCTGTATAGAACTTGTGACCGCGGCAGCCTAGTGGTCAAGGTAATGAACTCGTCGTTCGTGTGTCATGAATTCCAGCCTAGCATCGAAGAAAACTTGCCATGTAGGTGGGAGGGACGGTTGCATGTTAAACCTATCGAGACTCAAACATCCTCCCCTTGGTGTGGAGTGGAAGTTAAAAGAGGGGGGTGCTGGCTCAGATGTCATCCTAGTCATTTGACCACGATTCAAAATTACGAGGTCCAACACCCATAGCCCTCTCTAGTCTTATAGCGTGTCGTATATATAACTCGTACTCACTCTCTCACCCCGCATAGAAGTCGCATCTAACTGCATGAATGTTGTTAGGAAAACAAGTAATATTAAAAAAATTAAGTCAATTCCTATTGAGGCCCACAAAGAAAAATTTTATTTTAGTTATTTTTTATCAAATAATTACAATTAATACAAATATGTATATACATATGACAGAATCACAATATTAAATGGAAATTAATTTTTATTAACTATTATTAAGTATCGTATTGTCATCCAAAACAATCGTGTATATAAAATTTCAGCTCAAATGAGCCCTTTAAAGTGTGAGGGGAAAAAACTTTTAAAGTTTTGACCCAAGTTGCTAAAAATGAAGCCAACGTGACTGTATCTGTAATTCTTTAAATAATTAGTTTCAGTTCATTAATTTTAATTAATATAATTAAATTATCATATTATCCCCAAAACAATCGTGTATAGAAAATTTCAGCTTAAATGAGCCCTTTCAAATGCGAGAAAAAAAATCTTTTAAAGTTTTGACACAAGTCGCCAAAATGGTCGCTAAGTCGTCAAAAAAGATGCCAACGTGGCTGTGTCTGTAATTCTTTGAATAATTATTTTTAATCAATTAATTTTTATTAATTATAATAAAATTAAGTATTGTGATCCAAAATAATCGTGTGTATAAAATTTTAGCTCAAATGAGTGCTTAAAAATGTATTTTATTAACGATTGAAAATTTGAACAAGATATATATAGGAGATGGTGAACTAATAGTAGGAAATGAACGAGTGCACGCGAAAAAATTTCTTTTCAAATGAAGAAAAATTACTTCATTATCTTCTGCGCGAAAATCCAATGCCTGTACCCTTTTTTTCAGGAAGAGAGAGAAAAATCTTTAAATCTAAGCACGATCTGATAATGTAAACAAAAAGATAAAACAGATAATGCTATTCTTCTGATTTTCATGATTCTAATCTATCACCAACGATTAAATTTAAAAGAAGAAAAATATAACCTTTGTCACTGAATTTAACCATTTATTGTTAAAAAGAAAAATTCTGTATTCAGAGATACGGTTTTTAAACCTGAAACGAATTTTATTATTTGTGTGGATATACGATTGTTATTATAATAGAATTAAAGGGAAATAGAAAACACGAATAAACTGAAGTATTATAATATTTTTTTTAAACTTCTGAATGAGAAATATTTGAACAAAAACCACTATTGAAAACGGAGAAATTAAGTTCTAACTTCGCATGTATGTAAATGCAAATATTCAGATATTTAATGACTATTGTCTTTCCGGCTGGGTGTCGTAGTCTGGAGTTGAGCTCGTAAATGATACGAGTTCAACTCCAGACTCAGTCGGTGCATTTTCATGATACAAAATATCAACAACGTCCGTGTCTTATGATTATGCGGTACATAAAAGATCCCTTGAGTGTTTGTTTGACTTTGGTGCTCTCGACGAAATTAAAAATTCATGGAACGGTTTCGTATCTTCAGAGCTCAGGTGTCTCTCTCTTGTGAGGAAACTGGGCGTTAAAATTACTTGCGATGATTGGTACACCACCTATATGGTGCCTCAGTTAAAAGAGATACCAGCTCTCGGGGAATGTACTAGGTCTGCAATAGTAAAATACCAATCTGCAACCCCGTTAGAAATATTTTTTAAAAATGTCTGTTTTCTTAACATAAAAAAAAATCTCACTTTTACAATTTGTCTTGATTTTTTTTTTCATTTATATGGTATTACCTTAAATTGTTCAATAAAAAAAAAAATTCTGTAGATATTAATAGACTAGAATACTTTGTGACATAGAAATTCAGTGCTCATGAAAAAAATCTGATAATAACCCCAAAATTTTAAACTTCATATATTTTATTATATTTTAAAATATTTAAATTTTATAAATAAAATTTAATTTGTTTTAATTTTTCTTACGCTTTACTAGCATGCGAGTCTATAAACTTTTCAAAAAAATATTTATATATAGATCAAATTTTTAATAAAGCGAATTTTCTAAATTGTTTCTTTGCCTTATTAACGTCGCACTTTCAAATTCTAGAACAAAGATTATTTGTGACTGATCTCGTAATTTTGAGCCTCAGATAAATCAAGCTTGCAAAAAATGGCGCTTATAGTTTTTTTAAATATATTAAATGAGTTTGAGCATTCAAAGTTAATATTATTTTTAAACATTATTAAAGCAATATGGTGGCTTCTAATTTTT
>BMAV01017574.1:0-97283 GCA_019973955.1 Trichonephila inaurata madagascariensis | reverse complement strand
ACCGAGGAAAATTTTTTTAAAAATTTTTCAAAAACTTGAAATATAATTCAAAAGAGATTGAGAATAACCAAGATCAATGAATAAATAATGAATAACAATGTAATATAATAAAAAAGTCAATGTACTAATAATATTATGCAGTATATAATAATAATCTTGTAATATAATTTAATAGTAATTATATATAATATTCATATAGTATGATTTAATAATAATTATTATATGTAATAATCATATAGTATAATTTAATTGTAATTATATAAAAAGGAATAATCATCGTAATATGTAATAAAATAAAAAGTAATGCATGAGAATACTCTTATTACATAATAATTATAAATAAATAACATAATTATTATAAATAAATAACATAATTATTATAAATAAATAACATAATAATTATAAATGAATAACATAATAATAATTAATTAATAAAATAATAATAATTATAAATAAACATAATATGTGTAATAACATTTATAAATATAAAAAAAACAATTATAAATAACGAATATTATGTGATTATTACATATAGTAATACTTGCATTTTTATATTAAATTATTAATAAAATAATTACATAATATATATTACAATTAATAATGAATATCAATTACAAAGTACTGAAAACTTGCAATATCCTATAAATTGCAAGTTCCTTCAACGAATTTCACCGAACAAGGAACGTAAAGAAATAAAGCATTTTTAAAACGTAAAATAAAGCTAAAATAAACGATTTACAGCGGTAATTAAAAGTACAACACTCATTCTTTAAAAAAAATATCGTAGTACTAACCCACATTATAAATATCCATTTCCGAAAGTAGCACAAAATAAAACAGAAGACGGAAATAATAGAACAATTACACTGAAAATGGTTAATTTTTTAAGGAAATCGAATTAAAATCGTCTGAAATTAATAGAGTTACTGCGGGAAAAAACCATTAAAAGTTATTTCTGATATATGTTATCCCCATGGCAACTACTTCGCCAGATGATAAAAATATCAAGATACCCATATTGTAATGTTATCGCCCATCTTGGCAAACATAATTTGGCAACATGGCCCCGGATATCAAATTATCCTCCTATTTAACGTTATGCCTTTGGGATACCCGAGAATGAAGATATGAAATAGTGCTGTTAACACGCTGTAAGTTAATCTAATTGTAACTATTACCTGTCCCACACGGTATTTAGAAGTAGTAGGTAAACTCAGAAAAATTTTGTTGCAAGTATCAGTAAGTACCTTTTATGAATACTTTTGCATGTCATCTTGGTTTTCATGATTTTTTCTTTCATTAGTGTATAGGGGATATTTTTCTTTTTATTTATGTTACCAAATATTGCATATTCTAAGAACGATAAAGATAAGTATGCACAACTATTTTGTTGGATTTTTCCACAATTTCGAATTTAACTTAAATAGCAGTATATTGTTTCTTTTTTTTATATTTGTCGCAGGAAAATGATTAAATTATGGATTTCATCAAATCCCATGGGAGATGATCAATTCACGTAAGATGTTAAAATAAGAACTCTGTAAGGCGATTTCCCTGAGGAAAGTAGGTGATTTGATCCTAACTTGTTTCAGTGAAATGATGAAATAATATTGTCAAGAATTTAAAAGTGTTCATTTAGTAAATATGGTGCATTATTAAAAGTAGAGTAATTAACACAACAACAATCATTGAATTACAAATTATTTATTCAAAATTAATTTACAAAATAATTAGGTAATAAAGCTGCTATTTTTTTAAAAAATTATGCAGAAATGTAGTACTTCAGAAATATCCTGCTTTATTTGTAACGCCTTTTTTTCAGTTATTATTTCCCTTTTTAAAATTGCTTTTTTTTACTATCAAAAGCTTTTTTTAATCTATAAAGAGGGCGTGGTCGAATTCCCTAATTTGCTTACATTTATCGATTTTAGTTTTATCCAGTTTCTAATTTTCAGGCATACAAAAGTGATATATCAATCGAAAGATAATAATGCAAAGAATATAACTAAATAAAACTAAAAGATGATATTAAAGTCATTTTGTTTTGGTGCATCACATCAGTAGCCCGGTGCTGCCTGACATGGACGAGGAAAGGGGGAGGTAAGAGGGAGTGGTAACAAGCAAAAACAGAGCTCTACAAATGCTGACTTGTTCATTTTATCATTTCACTAAAACAGTTCAGGGATTTGATCAAATCACTTACATCAGGGAAATGACCTCAAAGAGACGTTATTTTAACATTTTGCGTGAATTGATCGTCTTCCTTTGGGATTTGATGAAATCCCTAATTTCATCATTTTCCTGCGACATATTAATCAATATTGAAGGAGAACCTATGCACAGAGAAATATTCCTACTCCCAAATGAGGAAAGTAAAGCAACTTCTCTTTCAAAATGGAAAAATGTAGCATATTTTTCACTCGGTTGCATCCTGTCCCTAGAGGTGTAAAAATGACATCCTCAAAAGGAAATTTAATAAAGCATGAAGGTATGGAAGTTAGGTCTTTTCCTTGCAGCTGTTGCTTGTAATCTTGACATAAGAGATTTCTGTTTCCAAGAAAATTGACTTTTTCATTTTTGAATAAGTTTTAAATCCATTTTATGAAATGAAACTTTTTCTAAGAATCACTGTAGTTATATACTAGTTAAAGTTGTTAGGTAATATTCAACAAAGGAAACTTTGCCTTGGGATGTGCCACTATTTTTTTTTAATATTTTCTTTTAAGCTGTGTAAAAATGGTATCTGATGATTAAAATTTATTCATGAAAAGAATAGTACAATATTCATTTGAACATTTAAAATTTTCCTTTCATATTGAATTAATGAATTAGGAAATTATTTAAATCCTTAATTATATGTAAAGCTCTTGGCATTCTTTAAAATTATTTCTTAGAATATTCTTAGTGAGCCTTATTTCCCTTTTTGTTCATGTTGAACATAAAAAAATATTTGATTTACTTAAAGTTAAATGTTTTTTAAAAGTTATAACAGTACTTGCATATTATCGCAACAATCGCCAACTCTATTACTATGACGCAATCCCGATTTCCTATGTGTCATACGGGCTGAATTGGCAACCATGTGCTTCCTTTCATAATGTCGCCAATAGATTGCGATAATACATAAGTACCATTATGACATAATTTAGTAATTTTAGAAGCTATATCATTTGTTTCTTTTACTCCTTTTTATTTATTTTTTAGTTTTAAAATTGTCATTTTTATAGAAATGTACTTTGAGAAATGTACTATAAGAAACTATAATGTACTATAAGAATTTGTTGAATGTACTATAAGAAACTTCTTTCAAAATGTATGGTAGTCAGTTCATAAATTATATGTAATAATTTTACTTCCACAATCTTTTTTTTTTTAAAAAAATATGCAATAGTTTAAGAATAGTTTATGGGATGATTTGATGGGTGAGGGAATGAATATTAAGGTCGCACTGTTCAGCTACACAAGGGCTTTTGGTGATGGATCTCGTAATTTTGAACCATGGTGAAGTGACGAAGACGTCAACTAAGTTGTCATCCCCCTCTCCTATCACACCAATGAGAGGACGTTTGAGCTCATGATGCACATTAGTGCATCGCTCCCCTACTCGGCTGGTCTTTAGTGGTACTGGGTTCAAACTCATGACATGCCAGCCACAATCCGATACCTTGACATCTAGTCTACTGCAGCTTGATGATTTGAAGGAAGAAAAGCATCAAGAAATTGTGAGTAGGTAATGTACAAAGGAAGGAAATTAAGGAATTTAGTTAAAAGAAAAGATAAAATTTTTGAAAGGAATGGCTCTCACTGAATGCAATTTTAAAAAATATTATCTTAATATTAATCAATTTTTTTGATTAATGAAATGCATATAAAATTATTCAACAATAGAAAAAGTTAGCAAAATAAAATATTCCTGATTTTAAAAGGTTTAATTTTTCAAGCAATTTGGGAAAAATTACCAAAAATATTGCATTTAGCTTCAAAAACAAAAAAGAAAAAGAATCAAATTTAGATAGAAACCTTTAGAAGTAAACAATGCATAGAAGAGGTAATTATTTGCGATGCTCTTGTTATAAAAACTGCAGCAATATATAATGTGAAAAGTAAACATAAGGATTTAATGTTGCTCTGAATTAGTGACAAATGTGGAACATATGATCGAACATGTGAGAAGTAACAGAAAAAACAAATTAGAAAACTATTGCTTAAAGCATATTTATTAATCTTGCCATGTCTGAAAGAGTTATAAATCTTGCATACATATCTGATGCATCTAATTTCAATTATTCCTGATCTAAATCGTGCTTTCAAACCAAACGGGGAGATTTAAGGAGAATGATTGAAGTTGTTTTCCGGTTTTTCCCATTCAGTAATAATTCAATAGTTAAAACTTAATTTTCTTTTGTTTGTAAAAATGAGATTTTAACTAAAAGTTGGATATTGTTACCCCTATATTACTCATGATGACACATTTCTTACTGTTTCACTCTACTTGACTACAATTCAAACTCACTAACATTAAAATTTTTGTTTTAGCCCTCTCGCTGTGCATCCTGAGAATTCCAAGATTATGCATTTTCCGACTATTTAGTTGTGCAACCCGTGTTGTTCCTTTTTATGTTCATATTTTTATGATCTAATTCTGTATTTTAAAATAAAACTTTTGCATAAAATTTTGTATATTTTGACTTTTAAATGTAGATTTGAAGTACGTAATAAAAAAATACACAATTTTTTTACCCTACCTTGATGAAAAAACTATGCAGCGAGAAGGTTAAAGCTACACTTTGTGTGTGCCAATATAATCAATGGCTCCAGTCATGGTCACAGACTTGTGGTCGATGTGTCATAAGTTTGAGCCCCATTGCCACTTTAGAGGCCCTATGTAGAGGGGTTGTTAAACTTTTTTTAAATTTGTTCAGGTTAAAGTCCTCTCATTCATGTGATGTGGAAGTTTCAAAAGGTGGTGTGAGCTCAGGTGCCATCCTTATCACTTGATCATGATTCAAAATTATGAATTTTGTTGCTCAAAACCCTAGTATTGCTTTACATTACAATGTAAATTAACATTCTCCTGCTCACTTCCCATAGCGGTTGTCACTCTTACTTTAAGGTTATGAATGCGATGCCTGATGTCTATAAAGATCCATGCAAAAATAACATCATGTTGCACGTAATATTAGTTGAAGATTACAATTCCTTTGTGAAAGTTAGACAAACAGGGTGTCAGTTCTGGTATTTATTTCCTTGAATGGAGTTAGAAATTATAGGATCTGTCTCAAACCCATTTGTGATGCTTCTAAATATGTCTTAATACACAATCAGTTTTTATTTCTGAAAATAATTGTTTTAAATTATTGACTTGATTAATTCTATTTATTAGAACTTCTGTGAGGGTTTTTACTGATACTTCATTGCTTTATGCTACAGGATTTTTTTAGAATATTACATTAAAATCTTATGGTAAAAGAATTTATCACCACATCTAGGTAATGTTGTCATCTCCTTTACTTATCTCAGGAAATAACACTACCTGAAAATGACACTAAAATTCCATTTACTATCTCTAACAAAATTTTAAAAATTTTGTTAATTCTGAAAAACCTTTTAGTAAAAAATAATCATATCTTTAGAAACTGATAGATTATGGATTATTGTGCATATTGCAATGATAATAATTTTAAAAAATTTTATGTATAAATAGGATTGCAGTATTTTTTCTCCTTGTAGTTTTTACATAGACCTGTGTTTATACTTTTACACAGTTTCAAATCACGAGATTTCTGTCATCAAAATCCTCCTTTAAACATTCATTTACATAGTATTACAGATTTTTATTATGACATCCTTAAAACTCTCAAGTTGCTGTTTTTCACAAAATCAATCTATACTCTAATTCATCCTAATTTGACAGTACAGGAAAGGCTACTGTGAGTAAATCACAACTGTTGTCATGAAAATTCAGATTCTACTAGGAGAAAAGGGTGACTATAACCAACAAAATTTGCCAACTTTGACAAAGAAAGAAATATTACTTATTTTGTTAGAAGTACTTATCTTTAATTCTATTGACGCTTAATTACACCTGTTCATTGAGCAAAAAATTCCATTATACTTATTAAAATCTTTGTTGCTTTTCTTTGTTCATTTTTTTTTAATTAGTTTATATTATAAATAATTATTTACAGTAATTGTTAATATTGTACAGGTACTGAAACATAAAATAGAATTTCGAGATTCATTTGAAAAATTTATCAGTATCAGGATTTGTTATCTTTCATAAAACTTGTCACATGAAAAAATACCTTCATGTTTATTTCTTTCCACTTGTGTATCTAACATTGTTCACATCATTTCCTTTTAATATTATCATTGTTTATTTTCAAAAAGCAAATCCTGTTTTTCAATTTTCGATATGAAAATCCCATGTAGGGGAGACCTGTGTACCTAGGGTCATTTTTTTTCAATTCACAAAAACAGCCACTGGCCGCCTTAAAAATGAGAAACTGTTATGCATTCTTCATTATACTAACTACCATCCAATAGGAGTTAATATAAGTACTTAAAATAATAAATTCTGTGAAATAAAAGGTTTTCAAAAAAAATTCACAAATGGCCCTAGGTACAATGATGTCATTGTACCTAGGGCCAGCAGCTGCTGTACCTAGGGCCTTTCCCTGAAACTTAGGTTTAACTCTGTAATCAATAGAAAACAAACATACACACATGAATTTAATAAAAGAATCAATATTAGCTAATATATTGGTTTATCATGCAACTATTTAATTTGCAATGCGCCAAATTATTAATGAATTACACGTATTTTCATTTAACATTATAATTTAAAAAACTGATTACAAAAGTGAGTTGCATACATTGTCGCTCTGAAGCACCAAAAAATTGTGATTTGGGCAATTTGAACACAATATTTCTGTTGACAATTTCATAAGTTTCTTCTTTATTATAAAAAATGTATTTGAATGTGCAATATTCTTCAGAAATTTAACACTATAGTGTTCTTTAACACCTATTATTTGTGCTACATAAAAAATGTTCAGTTTTTTTGCCTTGTATTTTTGTTAAATAACCCCCCCCCCTTTTAATGGTATTTCTTACATCAGCTACTGTAGAATTTGTATCATCAGTGGAATGAGAAACTTCAATATCTGATAATTCTTTGGATGAAGTTGCCTTAATTTCAAACTCAGGTTTTTTCACAAATTTTCTTTTTTTTTCTTTTTTTTGGTAATTTTAATAGCATGATATTTTTGATTTCTTCCTTTTCTGGAGTGTCAGTCAAGATTCTACCTCTCCCTGGTTTTCGGCCACCTCTGTTGGATTTACTTCGAGAATTATGCTTATTAGAAATTAAAATTATGCTTCTGTTTTAAAATTATAAAGAATTTTTTTTATTCAATGAATTCATATGTTTGTGTAAACAAAATAATAATCCTGAATAATAACAATAATGGTAGCAAACATATTATTTTATAAATCAAACACATATTGAAAGTTTCAGAAAATATACACTCCTCTCATTTAAATAACATCCAATTATAATAAAAAGCTTGACTAAATCAAAATGGTTCAGATAAATAAGGCCACTCTTTCCTCCTTATATTATAAAAACTTTTTTTAATTTAATAATAACAAAGAATATTAATTGCAATTGTACCTAGGGCCATGGTCCTAGGTACAAGACTAGGTAATTTCATACAAAATGTCTTCTACAGAAAAACCCACATGGAGAGGTGATTCATTTAAAATCTAATTTAATACTTAATGTTACAAACAAAATTATGTACTAAAACTCATAGAAAAATATTTGACTTACCTTTGTACAACAATAAAAAGAGTTGAACTGCAAAATTTTACTTCTGACCATGTAAAACTGTTTTTCATTTATAACTTGCCTCAGCTTTCTTTTGCAAAATTTCAAAATGAATGCCAAAGTAGGAATTGGTGTTGTCACTCACCCAACTGAATTATAAAACTTAGAACTAAATATTATTCAAATAAAATGGGTTGGCCCTAGGTACACAGGTCTCCCCTACTGTCCTTTTGTTTCTTTAAATGAATAATAATTTTAGAAATGCTGCTGAGTTGAGAAACCTTTTGAGTGATTTCATTGATAGATTCTTGAGAAATTTCTTCTTGAAATTGATAAGGCATTCAATGTTTTCTGTGGGCTTCACTACCAATCGATTTTCCTTGCTTCAATGATGTATACGATATATGGTTGATGAAATTCTTTTTTTAGTCAACTTTAGAATGTCAAACAAAAATGGAGAAAATAGCTCAAGAGATCAGAATTGTTGATAGAAAAAAACACATGTAGCATATAATTTGTGTAGTGTAGCAGCAATGTTACATTAAAAACTGGTTTCTAGCGGAACTGGAATTTCATTGTGTCACTGCCTTCAACTATATTACTTCTCTTAGATTTTTTAAAAAAATAAATATGTTTTACACATGGTTAATTTAATACCTGTAACCTTAAAATTTGTATTTGCATTATGTTAAATTGAAAACAAAGTAAAACTATTTTTCAAGCATATTGGTACATTTTGTAATGCTGCTAAGGGAAAAAAGAATATAGTTTATAGAAAATTAAAAGTTGTTGCTCTTTTTGAAAGGGACATGGCAAATGAAATAATTTAATCAACAAAATGATTAAAGTCTGTCAAATATAATGTAAAATACCCTGAAGCCATTGTGCACATAATATTGTTGTCATGAAACTTTAAGCAAGTATTTACATTAGAAAATTCCAAATGCTTTTTAATGGTATTGCATAGTATGGCAAAAAAGTCTAAAGAGGTAATAGTTTTTCTGAAATTTATAAAAATTGGAGCCTGTGATGTTATTTTGTTTATTTATATATTCTTATTGTACCATATGTATTTTTCATAATTTCTCATTTGTTATTCATGACTATTTTTATTTTCAGAGGAATAGACGAATCAAGACAACTGCAGAAATCACATATGAAGTGAATCAACACAAAGAAAATCAGAGAGGGAGAAAAATTCCAAGTTGTCTGCAAGGAAAAATAAAACTTTTAGAGAAAAAGGTGAAATACATAAAGATTGAGTGTTTTATTAAAGTTTTTTAATGATGACCTTCAGCGGAAATTAAATTTTCTGGAGTTTAGATTTTCAGATCTTAAGCTACCATTATCTCCATATGACACTATTTCATTAGCTATAAAGAGCTAATGATTAGTTCATCATTAGCTTTTTCACCTAAAATGTATGCTGCTACACTTTCTTCTGCTTTAGTTGTTCTAATGAATGCATCAAAAGTATTTTAAGTAAAGTGTTTTAAATTAATATTATAAAGTATTTTTTTTCACAATAGACTTATCCTTTACAGGGCTGCTGGCTGATCCTCCCTCTGAAAAGAACTGCCCCTTACAACACAGCATTGATCAGAGTAACAGCCAGGTAGTTTTTTTCCCTCTTTTATAATTTTTGATCACCAGGGTAAGATTCGCCAGTATTTGTAGTATATTTTCAAACCACTGTACCTCTTCCAATAATGTATTTGCAACATTTCCTTTTCCATATTACAACACATTAAAAGGAAAAAGATGTTAAATTATGTCAATTATAAACCGTAACTAGTGATGATAAAGTATTTTGTCCTTGGTGCTATTAGTTACCTTGTTAATGAAGTTCATTACTATAAGCAATTTCTTTAGGAAATATTTGAATGCATAGTTTTTCTTGATATATTACAGAGTGGAATATGATAATCGTACAGTCAATTTTTTTTCCTTAGAATTGAAAAAGTTATATTTATTTTTAGCACCATCAGCAAAAAAAGGAAATTAGGATATTTTGACATGGCATTTCTTTCATAGATTTGCAGAAATAAAAGTATCTTGCATGTATCTAAAATTTTTGAAGGTATAAAAAATGTTAATCCATTGAAAACTGTATTTAAATAATGTGAAAGTATTAATCTGAGCACATGCTTGAGAGACATTTGCTATCAGAGAAGATGGAGCCCCCTCCCCTTACCTTTAAGACTTATGAATACAAATGTCCCTTTGATGCTTTAGTTTTCTTGTTTCAGTGACAATTTGGCACTTTTCTGTCAAAAGTCTACTGGCCTTGGTTCTAGAGGGAAAGTTATCTCATCTAGTAGAAGATCATATCATTACCTGTAAAGGAGACTAAAACTCCATTCATTACTAACAAATTTTGAAAACTTTAATTCTCAGAAAAGCATTTGTAAGAGGTATCATGAATTTTTCAAATTTTCTGATTTAGTGTTGGTTTATTGTACTTAGTACTATTATAATAAATTAGTTTATAATTAGACTTGTGAATCATCATTTTACTTTGTTTCAGATCATGAGTTTTTAGTTGTCAAAAACCCTCCTTTAATCATCCATTTACTTGGAATTGCAATGTTTGTCTTATACCAACATGAAAAATAAATTGGATAACAATGATTCTTAGAATCTAGTGCGGTTAATCTTTTAAGGTATTATAGTTGGTGCTTTTTCGGAAAGACACATGGCAAATAAATGATTTTGAAAATTAACTTATTTGTGTAAAATGTTTAGTTAATTTTACATTGAAAAACTCAAAATGCTCATGAATGTTTGAATAGTATAGTATTGTATGGTATGGTAAAGAATGTCGAAGGAAATATTTTCGGATATCTGTATAAATTGGAGCTTAAGATATTATTTGATTTAAGATATTATTTATATTCTAATTGTTTAATTTTTTTTCATAGTTTTAATATTGATAATCCTTGCTTTTAATTTTTACAGGAATAGAAGAATTAAGAAACCTGCTGAATGTATAAATTAAACTGACTAAAGGAAGAAAATCAGAGGTGTAGAAATGCAAGATGTCTGTTAGAAAAAAATAAAACTTTCTACTGAAAAAAAAGATGAACTTTTAAGTGGAAGTTAAAGACTCTTTGACAAAGTCAGATTTTTAGATCTCAAACTACCATTTTCTCCCTCAGAAAAGACAATACATCATGAGATACATGAAGAAATTATGGCAAAAACTGTCAATATATTTTTCATTTGAATGATTTCCATAAAAGATCAAATCTCATAAACATTTTTTTAGGTAAATTATCTCAGAGAAAATCTGCATAATCAAACAAATCTTGGAGAGTACTTTTTGAATTTTAGAAGCTTATAAATTTTTAAGATATCTATTTGAACAAAAAATACCTTTGAAATTTCAAAGATTTCTTGCTGCATCATAATATTTGCTTATAATTAAGTGGATCAACACCAAAAGTTTTTCTATTTTTATTGGTTAGTATGTGAAACCAATCATTCACCAATTAAAAGAAGGCATACTGTACTATTTATCATATATTTCAAGTCAATTGTTATATTTTTGTTCATGTCCCTTTGGGTTCGATTTACATTGCTGTAAAGAACCTTATATTGATGAATAATTTCCACCTACATACAATATCATTATTATTTTAATTAGATGTATTTTAGAAACTTTTCATCAAACCAGAAGAGAAATTGATTTGCTGATTACGTATTTCATTTAAAAGTTCTGATATTCATTTTATTTCATTTTACATATATGCCAATACTACTTGCTTTCATGCCTTACTTATCAAGAACAACAAAAATTCTGATTTCAATATTACATTTAAAAGAAAAAATGTTTTCTTATTCTTCTTAATAAACTTTTCCTCAAAAAGAGTGCAACCATACCTTTTTTTCCCCTTGCTTTAAGTTAACAAAGGATTTATTTACAATCCCCTAAAATAAGATATCCAATATTACAAAAAGGCAAGATGGCTGTCCCTCAAAATAATATTTTAAATCATTCCTTGAGTATTCAGTCGAATGAAAAGTCTCATGTTTGTAAAATATGCAATAAAGTTTTCTCTCATAGTGGCAATTTAGTTTCGCATTTACGTATTCATACCAATGAAAAGCCTCATATTTGTGAAATATGCAGTAAGGCTTTCTCTCGGTGACAATTTGATTTCACATTTACGTATTCATAACAAGGAAAAGCCTCATGTTTGTGAAATATGCAATAAGGCTTTCTCTGACAGTGGCAATTTAAAACAACATTTACGTATTCATACCAGGGAAAAGCCTTATGTTTGTGAAATATGCAACATGGCTTTTTCTCAAAGTGGTTCCTTAAATGTGCATTTACGTATTCATACCAATGAAAAGCCTCACGTTTGTGAAATATGCAATAAGGCTTTTTCTCAAAGGGGCAGTTTAATTTCACATTTGCGTATTCATAACAAGGAAAAGCCTTATGTATGTGAGATATGCAATAAGGCTTTCTCTGACAGATGCAATTTTAAACAACATTTAAATATTCATACCAAAGAAAAGCCTTATGTTTGTGAAATATGTAATAAGGCCTTTTCTCTAAGATGTTCTTTAAAGGCTCATAGACGTACTCATACCAATGAAAAACCTTATACTTGTGAAGTATGCAACAAGGCTTTTTCTCAAAATGGGTTCCTTAAATGTGCATTTACGTATTCATAACAAGGAAAAGCCTCATGTTTGCGAAATTTGTAATAAGTCTTTTTCTCGAAGTAAAAATTTACTTTCACATTTACGTATTCATACCAATGAAAAGCCTCATGTTTGTGAAATATGCAATAAGGCTTTTTCTCAAAGGGGCAATTTAATTTCTCATTTACGTATTCACAACAAGGAAAAACCTCATGTTTGTGAAATATGCAATAAGGCTTTTTCTCAAAGGAACAATTTAACTTCTCATTTACGTATTCACAACAAGGAAAAGCCTCATGTTTGTGAAATATGCAATAAGGCTTTTTCTCAGAAGGGCAATTTAATTATTCATTTACGTATTCACAACAAGGAAAAGCCTCATGTTTGTGAAATATGTAATAAGGCTTTCTCTCACAGGGGCAATTTAAATGTGCATTTACGTATTCATACTAATAAAAAGCCACTTGTTTGCTAAATATGCAACAAGGCTTTTTCTCACGTGGCAATTTAAATTTACATTTATGTATTCATACCAAGGAAAAGCCTCATGTTTTTGAAGCTTGCAACATGGCCTTTTCTGTAAGATGTTTCTTAGATGCTCATTTACACATTCATACCTAGTAAAAACCTCATGCTGGTGAAATATGAAACAAGACTTTTCTCACAGTGGTTCCTTAAATGCTCATTTATGTATTCATACCCAGGAAGTTGGGTTTTTTTATATTGCAAAAAGTTTTTCTCAGAAAGTGATAATTTAAAAAGTCATGTATTATTCATATGAAAGAAAAGCTTTATGTTTGAATAATCTTTAATAAGGCTCTCAGAGTTGTAATTTAAGAACACATTTATGCTGAAAAAATTAAGGCTCATGAAATATATATTAAATGGCTTATTATATTTAAATTTTAACATGAAGGATCCCCCACCCCCATCAATTTCGTGAAATTTTCAGAAAGTTTTCACATAAAGCCATTGCTTGAAAAATCATTTTCACATTTCCAATTAATAGTTGAAGGCATGTAAAGGAATTAACATTGTTTTAATTTTGCCTCATTTGATTGAACACAAGTGAAACACGAAATGGACCTAAAGTGAGATAACTATAACAACCTTTAGATATTCTTCCTTTTAGGAATTGTGAAACTTTTATTTTTTTATTATGTATACTTAAGTTCTGTATTTCTGTGAGAATGACTAATAATTTTCATGACATACTTGTATTAATTTTGACAAATAAAAAGGAATACTTTTCTATGTATTTCAGTAATTTTGTGGATTTCTAAGCAAATTATATTGTTATTTATATATGGGTATTGCTTTCATTTTAAAATGATTTATACTGTACGTTTAGTTTATAGAACATGATTTGCCACTATACTATAGATGTGAATACTACTCCTAATATAGGAAATATTTCTAAATTTTTAAATACATTTAAAGGCAAAGTTTGATTAATTTAAAATCGTGTCTTTTTCAGACTTACAAGGGGAGAGCACGACTAAGGAAATTCATTTGAGGACAAGAGTTTGTGTAATAGTAGTACTCCTTTAGGGTCTTCAACCCTCAATGTAATTCCGCCGAATGGGCAGTCAATTCGGAGAAAATAGTCTTAGAAATTCATGCTTAGATTTTATACAATTAAGTTCTAATTAGTGTCAGAGATGCAGTGGCATAGGTGGTAGAGCATCTGTTTACCACGTGTGTCGGCCAAGGCTCGAGTTGCGCGATCAGTTTTTGTTTTATTTTTTAAATTCATTTAATTATTTTTACAATTAAATAAATTTATTTTTAAAAAATTTATTTATTATTATTAAATGATATTTTACCTAAATATTTTGTATTCTAAAAAGTAAAATAATTACTGTAATTATATAAATATTTATATTATATTTTATAAATGTAATTATTAATAAATATTGAATGCTATTTTGCATAAAAATTAGTTACAAATAGTTTAATAATATGAATTACAATATATTATAAGTAAAAATTATAAATAGTATTATAATATATAAAATATATTATGATAATTATTTATAAAAAATTATTTTATAATTAATGTAATAAAAATAATATATATCTTGTATATTGTAAATATAATTATTAATTATATATTAATTCTAAATATAATTAAATGAAATTAAAAGATAAAAAACAAAAAGACTCATTGCGTGACTCGAACCTTGGCCTATCACGTGGTAAACAAATGATCTACCATCTGTGCTACTGCATCTCTGACGCTAATTAAAACTTAATTATACAAAAGCCAAGCATGAATTTTGAAGGCTATTTTCTCTGAATTGACTGGCCATTCAACGGAATTACATTGAGGGTTTAACACCCTAAAGTAGTACTACTATTACAAAAAGTCTTGTCCCAGAATGAATTTCCTTAGTCGTGCCCTGCCCTTGTTAGAATAAAAAAAAAATTTCTGTGCATATTTAATTCATGGAGAACATTTTGCTTTAAAAATTATTTTTTTTTCTGTTAAGTATGGTAAGGAAAACACACACACACATTTTTTTTATGTCTAAACGGTTTATTTTCTCCTGATTAAGATTGTAGTTAACTTCCCCCTTTTTTTTCAATACATTTTATAATTACTAGTAATATTTATATAAAATACAAGAAATAAAACTTAAATAAATGATCAAGAATAAATTTAGATAATTTTTTTATATAAATGCTTCTATTATCAGCCCATTTGAATTCATTTGTAATTCAGCAAACTATTTTGTAAACTATGATGTGTTAAAATGTTCAGAATATTTTGAATGAGATGATATATGATTAGTAGCTCATGTTTTAGTAATATTTTAAGTTTAATAATTTATTTAGTTCTTGTAATGAAGATGCTCTTTTCTTTGTGATTTTCATTAGTAATGTGTCAGTTAACGAAATGGGGTTTTTTCCAACACTATCTAGAGAAACTTGCTTATTTTTCTGTATTTAATTCTGCCTTTTAAAAATATTTGTAAATGGAAAAAGAAAACATCTCATGAAATGTATGCAAAAAATTCCTCGAAATTTTCATGAATATTTTAGGTCAGGTGTGGGCAAATAGTGGCCCGTTATGTTTTAACAAGGCTTCGAACTGAAACTGATCGAAAAACCGTGCTGTGGTCAGAATGAAAACCGGAACAGAAGCGAAAAAAATATATTGGTTTATTTCAGAATGAAATATCTTCAGTCATTTTGTTGCTGTAACCAACTTATCAATATCTTCTAATTTAACGTTAACCATATAATTATTATTACATGTACAGGGCTTCTCCATTTCCTGTTTTGATGTTTTGCTAGTACTTTTTTTGTTTCAATTTCACAAGAAACTACTTGTTGAAGGTAGATTTAATTCAGTTGAATGAACTAGATTTCTTAAGGAAAATATCAGTCTGAGTATATTTTTTGTATCTCAGCATGCGATCCTCCACGGTTTGACACAGTGTCAAACCCTTTGGCCCACAATGAACATTTTTGCAGCCAGGCCAGTATATCAGCACACAATAATAATAAAGCAATAAATAGCAAAGTGATGCAGAATAAAAATATGATAGGTAGAATTTTTGTGCTATTATTAAACAAAATGTGTACATTTATTTTGAATTTACCACAATTAGGTAAATACGGTATTTAAGCATAAATTCTATCAAAAATATGTCAAAAGTTATGTTACTGGCTTTTTGACAGATGAAAAATGTAGAAGTAATATAAAAAAAAAATTTTAAGTCAATTCCTACTTAGATCAACAAAGAAAAATTTTATTTTAGCTACTTTTTATTAAATAGCTACAAGTAATATAAATATGTACAAACATATGACAGAATCACAATATTAAGTGGCAATTATTGTTATTAATTATTAAAAATATCGTATTGTCATCAAAAACTATTGTGTATATAAAATTTCAGTTCAATTGAATGCTTAAAAACGTGAGGAAAAAAAAATCTTTTAAAGTTTTGACCCAAGTCGTTAAAAATAAATTCTTTAAATAATTAGTTTCAGTCATTTAATTTTAATTAATTACAATTAAAATATTGTATTGATTACTCAAAACAATCGTATGTAGAAAATTTTAGTTCAACTGAATGCTTTAAAATGTGAAAAAAGAAATCTTTTCAAGTTTTGACACACAAGTCGTCAAAAATGATGCAAACGCGGCTGTATTTGTCATTCTTCAAATAATTAGTTTTCATCAATTAATTTGTATTCATTATAATTAAATTACTGTATTGTCATCCATGATAATCATGTATATAAAATTTCAGCTCAATTGAGCGCTTTAAAATGTATTTTATTAACGATTGAAAATTGTACGAAGATAAATAAATATAGAGAGAGTGTGAGCTAATAGTAGGAATTGAAAAATACAATAAAATGCTTTAAGAAAAGTTGATTAAAAGTTCAATTGTTAAGGGGACATGGTACGATTTGCGCAATATTTTTTAATTTAATGATTTTCATAATTTTTTTTTGTTGTTGTTGTTGCCTCCTATGTGTATATATGAGGCGAAACAGATTTTGTGTTGAAAATTTCATAAAAAGCTAACCATTTAATTTTTTAAGGGAAGAAATTTATTAATTGATTTTAAAATGCTACTCCTCCTACAAAAATTGACATACATATATGAAATTTGATTTACAAGTACATCAAACTATGTATAACAAAAGTTGGTATGGGTTTTGCGATAACATGATTTGTATTCATACAATGCTTCTTTTTATGAATGCTTATTGAAAATTCCTTAAAAAATGTGTCGGTTCTAAATTTAATTATTTTTTTTAAAAAAAAATAAGTATTGCTTTGATTGAAAAATGTATGCCAACTTTTGTTCGATGTACTATTAGCAACAAGTGAAAAAAATTTCCATGTATTAGGCTCAATAGAATAAAAAGGCTTAGCATTTTAAAGGAAGACAACTAGTTATTTTATCTTTCCAAGATAGTCAATTTAAAATTTTAATTTGCCATTGGGATGTGAATAAAAACAAACGCATATGTTATCACAACTCTGTATTTTTTAAACTTAGATCTTTCAAATTTTGCGAGTTTGTAGAAAAGTATATAAAGAATAATTTAGGCTAAAAAAAATTAAATTTTATTTTTGACAATTGAATCGTACTGTGTCCCCTTAAATAATTAACAGTAATTTATTGTTGAATGAAGAGCTGAAAGTATAGATTATTAATTAAGATGTCATGTTAAATAATTAACAGTATTTAGCTGCAAAAAGAATTGATTGGGGTAAATTTTACTCGGAGTGCAATAACATGGGTCTCGGTTCTCCAACTAAAGTCTTGTACGGATTGGTGCAGTAAAAGAAAATATTTTGCTTTCGAAAACTAAGACGTATAGGTTATATATGATTATTGTGCTTAATTCAAATTAAGCTTACCGTTATGTGCTGTTATTCTCTGTCTGGTAAGCTAATGTTCAAGAAAGAAACATTATTATATCATTAAAGTGTTTTTTTATTATTAGCAGTTAACAACTGCTTATTTATTCCAGGCCATTGTATGTCCATATCGAAACCAAGTGATCGTAAAACTAAACAAAAAATCGCCTGACAAGCTTCGAATATTCCGATTAAAATTGAAATAAGAATATTTTTGATGTGAAATAAAATATAAAATAATCTGCTTGATATGTAAAAATACTATTAATGTAATAAAATTATCGGTGCGAACAGTTATCAAAGTAAATAAATATCCTGTTAGAAATAGTATTAACGACGCTATACTTTGGTCAGTTTTGTAATTTTCATAGTAATAAATACATACAAAATTTCTCCCGAAATAGGAAAGATAATAGCAGAGAATAGATGTCAAGTGCCAGGACGTAATCATTAATTTGAAGATCGTGTCGAGTGATTATAAGGAATTAGAGACAATATCAAAGGCTAGATATGATGAAAAATTAACATACAATAGAACAAACTTCTTTATCCATTTGCTCAGGGAGCAAACAAAACGTACTTGTATATAATAAAAAGTTGTTGCTTCCAATCACTTTTGGAGACATTTATATGTACCTTATAGAAAAAGAATGAAGGGGAGAGAAAAAAAGAATTTAAAAAAAGTGTTAAGATGCATTGAATTATTTAATGAGTAGGAAAGTAGGCTTAAAAAATTAAATTTATTCCTGCATATTGTAATTCCAATATGTATATAATTTTATACAGTCAAAATTCTCCTTCAAGGGGCTGCTAAGAGTGGAAATCATTGCAAAATAGCATGTTTGGGTGGTAATTATGAGAAGCACAGACTGTATAGTGTCAATTAACCAGCTAACCGGTACTGTTAAAGAATATCAGTTGAAGTGGCGTAGCGTGGGCTTTCGCCGCCTGGGGGCGACCGGAAATTTGCCGCCCCTCTATTTTAATTATTAGTCAAGAAAATTATAGTAAAAGTGAAAAAAGCTTTAAATTTTTTTATTGATTAAAAATGCACTTTTCGTGTGTTTTTCAGAGCAAAATCTTTTATACAATTGTCAATATCAACAGGTATGTCATGTTCAATTGCCAGAATAGCTAAATTTGAGAGCCTTAACGTGGACATAGTCGATCTCAGATAATTTTTGATTAATTTTAGCTTACAGAAGCTTCCCTCGCAACTGGCATTACTGATGGCAGATGTTAAAAAAATTTTCAACATTTTAACAATGTTTGGTAAGACATCTTCAAGTTTAGACTCAATACTATATTTTAATAAACCCAGAGAGCCGGACCTAATAAGTTCTTTTTTGCAGCCTGGTTCTGTTGCAGCTACGAAAGCTTGTAGACGTACGCGCTCAAGTTGGAATGGTTCTTTATTTATGTCTTGAGAACTGTCGTAGCTAGTCCTGAGAGGGGCCCGTATCAAAATTCTTTGAAGGCCCTCTTTTGGTGGGCTCTCAATATCTTACGATTTTTTCTAACACATTTTTGGGCCCTGTATCACTGATACAGTGATAGCTACGCCTCTGAGGAGCTTGATCCAACTTAAGTTCGTCCATGCTCATTAACACTTCAGGCCTTAAAAAAGCATATTTCTGCGCTAGATTCTGCAACTGTTGTAATCTTTCTCGAATTTCAGCAGTTACTTTGTCTATTGAAGAAAACATTGTTCGCCTCAAGTCATCTTTGTATCATAACTGAACATTTTTACTTCCGTCACCAAATATATGCTTCCTCCTGATTCGTCTTGGGGGTTCAAAAGAAATTTCAAGCTGTTCACATAAATTTTAGCATATATTAAAGTGTCATCCACGTATACCTCTCGTTTTGCTTCTTATACCGTCTATAAAGCACGTATTTTTTGAGCACATTGATGGATATTTAGTCCCTCTGTTAGCAAATAATTTTGAGCATCATTGACTTCACACTGTACCGGTTGCTAGAAGCCTAAGTAACATAAAAACGAATGCGATTGCATAGCAACTAATAAACTTCCTGCATCTGTGCGTGTATTAAAGCTTTCACTCGTTTCCGTTAGTTTGTATAGTGCAGTTAAAGTTTCTTCGTAATGGTATCTAATATAATTAACATCATCGCCTCTAGTACTCTAACGTGTGTCCTGTGTGAATCCTCTTCAATCATTTTCCAGTGGATCAAGAAGAACTTCCCGTCGGTGCGTCACCATAGAAGAAAAAAAGAGGGTATGGCTGTGTCATGGACACGGCCGCATGTTGTACGTGAATACGTCGCATAACGGGTAATATTTTTTATATAAAATATTATTTATGTTTGTCATAATTATGTTTGAGTACTAAGAAGTCCTTTTGGTTTCCATGTGTTTTATTTATGACGGCAACTATATCCTTTCAACGGGTTCAGGAAAGAAATCCAGTAAATAAATAATTACTGTGTTATAATATAACTTTATTAATTATAGGTCTATGAGATATGAAAATTACGACAAAATACAGGTGTAGAGTTTCTCAACTCCTCATTCTCATATGCTTTACATTGCGATCTGCGCGTGCGCGAGACCTCCAGCAATTGCGAATAGTGCTTACTCGCGCAGGCACCTAAGATGCAATCTGCGCACGCGTCAGCTTTTCAACGCGAGCGACCCCGCGCATTCAATTCAGTCCGACTTCACACTTCCCTGGCAGCACACGCGTCCCTCCGAGAGCAGTTACCGAACATGAAATAAAGCAAGTCATCTAAATCTGAAAACATCGCCTCATTCATTAATCATCCTGTCTCCCACATTGGTGACCCGAACAATTCACGAATAACTACCCTCATTTAACTTGCTATTAATTTATTTTACTGGGAAAATGGCTGAAGTCACTGCAGTTAAAATTCCTCCTTATAACTTCAGTGATCCTCAACTCTGGTTCTCCACGTGCGAACGAACTTTTGCACTCGGAGTACTGAAAGCGATTACAAACAAGCGTACTAAATATAACTACATCGTGTCAAACCTGCCACCAGAAGCCACCGCAATTGTAAGAGATTTAATTATCACTCCTGACGAAACGGATCCCTATGGCGCCATTAAAGCTCAACTGATCCAGCGAACCGGCGAGTCATCGCAACAAGAAATTCGGAAGCTATTAACCGGCGAACAGCTAGGAGACAGGAAGCCATCAGAACTCCTCAGGACAATGAATAGGCGTGCAGCTTCACACAACGTACCAAAAGAGCTTATGTTGGAACTTTTTCTTCAGCAGCTACCGACTTCAGTGCAAACTATCTTGGCATCCATCACTCCAATAACCGTCGAAAAGCCGCAGAAGTAGCCGACAGAATCCTCGAAGTGAGCACACTCAACGTTCCACTTTCGACAAACGCCATCGCTTCATCCAGCGAAAACCGTATCCTCCAAGAGATTGAGAGACTGCACAAAAAGATCGACAGTCTTACAATGCGTCAAAGGACTCCGGAAGGAAGAAATAATTTTCGCCCACGAAATCGTTCCCGAAATCGATTATTTGCACGTTCCATGGACTCTGGTTTTTGTTGGTATCACAGAAAGTTTCAAGAAAGGGCCAAGAAATGTATTTCACCCTGCAACTATCAAAAAACGAATCCAGCGAGGAGTAATTGCGACTACCTTCTCGCAGCCGCATATTTCACGTCGCCTTTTCATTAAAGACAAATCATCCAATATCTATTTCCTCATTGATACCGAATCTGACGTCAGTGTTCTCCCAGCTTCGATTTCCGAGAAAAGGAAAGGCAACAGTATTCAGCAACTATCAGCCACTAATACATCTCCCATCAACGCTTATGGTAAGAGACTTTTAACTCTCGATTTAAATCTGAGAAGGGTATTTAGATGGCCTTTCTTAATAGCATCTGTTTCTGTGCCAATCATTGGAGTCGATTTTTTTATACAATTTTAATATTTCACCTGATCTTCTCAATAGAAAATTAATCGATATAATGCAACCAAACTTAGTACAAATTGTGTAAACTTGTTTCTCCCGAAGTTCATTCCATTGAACTCGTTTCTGGTCAGAGCATTTTTCATGATGTTTTGAGGGAATTCCCAGAAATCGTCAAACCGCCTTCGTTCTCACAAAAGGTTAAGCATAATGTTAAGCATTTTATTGAGACATCTGGTCCACCTGTTTTCGCTAAGGCAAGACGTTTAGCTCCTGATTGCTTAAAAATTGCAAAATCTGAATTCCAACACATGTTAAATTTAGGCCATATTAGATCATCTAAAAGTAATTACGCATCACCTCTTCACATAGTACCTAAAAAAGATTCTAATGATTGGAGACCAGTGGGTGACTATCGTGCATTAAACGCCCAAACTATAAAAGATAAGTATTCTATTCCAAACATTTTAGATTTCACTTCAGAGCTGCATGGCAAAAATATTTTTTCACATATAGATTTAGTTAAAGCCTATCACCAAATTCCCATAAATGAAGAGCATATACATAAAACTGCAATCATAACCCCATTCGGATTGTATGAGAGTACTCGAATGCAATTCGGCCTTTGTAATGTTGCCTCTACTTTTCAACGTATTGTTGATGAGGTTTTAAGAGGATTAAATTTTGTTTATGCTTTTATTGATGACATTTTAGTTGCATCGTCATCTGAAGCCGAGCATATCCAACATCTTCGGTTGCTTTTTGAGCGTTTAGATCAATATGGACTTTCTATAAACCCTTCTAAATGTACTTTTGGTGTACCCACCTTAAGTTTCCTTGGTTTTCAAGTTTGTAGTTCTGGAATTAAACCTTTAGAGGATAAAGTGGAAGCAATCTTAAAATTTCCTCAACCAACCACAATCACTCAATTGCGTCGTTTTCTTGGAATGCTGAACTGCTACAGGCGTTTTATTAGACAGGCTGCCCATATCCTTGCACCTTTAGTAAATTTTTTAAAAGGCATCAGGAATAAAAAACGCCCAAAACGAAATGTCAAAATCAAGCCTGAAGAAGTCCTACAATGGACGGACGAAGCTACTACAGCTTTTGAACTGGTGAAGCAAGCCCTAGCACATGCTACTTTGCTACATCACCCCATGCCAAATGCACCTCTTAGCATTTGGGTTGATGCTTCAGATTTTGCTGTCGGTGGCGCATTAGCTCAGTATCATCAGAATGTCTGGCAACCACTTGCTTTCTTATCCATGAAATTGTCTGCATCCCAAAAGAACTGGTCTACATACGACAGAGAACTCCTGGCCATATACACAATGGTCAAAAGGTTTCGGCACATGTTGGAAGGAAGAGAGTTTGTGATTTACACTGATCAGAAACCTCTCATTTATGCTTTCCAACAGAAAGCTGACAAATGTAGTCTACGTCAACTTAGACACCTGGATTTTTATCTCCCAGTTCTCTACAAACATACTGCATGTTCCTGGAACTCAGAATTTGGTAGCAGATGCATTATCTAGGATCGAAATTGATTCCATTTCCAAAGCTAGTTGTCTCTATTACAAGGACATTGCCGCAGCCCCATTGGTAGATGAGGAACTTAAACAACTCCTGGAATCCAACTCAACATCCTTAACACTTAAGCAACAATATTTTCCTCTGGAAGATATTACTCTTACTCTTGTGATGTTTCCCCCAATGTTTGTCGATCTTCCATTCCCAAGGATTACCGCAAAATTTTTTTCCAACATCTGCATGGTCTTTCACATCCTGGAATTGCTGTCTCTACCAAATTAGTAACTCAACGTTTTGTGTGGCCAAATATTAGGCATGATATTAAAGAATGGGTTAACTCTTGTCATCCTTGCCAAAGATCTAAGATTCATAGGCATACTAAAGCACCAATCGGTACCTTTGCTTTACCTGATGCCAGATTTTCCCAAATCCACATTGATTTCATTGGCCCCTTTCCACCTTCTAATGGTCAAAGTTACTGCCTGACAGTAGTTGACCGCTTTACGAGATGGATGGAAGTGATCCCAACTGCTGATATGACTGCAGAAACTGTATGTAGAGCTTTGCTATCTGTTTGGATATCACGTTTTGGTTGTCCTGCAATTATAACAACACACAGACTAAGGTACAAACTTCGAATTAAGCCTTTTCAGAGAGCTGAGTAATCTTCTCGGCACAAACAGAATACGATGCTGTGCCTATCATCCGAAAGCCAACGGTCTTGTTGAAAAGCTGCATCGTCATCTCAAGAGTGCCATCAAAGCACACGAAAATTCGAAGTGGAGTGAAATCATTCTAATTGTACTTCTCGGCATGCGTTCTGCTGTTAAACAAGATATCAATACCACTTGTGCAGAACTTGTCTATGGAACTACTCTAAGATTGCCATCTGATCTTTTCTGCACACAGACAAGATTACCACTACCTGCAATCAAACCTGTCTCCTTTTTACGTGAGAAAATGAGAGAGAGCACTACAACCAATACCTAAATCTGCTCATTCAAATAGCTCTATGTTTGTGCCAACTAATTTAAAGAGCTGTTCACATGTTTTCCTGAGAGGATAGTGTCCAGCCACCACTCTCGCAAAATTATACAGGACCTCATGAAGTTATCCGTCGTACTGACAAAGTGTTCACCATCCTTCATAAATGGAAGAAAGAAAGCAGTTTCAATTGATCGTGTAAAACCAGCTTATGTCTGGGATGACACTGATGATATTCCTCTTACTGCAGTGTTTCTGAAACTGTGGGGCGCGCCCCCCTGGGGGGGCGCGATAACCCTTCAAGGGGGAGCGAGCATATCGAAAATAAAAGGTTAAAAAAAAATTAATTTACTGGAATGAAAAAAAAATACTTTCTAATATAATAAAAAATACAGATTTACATTGATATGATTTATATATATCATCTGGTGAAAAAGGTCATCAAAAATAAAAGATTCTACTTTGAACGCTCATTAGCTATCTTTGATCCTATAACTAAATAAAAAAATATTTTGTTTGCTTTACTGTAATCCTACGATGAGAGATTTTTTTATTACGCGTTTCTTTTAATCTAAAATATTACTTTTGCTGGCTTTCAAACTTACTGGTATGGTTACCTGCATCCCTTTTTTAAGGGAAGTTGTAAATTATATAATTCTGTTTGCGTTTTTTTTTCACAATGTGAAATAGTTTTATGATACATGGATAAGTATATTGAGCACTTTGAAGGATTAATTGACCAAGATTTTTATTTTTTATGTGTATACTGAAACATATAATACAAAAATCGTTAATTCTGGGAAAACTGTTTATTTGTTACCAATGACCTTGACAGAAAATCCTCTAATATGACAGTCTTAATGGGAGCTAAAATGAATTGATAACATATCTCCTTTTTGAGAGTGGCAAACGTTTTTTTAGAATCTTAAGGTACTTATTTAAACCGAGTTCCCGGCACGACCACTATTTTTCAAAAATATTTTCTTGAACATGCTGCATTTTTCCTATGAATAACTTAGTGGTTTTAATTGTGATGTTGTACGACTGATTATGGTTTATAAATGTAAATGAGCAGAATATAAAAAAAAGAATTGGGCATCTGTGATCTCTCTGAAAGGAAATTGAAGCTGATCAAACAAGGGAAACATTTGCTGAAATAATGCATATTAATCATGTTAGCGAAAGTACATTTGAGAAAAGCAATAAACATGAAACGAAAGGAAAATTTTCAATAGCTACATTAAAAACTTTATCAAGAAGATATGAAGCCATAAGTGTACCGCAAAATGCACTTCACCCTGTAAAAAAGACACAAGCAAGAAAAAGTTCAACAGGATATTTGTCGATCATCAAAGGACATTAAAATTACAATAACGTGAACAAAATGTGACAGTTTTGCTAGCAAATAACTTACCTGTAATGTTAGCAAAAAGTGTCTGTGATTTATGTCCTTTATTAAGGTCACGCACATTTGGAACAATTTAGTTCAGTTTTATTGGATATTTTCTCAAATTATGAAAGACAAATAGAAAAATCCTTGAAATAGGTAAGTATATTTTCTCTTAGTTAAATTATTCACTGAAATTGTCATTTTTATCTTGTATATTGAAAATAATTATTTAAAAAAAAGAATTGGGGGGCTTCACTCCCCGCGACCATTAACCTTAGTATTGAGTGCACACCTGATCCCGGGCTTTCTCGCTTTAAATATTAAAAAAATAACACAATTGTTATTCATTAGAATTTTATATTCTTTTTTTATTACTTAACATTTATTCTAAATGCTAATTCTTCGAGGCTTAAAATTACAGATCATTCAAAACCGTTTATAATATGAGTATTCATTTCAATAAATCATTTTATATTTTTGTATACATTGTCATGCACTTGGTTTTACTCTCCTTACAATTAAGCTATTATATCAATAATAATATATTATCATTTTAAAAAAATAAACTCGTGTTATAAGAGTGGGTACTTCAGCCAGTATAAGAACAAGTTTAATAATTATCAGTGACTTCCATGGGCTTGTCTTGCAGAGCAAGGTCTTTCAAAGGAAGGCTAAAAATTAGAAATTGACACTCAGAGTTATTTTTTGCTATTTAGCTCAGATCTATATTATGTCTTCAAAGTAGCCATCGCAGAAAATCCGGATTCACAAAGGTATGATAAAAATGGTAATAGTATACGAAATGCTTTTGTTTTCAGTGCAGAAAATTCAGCATCCACCTCTATTCAGAATTAAAAGAGTGATTTATTACAAAATTGCCCTTTTTAATTTCGTCATTGGATGTGAAATCTATGATCTCTTTTTCGGCTGTTGAGAGCCCTTCTGAAGTATTTTGAAATGGATCCCTAACCCATTCGTAACTTACTATCAATTTGCCCTCGTCTATGTACTTGTTGATGCTTTATTATCGTCGAATGCCCGCTGTGATTTAAAAATATATCTATGATTTTGTTATAATCTACTGCCGTAAATACTTAATACCGTGAATTACAATTAACGCGTGAATTATGAAATGTACATTCAAGAGAGATTCGGTAGCTAATCGATTCAGCCAAGACTGACTAGAATTGTAAGAGGTACAGCATTTTTACATGTTTTGTGCAGACGTCTGTTAGGTTGCCGAGACTCACATGAACGTTCGCGAGAATGCCAGATGTAATGGATATGATAAAGAGCAACATAGATTAGGCTATTTTTATAATGACATTTGTACTTTTAGAAATGGATCTTGAAGGAAATAAATCTTTAATTAAATATTATTTCTTAATCTGTTTCAATTTAAAAATAAGAGAAAGAAAAATAACATAATTAACCTTTTACTTAAAAGTAATTTACTTAAAATGTATATTACTTAAAAGTAATTTACTTAAAATGTATATTACTTAAAATTAAAATATATAAAAAATTTAATACTTATCTTATTAATACTGAATTAAGAACAAGTTTAATAAGTATTAGCGACTTCCATGGGCTTGTCTTGCACAGCAAAGTTTTTCAAAGTTTTTTAGAAATTGACCCTCTAGTTCTTTTTCTATATTTAGCTGATATCTATATTTTGTCTTCTAAGCAGCCACCGCATTTTGCAATATGTTCCAATTTAAAAATTATATATAGAGAAAGGAAAAATAACATAATAATTATCCTATTACTTAATTTATTTTTTTTGCTTAAAAGTAACATACAAAATTTAATACTTATGTTATTAATTTGTACGGTTTATAATTAAGATCGTGTATTGTAGCTTTAGCGTCAAAGTGCATTATTATTGCATTCAGTAATTTATTAATGTATAAGGGGGCGCGATAAAAATTGTGATTGAAAAGGGGGGCACCAGTATTGAGAGTTTGAGAAGCACTGTCTTACTGGAATATCAAAACAACAAGCTAATGAAACTGATCCACATTCAAAAGGCAAAATTATGTCCAGGGGCGGCTCTAGGGCCGGACGCATGTCCGGGGCGGCATTTGGACCGAATTAGAAAAATACTTTTTTTGTTACGAAAAAATTTGGATGAAATTATTTTCTAAAATATTATTATTTACATATTAGAAACGTGTAACATAATTATTTTGTTTTAGACTGAATTGAAAAAACGACTATTGCTAGTAAAATTTGTAACGATTACATCTAAAAAAAAAACAAAAATTGTATTACGTGGCGATTTGAATTTGCAAGTGCATGGGTACCCGACATCGGGATACAAGTAGACGTGCTTATCTTGAAAAGATTTTCACTGCACTGATATAAAGGGGATTCCGGGAAATCGTCAGATTTCAGTACTTTTTGTATTCCCGGGAATGGCACGGGGCTTAAATAATCCATGAAGTAGCTATTTTTTACTGGACTAGGGATTTCAACCTCGGCTATAAGTTTTAGCTGCCCTGCTGAGGCAATTTACGATCGTTCACTCGAAACTTCCTAGACAGAGGAATTTTCGTTCCCCCATCTGTGGGGTAAGCGAGCAATAAGAGAAAAGTAACACCCACGAAGAGTCAAGAATCTTTTCAGCTTGTCGTGGGAAAGAGTAAAACCTTGCACAATTTTTTGTCAAATCAGTTTATGTGGATAACTCACCGTAAATTCCGGTATATAACGCGCACCTATACTTTCAAGCTGCACACACACCACATTTTTTAAGTATATTCGCCGCATAACGCTCACCCCCTTTTTTACGAAGGAATTTGAAAGGTACTTATACAATGCTATTATGTTTTGAAATCGTTTATTCGAGGTGTATTATCTAGGTTTTGAAAAATAGTATACTTCTAGAACTACAACCCTTTATTTTCATTAAGTATGTCATTTCTTTTAAATAAGCAGTATTCCGATCTAAGTAGAGGCTAATTTTTTTTATCATCTTTTTTTTTTTATATCCAGCGTATAACGCTCACCTTTAAATTTCGTTCTTGTTCTTTGTGTTAAAAGTGCGCGTTACACGCCTGATTTTATGGTATAAGTATTAATACTTAAAAATATTTATATATATATTTAATTTTTAAAAACTTTCGGTTACTTGTCTTTAATATGAGCTATTTCATTGAATTAGTAATTTGAAAAGAAAATGAACCACCAAACTGTTTTAGGGAGATTATTTCTAAGCAATCTCGCAACTTTTTTTATTCATTATTTTTCTTAACCAAACTTTCGTGTCAGATTCTTACATTAATATATATTTATTTATATTTATGCAACATAAATACAGCAACTCCATAAACAAGAAATCGGTTATACAAGTAAAATCTCTTCAATATAATAATTAATATTTTTAACGTAATTGTTACTTCAACAGCAAATAAATTTTCAAGTATTTATTTAGTATATTAATATTTATCTCTTAGTAGCAACATTAGAGGAATAACTGATTCATCTTCAAATGATTAAATTTCAAACTCATGTGAGTCAGTAAAAGGAACATTAATTTTTGATGTGAATTTTTTTTTTTTTGAGATTTTTAATTGTAACTTTTCTATGTCGCTAACAATTCTTGCCTTTAGTCCTAAAAGAGATCAATTTCATTAAAAAAAAATTATAACTTTTAATTTTGGGAAAATTTTTCCTCTATGTATATAATTAAGTTGAAAAAAAAAATCAAAGTGGTAACAACATCTGCAAAATAAAGATAGTGTGTGTGTGACATATTTATTTATTATTAACTAAGTAAATTCTTTTGTATTCGAATTACTAATAATTTCTTTCTTCAGAATAATTATTTATTCCTTCGAACTACTTTTTTCCTACAGATTTTGTTACTACATTTGAAAGTTATTTATCAAAACATTTAGATTTCATTGAAGTTTAAAGGAAGAATTTAAAATTTCTGTATGCCTCACAAAATTGTAATTCTTTTGCAGGGAGCACATGGATGAAAATACACTTTTGGGAAAACTATTTATTATTTTAAACCGTTTTCAATTTTATTAATAGTTTCATGACGTACATTTTTGTAATACAAATAACAAACTTTTAAAAATCTTTAAAATTTATGAAAAAGAAGCTAAATTGAAAATTGAAAGAAAAAAAAGTATATTTTTTTTGTATTTAATATAGTAATTATTGAATTTTTTAAAAAAAAACATGTTTTTTTAAAATTTTTTTAAATTTTGATGTATTTCCGGGAAGGGGGGTAAAACCGGGGAAAACCCGGGAAAAAATTTTAATTTACGTTAAAAAGGGTTTTACAAATGTGCACAAAAAAGAATTTTGCTTAGAGCAGCGTTCGGCAAATTGCAGTTCTTCAAAAAAATTTTGTTTTTATATACGGGTTAAAAAATTTTGTCTACTAAAAAAAGTTATTTTTACCTTTAAATTTATAAACATTTTCTTTTTTAAAAAAATCGATTTAAAAAATTTAAATATTTAAATGGCTTACCGACAAAAAATTTTTTGCTGAATGTGTATTTTTTTTAACTCTCTCTCTTTTTAATTTCCAGCTATATATTTGTGTTTCAAATTGCGATTCTGGTATTTCATTTAATGGTTTTTTTAATTCTACCCGTGTAAGTTTAAAAGTCAGTTTATTTTTATGTTGAATCTTTAAGGTTTCAAGGCCCCAGTATATTTAAATCATGAAATTTGATTTGTTTTTTACCAACTCCTGTAATTTTTTTTTTTCTCTCTCTCTCTTTTCCCCCCCTTTTTGGATTGGGGGTCATTTTCGGACATTCCGGGCACCCATAAAATATCCGGCGTTAGCTAACTAAAGAGGGGACAGAGGTAATAAAAATTTGTTGAAGAAAAAGGGGGCTACAGATGTTTTTTTTTTTACCCCTTTTAGTAGTTACTTGAAGTTAAAACAAGCTCTTCTTTATTTCTACCAAAAAACAGACCCCAGTTCAAAACCTCTTCTTTTTCTCCTTCGATTGTTCATTGGCTCCCTGAATCTTTAAAAGGGAGGGCAACTAAGGGGAAATTATTTGTTGAGATTGGGTAAAGTATCTTTTGGGGTGTTCCCTAAGTAATTCCTCAAATCCATAACAAAAATCGTTCAAAATGTTTCTTTTAAAAAAATTTTAAATTTTCCCCAACAGCGTAGTTTGTTTGGAAACGTTTTTTGCTGGATTTGGTTTCGTTCCCCCGGAGGATCAACTTTTTTTTCTTCATTTAATTTTTTTTTTAAATTTAAATTTATTTATGAAAGGTTTTTAAATTTAAATGATATTTTTGAAATTTTTTGTATTTTTGAAATAAAAAAATTAGATTATATATAAACAATTATTTTAGATTTTAAAAAATATAATTTATATTAATAAATAATATTTATAATAAAATATATAACAAGTATATTAAATGATATTTTAAAAAAAAATAATAAAAATTCTTTTTTTAAATGTGAAATACAATTATAAAAATAAAATATTATATAAAATATAAAATAATTTAAAAATATATTACTATTTTTAAAATTAATTATTTTAAAATTAATATAAAAAAAAATATGTTTTATATGTTTTAAAATTAAAATTTTTTTTAAAATTTTTTTAAAAATATTTAAAAGTTTTTTCAAATAAATTTATTTAATTTAAAAAGTTTATTTAATTTTTAAAAATTATTTAAATAAGTTCTATAATAAATTTTAAAATAATTTTAACAATAAATTAAAAATTTTTTAATACAAATACTTCTTAATTTTTAAATAAATAAAAGGTTTAAATTTTTGTAAAAAATATAACAAATTAATTAGTATAACAGTTTTTAAATTAAATTAAAATAAATAATATTAACTAATTTTAAAAAAAAAATTAATTTGCAAATTTTTAATTTTTAATAATTTTTATTAATAATTTTTTTAAATATTTTAAAAGATCATTTTAAATATTTTAATTTAATAATTTTAATAATCTTACTAGAAAAAAATTTAAAATACATATATTAATTTTTTATTTTTAAAATACAAAATTTACGAAATATCATTTATATTTATAACCTCTTCAATAAATTTATTTAATTAAAAAATAATTAAATGAATTGAAGAAAAGTTGACCGCGCGTAAATCGCCCTAACCTCCGAATAGAAAAGCAGACGTTACCAATCAAGCTAACTCGTTGAAAAAAAAATTTTAAGATGCTAAGCATGATTTCGGCATTTCTCTGTGATGGCTTAGATTACATTGAGGGTGAAACCAAGGTACTCTATTCACCAAGTCTCGATCAAAATAATTTTCAGCTGCCCCCCTTTTAGTTTAGCTCGTTTGAAATATATATAGCAATAGGTAATTATATTTTTAATTTCGAATTATTTTGTATTTTAAGACTTAAAATAATATCAAATACAGTAGTGTTTCTGTAAGGTACATTTTGTAAAATAGTATTAAATGTGCTATGAATAAATTCACATAAACGATTAATTATTATTACTGAGTTAAAAGAAAACTAGGTAATTCTGATTTCAATAAAATTATTTGTATATACGTATCTAAAGAGTTATATAGTTACGAGAAATGGATTAAAAAATTTTATTTTTAGATTAAAGCGAAATAATATTGTTGACTAGAAATTTTTTTTCATAACAGAGCTTCCATTTTCGGAACGAGACATTGCACAACCTTCATTACTGTTCCCAGAATTAAAAAAAATTGTGGTTCATTTGTCTTGTTTATTGTACATTTTGATTCCGTTTTTCTGAATCATGTTGAATCGATATAACAGATGTGGGGTTTCAGATTTTTTTTTTTTTTTTTTTCATACATCAAGAGAAATTTAGTAATACTATTTGGTAATTATATTCTTATAAATATAATTGTGTTATTGCTGATTGAAGTATTGAGAAGGCATTTTATAAAAATTCTTCCGGAATATTTAAAGTTTGTGAATTAGGTCAGTAATAAGTGAGCTATATATTTCAATGTTTTATTCTTCTTTGATGTAAAGAGAGATAGTAATATTTGTAATATTATTTTAATGTATAAATATATTTCCAAATGAGATTGCATATGATTATATTTAAATGTTATGAAAAATATTTCGAAATGATATTTTTTGAGGAAGCTAAAAGAATTTTTTTTTGATTAGAAATATAATGTATTTTTTATTTTTATTTTTAAATATTGTAGTCTATTTCTTGATTATTTTTATTAGAAATTAATTTTAGTGATTATAAAGATTATTAATTTCTAAAATTATATTAATAAGATTAATGGAAGTATTTTTCTGTGGGAGAGTTGTATAAGAACATTTTCTTAGATTAAATTTTGTAAATCCATTCTATATTTTGTACGTGCTATGTACAGATGTATATGTGGGCTTGTTGAAAATATAAGTTAAAATGATTTCCTAATTTTAATACTGAAAATTATACTTTGTTAGGATATCCTACTCTCTATATAGCTATCAATTCTAAACATATTGAACATAAATAAATGCAGTGTTCAAACGAAAGCAAAATAAGGGCTTTTTATTCTTTGTTTTAATCGTTATAAATTTTACTAGCAATGGTCGACTTTTCAATTTAGTCTAAAACAAAATAATTATGTTCCACGTTTCCAAAGTGTAAATAATAATATTTTAAAAGATAATTTTTTTCATCCAAGTTTTTTCGTAACAAAAAAAAGCATTTTTTAAATTCGGTCCAAATGCCGCCCCGGACAGGGGTCCGGTTTGTCCGGCCCTAGAGCCGCCCCTGGTCACAAACGCTATTTTACAGCCAGCTGAAAGTACCCAGAGCACAGATCTAGCGAACTCATAATGTTCGTGTGCGGAATGTTAGTGATCAAATCCTCAATCCACAAATCCTCAAGTGGCAAGGGATATCTAAGGTACTTAGTTATCGCGTTAAGCTTGCGATAATCTACCGCAAATCTATGAGATTGCAGATTATCCAGAGGTAATCCGTTAGCCTTGCGACATAAGACTACTGAATAGGTATTATTTTACCTTCCCTTAACATCTTATCAACATGATAGTCTATGATACCTTGTTTTTCTCTATCGTACCGATAAGGCCTCGAAACTACTAGCAGCTTATCGCCTGTGTCAATTTCATGATATAGTACATGAATGAGCCCCGGTTTATCCGAAAGCCGCCCCTTAAAACTATTAAATAACGTTTGTAACTCCTCCTTTTGTCCCCCACTCAGTTTCGTTTTTGAGAGATCAATTTCTAAATTCCCCTCATCTATTGGAATTTCTTCAATCTGCGAATCCGGAATCGCTAATGACTTTCTTTTGAAATTCAAAATAATTCTTGATCCCCTTATAAAATCGACCCCTAAAATACAAGGATATTCTAAATCCGCCAATATGTGAAGATTCCAATTTTTTTTTTTAAATTCCCTTATTTTGATTTGTAATTCAACCATCCCTGTATGTTTACAACTGGCACCCTGTGCCGTCACTACTTCGGCTCGTGACTTTTTTACTGGTTTATGAAAAAAATACTTTTTATAAACATCTTCAGAAATAAATAATTTTTCTGCCCCAGTATCCCATAAGGCATTTGTAACCGTTTCATTCAATAAAATTGGTACATATGGAAGTTCTACAGTAGACATGCACAGAGCGGAAAGCATACTAGGAGGATTCCCTTCCACCTGCAATCGATCACCCCTTCATATCGGTTGCTTAAAAGTTTAAATTTCTATTGTTACCTCTAGCCCCCCATTTCTCGAATCCCGATTAAAATTGTCACTCGAACCCCTATTTCGGAACTGATACCGTCCGCCCCGACTCTCGAATCCACGATCATCCCTGTCAATCCGGTTCCTGTTCTCGAACCCTTGATTATTCCCGTTATTATGGTTTCTGTTCTCGAACCCTTGGTTCACCTGATTCCTCTGGGGTCTATCATTTTGCCGATCCGAAACTTCTGCATCTCTCCAATTTCTATTCCTGCGATCGTCGGGAGCTCCGACGCGCATCCCAATCTCGTCTTTCCCTATTACTACTCGCACCTTGAGTGTCTCTTTGTAAATACCTATTTTCATATTTCATTATCATTTTTAAAGCTGCGTTCTAGAGGCTGGATTCCTAATCTCTACATACTCCATAATCTGGGGTTCGATTCGAGCAATAATATGCTCGACTAAACCCGCTTCGGACATAATTATATAGTCCCAATCGCTTATGTATTTTTAACAGATCATAAATAAAGTCTGATCGCACCTGACCTCTATTTTGATATGACGAATAGAATCTCACTTCCAACTCCGTCTTATTCCGTACTACAGGGAAATTTTCCGATAACGCATCCTTTAATTGTGCAAAGTCAGTGGCTGTACCCTGCACTAAAGAATATCCAAATATTTCAAACCAATCCAAAGCGCGTCCCCCTGAGATGACCCTTTAGATATGCACAAGCCAAATTGCTGGATATTTCATAAAATGTAACATTATTTTCAATGCATTCCAAAAATCCTCGACATTTTCCGACCCAGAAAAAAAAGTTCAGATAAACTTCTCAATCCAGATTCAACTCCTATCTCGGGCTTAGAGAAATTAAAATGCCCTTGGAACAAACCCGTTGAGCGCCAACGTAATGGACTTCTCCCTGGGGACGCTTCCTCGTCATCTAATCGACCTAAATCTGTAGGAGGGAAAGATGGATGACCAAGACTATATATATATAACCATGATAAATCAAATTTATTATTATCAAAGATAATATTCCAGAACAAGCTATCTGTAAAGGGAATCTTTGGAGTGGTATAAAGAGAGCGCTTACGTTATGATAATAAGCGTACGAAATCCGAATAGCCTAACTTTAATTAATCCTATCATAACTATTCTAAATTCACTGATTTATTCTATTAGATAAAATCCGCCTTTAATCACGCAGTGTAATTCTAATTCTTACCGTATTAACACAGCTTTCAGTGACCCCACTCCTTCTCCTTCTAATCTACGATTCTGAGAAGCTTGACATCTTTGGGTAATGGAACGCGAATCGTTCCTCCATCTCATATTGAAATGTATTTGGGCCTTGAAGTGGAGAGGCCTGGATTGTCTAATCTACAATTATTAAACTCGAACTATATATACACTAGCTAATTTGCATCTCATAGTTTCTTCTTGAGAGGGATAGCTGTGAAATAACGCGATTGATGGCCTAAAGATTCCCCAAGAGAATTATTAGTTGAAAGTAACGTAAAGCCCCGTCACAGGCTGTCCTTAAATCAGCAGGAATAAGAGGGGATGAAGATCTCTTCTGAACAGCACTTTGCAAGACATCTCAGATATATTTGTGTCTGTGTGATATCTATATGAACTAGTACCAACATCACGCGAAGACGATCTTTTTGGCGCGATCGGTTAAGTACTCGCGTTCGGAATGGAAGGTACGCAGAACAAACCCTCCTTCCTTCATTGGTGACCCTGGCCGTGCAAAGGAACCGCACCCTTCACGCGCCACAGTCATGGCGCCATCTATCCACCGCAAAAGCAACCAAGCCGTCAAACATTGACGCAAATAAGCCGTTACTTCTCAAAGTCGTCTCACACAAATGACGCAATTAAACCGTCACACAGATGACGCAATGCTCAAGCCGTCACGCATGAATGACGTAATCCACCAAGTGCCGCAACTGCTTACATGCTCGCCACGAATATGGTATCGTTTGTTCGCCTATTCGCCGAAACACTGGAAGGGGAGTATGTGGCTGTGCGATATCTATATGAACTAGTACCAACATCACGAAGACGATCGGTTTGGCGTGATCGGTTAAGTACTCGCGTTCGGAACGGAAGGTACCCAGAACGAACCCTCCTTCCTTCATATTCAATAATGTTCATGTCTGGAGATTTTGGGGGCCAGTGGAAGTGTCTAAATGTAGAAGAGGGCTCCTGGAGCAATTCTGGACGTGTGGGATGTCACATTGTCCTGCTGAAATAGGACAATGTGACACCTGCTGTCGGAGTGCACAATGGACATAAATGGGTGCAAGTGATCAGACAGGATGCTTACAGAGTAGTGTCTAGACGTATCAGAGGTCCCATATCACACCAAATGCACACGCCTCATACCATTACAGAGTCTCCACCAGCTTGAACAGTCCCCTGTTGACATGTAGGTTCCATGGATTCATGATGTTGTCCCGATATCCATACCCGTCCATCAGCTCGATTCAATTGGAAACGAGACTCGTCAGACCAGGCAACGTGTTTCCAGTCATCAACTGTCCAATGTCGGGGTACGGGCCCAAGCGAGGCTTAAAGCTTTATGTCGTGCAGTCAATAAGGGTACACGAGTGGGCCTTCGGTTCCGAAATCCCATATCGAGGATGTTCCTGATTCCCGATATTCACGGTACACTCGTGAAAGGGTCGTGCGTGAAAATCTAAATTTCGTTACTACCTCGGAGATGCTATTTCTCATCTCTCGTGCGCCGACCATACCACATTCAAACTCATTTAAATCTTGATAACTTGCCATTGTAGCAGCTGTAACCTATCTAACAACTGTGCTACGAACCTACGATGAAGTAACCGGGCATATGGCTCGCGAAGCGAGCCTCCATCCCATATCCGAATGTAGATGTGGAGCAAATGTGACGTTATCATGCTGGGGGAGTAGAAGGTTGCTGATTGGTCAAGCCAATCGTTCAAAAAGTTCTATGTTCGAAAAAATTTTTGATCACTTGGTTGAGAGCTAAGATGGCGCTCTCTGATTGGTATATGGCTGGTGAGGATAGTGACTCTTATTGGCTGCTCAAATCTCACAGAAAGAAATTTAAGACTAAGGGGGAGGGGTAAGCCCAGATGCAGGGAATACGACAAAATAAGAGAACAAATTTAGAAAGTTAAAATAATAGCAGTGGTGTGCAATTAAAATTGCACCAAAGCCAAAATTAAGGTGGATTATAAGAATCGAGAAGAATTCTTCTCGGTCTTTTAGTGGTATCATTTGTATCGTAGTTAGGCATATTAATCATATTGGAGTTATTAGTGAATTGCAAGGAACTGAAGAATTTTTTTGCTATTTTTTGAATTTAAGTTTTAAAACTATTGATTTTAATGGCTTTCCAGATGTCGTCATTTCTCATATATCTAGTTGCTTTAACAATCATCCGGATGGTTGAATTTTGAAGAGTATCTAGGATATTAATATTAGTTTTTTAGCTGCGTATCCCCACACTGGGCAAGCATAGGCTATTATTGGACGCAAAACGGCTGTAAAGAGAAGCACTTTGTTGTCTCTAGATAATTCAGAATTCCGGCCAATTAGGGGGAATAGTTTAAACATTATTTTCCGGAATTTTTCTCGCGTGTGTTGAATGTGAGTTTTCCAAGTGAGATTTTTATCAAAAGTGATACCGAGGTATTTAGTGCTTTGAGACCATGGGATAATTATGTTGTACATGGTTGGAGGAGGTGGAAGTTTACGTTTTTTAGTGAAGAGAACAGCAGCGGATTTATCTACGTTAATACTGATTTTCCACAGATCGTAAAAGTTTTCTAAAAGCTTAAGATGTTTATTGAGTGCAAATGTGACTGAGGTGATCCTCTTGTAAGTGGTGTGCACGGCTGTGTCGTCTGCAAACATATTAATATTAGTGAGAGAGTAATCTGGGATATCGTTAATGTATAAATTGAAGAGAAGAGGTCCGAGTAAACTACCCTGGGCCACACCGCAGTTAATATTTTTTGAGTTAGAAAGAGTGTCCTTGACACGGACTTGGTAAGAACGATTAGAATTGTAGGAGTGGAGGAGGGGGTAGGTTGTACTTGATTAGTTTGTAAGTTAATCCGTTGAGCCACACATGGTCGAATGCTTTCTGGATGTCCAGGAAAACTACGCCTGTGCTCTTTTTCTTTTGAAAACCATCGGAAATTGCTTCGGTTAGCTTAAGCAAAGGGTGAAGAATAGATAGTTTATTATTAAATCCATATTCATTTGGATTTATAATGTTGTTAGTATAAATGAAGTTTTTTAATCTAGTTAGTATAATTGATTCAGTAATTTTGCTTAATGTGTTGACAACAAGGAAATTGGTCTATAACTAGAAGGGAGTTTAGAGCTTTTACCTGGCTTTAAAATAGGAAAAATAATGGCTTCTTTCCATGCAGAGGGGAAATGATTAAGTTTAAGAATTTTGTTAACGAGAATATAGTTAAGATAAGTATAACTTTAATAGGGAAATTTTTGGTCATTCGATTACTAATGCCATCTTTACCTGGCGCTTTTTTAGAGTTAGATTTATTAATATAAGAGATAATTTCAGACGGGAGAGCAATTTCCGTGGTGGTGGTGGGGGAGGGAGAGGAAGGAGTTAACAGTGTTATTGATGGAGAAGTCCTCTTCTTCATGGTTATTATTCGGTCTAGTATTTTCAGTAAAGTTTGTTAGTATAGTATCAGCTAGAATATTTGCTTTTTGATCATCAGTCACGGCCGTGCCCGTAGAGCAGTTGAGTGCGGGAATGGTTGATCGTTTATTTTTAATAAATTTTTGTACCGCCCATAGACTGTTGTCCTGAGTGCTGAGTGCATTTAAGCGTGCGGTCCAGTTATCGTTACTGTAATTACGCAGTTCTTTTTTAACGTTCTTTTGAGCTTTATTATACAGAGTTTTGTAGTGAGGATCTAGTGTTCTGTGAAATAAATTCCTATATTGGTTTTTTTGCTTGATGAGATTGTGACTGTATGGCGGTGTGTAGCTTTTGTGAATCGTTTCTATTGGTCGGGAGGCGTGGCTATGGGCGGCGCGAACCGTTTCGGTGAATTCTGTGATTTTTTGGTCAATATCATTTGCAGTATTAATAGTATTGGGATGATAGTTTAGTAACGAAAAGTTACTGTTGAGATACTTGGAAAATTGCGGCCAGTTTGTGTGAACGGCTCTGGGATTTGAAGTTTCCTTATTAAGTTTAAGAGTGAAATTTAGAAGTACTGGGTTATGATCAGATGACAAGTCGTTGAGGGAGTTAATAGTGAAAGGGTAGTAGAAATTCCTGATAATAGCAAAGTCTAGGGTGTTAGAAGAATTAATTCCGAATCTCGTGGGTGAGTCCGGGTAGGCAATATAAAGATTAAGCATGCTAGTAAAGTTATGGAGGCGTACGCCTCTAGATGAATTGGTCTTGCAGTTCCAGGCAGTATGTGTGGCATTGAAATCTCCGAAAAGAACACAGTTACTACTGGTTTGAATGAGGTTTTCAATGTCGATGGTGAATGTATATTCATCTGATTTAGGTGGAATATAAATACATACAATAGAGATAGGATCATGATCTATGGGGGTAAGAACAACAGTTGTAGCTTCAATGGCTTGCAGGGGAGGGGTGGGGAGGAGGTAGTGATTAATGGGATTTTTTATGAGAATAAGAGTTCCACGGAAGGTCCTGCGGTATGGGAGCTAGTAGGTCTGTCACTTCTGTAGCAGGTGTAGTTTGCAATATTGATGTTATGTGATGGTCTCAAGTGTGTCTCTTGAATTAAAATTAAATCAGGGGAGTGCTTCTCAATAAAAATTTTTAACTCTACAATTTTTCCAAGTAAACCGTTTGCGTTCCAAGAACACAAACTGAGGCCGATTGGGGACTTATTGATCATTAATAGTGTTACAGGATGCCTCTATTAGGCTGTACATTTGGTTTGCATCCGCTTGGGCGGAGTTTACTTTGTCAAAGTTATTTGCTATGGTGGGGGCAGTATTCATAGCGTTAAGTAGTTGAATTAAGCATTGTACGGTTGTGGCAAGAAGAGCTTTAATATCGCTATTATTTCCACTTGGGATGTGTGATTGGTTTTACAAGAGGAACAACTGTGCTAGACACTCGTTATCTTATATAAATTTGCCGACCACAGCGCCGTATTCTGATTGGTTCCATATATCTTTATTTGCATGCGCATACCTGTACCTGTGTGATCAATGCAGTTTTTTTAGCTCTTCAGTGTATGTCTCTTGTAATAAAAATGAAATTTTTTGACTTCATGAAAATTGCAAATTTTATAATAGTATGTCTTTCCAATGGGGACATTGAACACACTATGTGAAACATTCTAAGTGTCAGACATTTGAAATAATCCTGTAATTTTGGTTTGATTTATCAATACTATAAAATGTTCTTAAATTTTTTCCATTGTACTTATATGCTACTAGCTGGTAAACCTGTACTTCACACATGTGAATTTATATATAAAAATAATATTATGCATGAATTTTCTTTTTTTTTTTCCCCCAGTACTTCAGTATTTAGAAATAGAAAATAACAATTTTCTATAAAATATTTTATTATATTTACTGAAGTTTGCCTACCTATACTTAAAACTCAAATGAATATTTTATTTCACTGTGGAACAGTTATTTGATGAAAATTAATTTTATGTTCACACAATGTATTGCATATAAATACTTAATATATATTTATATATTGTACAATATTAAAAAGCATTTACAGATACTTGAAAATGTTTCTAATAAAATAACATTCCCTATATCTTTGACTGTCTAATTTACTTAGTAATTATCCTTTAAAAATGTTTGGAAATTTTTTTAGAAATGATTATTTAAAGTAATAAAAGAAATATTATTTCACTATTAAGTTAAAGAAATGAATCATATTAATATATAATTTTTAGGAAATATTCAATGTAATGTGATTATCCATTATTACGAGTTATTGAATTACGTATAAAGTGCATAATCAGGGCTAATAATTAACTAAATAATTATAATGAGTTATTTCTACATGTTTTAACTGTTTTTATATTTTTCTCTAAGTTGCAATAGCAACTATAGTTACTATAGTACTGAGAGTTCTTTCAGCATATTAGAATTAATAAAGAGTTACTTTCGGTCATGCATGTGTGTGTACCGATAACACATATTATAATATATATATGTATATATATATATAACATGTTTATAAATAAACATGTGCTTGCAATTTTACTCGTGTTATGCAGAACTGAATAGTTTTCTATTGGAAACTTCACACCTTTATATCTCGGTTGCTAAATATAATGCATGGATATGCGACACTTGGAACACAAATTAAGATTATTAATATGAGTATGAACTATATTAAAAATTTACATTACAAATTTAATACTTTTTTTAATTGTCTTTGTATAAAATGCCTATAACATGTTGAACTACTTATTTAAAATTATTATATAATATTAAGGGAATGTTTCATCTGAAAAAGTGCTCTAATTTTCACAAATTGAATTTAATTATCCTTAGTTTTAAATATATTTTTTCTTATTGAATTACATACTTCTTTAAGCTATTGTTTATCTCATATTAGGTAGAGTTAATATGAAAGAGTTTGATTAATAATAAATATTTGCCCATTGATGAAAATGAATCTTATTTTTACAACACAATGAATTGCAAATAAGATAGAAAAATTTCAATAAAATACATATGTAAATAAATAGTTGCATAAAATTTCCATTCACAATTTCTACTGGTTATGTCTCTTGACCAGATATTTTTGCTTAATTTTAAAAACTCCAGTTAAATTTCATGCAAATTCAAAACTTACTTGGATAAATGTATTGACATATGTTATTTTGTAACACTAATATGTATCTAAAGTATCCAATTATATTTATACTTTTAAAAAAATGGAACTTATGTATTAAACTGCTAAATAATTTTGCCAAGCAAAAAGACATCAAGAACTTAAAAAAATTATATTATTATTACTGCGTTCAAACGTGAACAGGAACAGTTCCCCACTATTGGCTGTATATCGCATCATTTGGCGATGTCTTTTTATTTGAAGAAATTGATCATTATAATACACAAATGCCCAAAATTTGCTTTCGAAACATTTGTCACACAAAAATATCAGTGATTTTGGCCAATTAACCCCTTAACAATAATTTTGAAAAAGGTTCTCTGTAATTCTCTTCGATAAATATCATAAAATTGATCCAAGTACGTTTCTTCACGTCACAGGGATATGGATCTGCAATAGATACTCCATCCCTTATCCGATAAGTATTTTGGCGCTGACAAGTGGAAAACCTGAGTGGGAAAAACAAAGTTCACTGAGTTTGGTAGAGTAATGCAAGCGAATGACGTCACAGTCTGGGGGTAGTAGTCTTCTGATTTCGGTGGGAAAAAAAGTCCTGAGAATTTTGACAGTCAACTGGGAGCTGTAGTGTAAACACTATCATTAGTTGATAGCAATAAGTGAGAAAGCTCTCTAATGGCTGCCCTGAAGTTGGGGAAATTGAAATAAGAGATTGCTTGCCTGGTGGGTGCAGCGATGAGAAAAATTTTAAAAGTCAAGAATTACAAAAATTAAAGATGAAAATATGGAGTAAAAAATTTAGACTGAATAGTTTGCCTTTTCAACACCGGTGATTGCGAAACAATACTATTAAGGGGGATTATAAGAATCCAGGAGTATTCTCCTGGGTCTCTTAGTTTTGTAATTTAAGTGGTAATTTTGAATATCTATTAAATTTAGATTATTGGTATTGGGGAGATTATTAAAAAATTTAATTGCAAGAGTTTGAATAAAGTTTTTAAAAGGTTTAATATCAAGGGGCTTTATAGATGTAGGAGTTTCTGGTGTATCTACCAGCTCTAGTTATATTTCTAAAAAATGAATTTTGCGAGACTTCAAGAATTTTAATATTTGTATTTGCTGCGTAACCCCACACAGGGCAAGCATAACTTAAAATGGGATGCAAAACAGCAGTGTAGAGAAGTACCTTGTTGTTGAGAGTAATATCAGAATTCCGGTTAATTAGTGGGTAAATTAATCTAAGCGCGATCCGGAATTTATTTCTTGCATATAGAATGTGGTGTTTCCAAGTGAGTGCTTTATCTAAAACGATACCTAAGTATTTTGTACTCTGAGACCAGTGTAGTGGTGTGGAGTATAGCGTGGGAGGTGTGCAAGGCTTTCTTCTCCTGGTAAAAAGCACAGCAATCGTTTTTTCGACATTGATTTTTATCTTCCGTGTATTAAAGAAATTTTCCAGGAGAGAAAGGTGTTTATTTAGAGCGAGTGTGATTGTGTTGTGATTTTTGTAACAGGCCGTTATAAGTGTGTCGTCAGCATAGAGGTTTATCATTGTTTGTGGATGTGTGGGCATGTCGTTTATGTATAGATTAAATAAAATTGGGCCAAGGAGGGACCCCTGTGGGCAGCCAATATTTATGTTGTGTGTGTCAGAGAGTATGTTGTTGACTCTGATCTGATAATACCTGTTTACAAAGTAAGAATTTATGATATGAATTAATGAAGGAGGAAAGTTATAATTAATTTATAAATGAGACCACCTACCCAGACCCGGTCAAAAGCCTTCTGGATATCAAGAAAGACAGTTCCAGTGGATCTGCCTCTATGAAATCCAGCTGATCCAAGTACTCTTCTTGGGTCAATATTTGTAACTAACTCAATGCAACAAATTTATCAAGGACTTATATTTATGCAAAAATAAATCTAATGATATAAAATAAATCTTATTTCTATAACGATAAATCTTCTACAAATTATGCAAATACCAATAAATACATATTTGTTATACATAGTAAAAAAATTGTATATCTATGTGTTAGGTTTATACCTCACAAACTCTGAAAAACATATGTGTTAATAGATACCATGCAAATATATTACAATTTTTATTTATTTATTTTTTTGTAAAAAAAATTATGGATTTAAAAACGGCTTTTTTTTTATTTTGATCACGTAGGAGTGAGCAGGACTTTTATATTTAATATAGGGACACAAATTTATATTCTATTATACACGCATTCTAATTTAAAAATTTTAATGTTTTAATTTATTACCATTTTTGGAATTCAATTCTCGATAAATCATATATTTTACCTAAAATAGTGCAGGGAATAAATACTTTTAAATAGCACAATTTCTTTACGTGTAATTTTACAAATGATAAATGATAATTTTGATTTCCAATGTTTGAAAGTGGTCCTTGATTCATCATCTAGTATAAACATTAATAGGGCTGTGGTAAATTAAGATATTTTTCCGATTCTGTAGTGAATGCTTCTCAAAAAAATTTTCTTTCTCCTTATAATATTGCAAAAATTAGAAGTAAAATAAGTTTTATAAATATATATATACTTGTTTTTGATATATGTATGGTTACATATCAGATTCTTGTGTTCTAATTTTTGATAACTAAATGCTTAAGTACCCCTGTTAATTACTCTGAAGATATGTAAAATAAGTAATATTGAAGTTAACTAAACATTATATGTTCTCAATATAACTTAATGTAAAATAAACAAAAATTTGCTTTGAAGTATTTACATTCTTGTAGAAGTCTACATCGATCCAAAATCCTTTTTGAGGAGGTTCCATTTTTCTTACGGTATTGAAAACATTATTCTAAGAGTGGTCAAACCACTGGCGTAGCTAGCTCTGAGGGGCCCGGATCAAATTTCATTCGGTGTCCTGTTAATGGGAATGCAGTTACACATGTTGGGGGCCTTGTACCTTGGGGGGTTGGCCGTATCATTGATACGTCTTATACGGCGGTAGCTACGTCCTTGGGTCAAACACATAATAAACAGTGAGAAGATGGTATGTAATCCTCACGTTTCATTATGCTTTCAAAACAGATTTTTTACCGGGATGTTAAAAAATGATTTTTTCCCTACAATCAGCCTTTCTTTTACTGATCGAGCAACCATTTCAGCAAAATAAGACATTTTAGAAAGTAAAATATAAATGCTTTAGTGCAAAATAATCGCAAGCAATAGTGATAAGCAAATGACGCCATATTCACTTGCACAAAAAATCACGGAATCACGTGATCGTGACATCACATGAATTTAGTCCATTCGAAGCTGCATTCCCATTGGTCAGGCCTCACTCCTCCCACCGGCAGATCGAAATTTTGCTTTCATTTTCGGTACTTGCACTCTTATTGAAGCTATTTTACTAGCACTTAAAGCATATTAATATTAATTTACATTGCTCTCTTGCAAGTATATTTTACCTTTTAAGTATTTCTAATTAGCAAAGAGCAAGAGTTAATACTTCACAGTCACTCAAAATCCGGTGCTAGATTGATATAGGGGATAATAGCGCCAAGTTGTTCTTTATGTTTGCCAAGATGGACGATAATATTACAATATGGTTACCTTAATATTTTTATCATCTGTCGATGTGGTTGTGCCATGGGGATAACGTATATTAGAAATAACTTTTATTGGTTTTTTCCCGCGGTAACCCTATTAATTTCAGACGATTTTAATTCGATTTCCTTAAAAAATTAACCATTTTCAGTGTAATTGTTCTATTATTTCCGTCTTCTGTTTTATTTTGTGCTACTTTCGGAAATTGATATTTATAACGTGGGTTAGTACTACGATATTTTTTTTAAAGAATGAGTGTTGTACTTTTAATTACCACTATAAATCGTTTATTTTACGTTTTAAAAATGCTTTATTTCTTTACGTTCCTTGTTCAATGAAATTCGTTGAAGAAACTTGCAATTTATAGAATATTACAAGTTTTCAGTACTTTGTAATTGATATTCTTAATTAATTTAAAAATACATTATGTAATTATTTTATTCATAATGAAAAAAATGCAATTATTACTATGTGTGTAATATTCGTTATTTATAATTGTTTCTTTTAACATTTATTTATAAATATTACATATTTTGTTATTTATTTATAATAACTATTATTTATTTATAATTATTATCTTATTTATTTATAACTATTTTTGTTGTTTATGTATAGCTATTCTTATGTTATTAATTTATAATTTTGTTATACGAGTATTCTTATGCATTATTTTTAATTTTTTACAATTCGACGATTATTTTTTTTATAAAAAAAAATTACTATTAAATTATATTATATGATTATTATTTCTAATAACTGTTATTAAATCGTACTATATGAATATTATATATAATTACTATAAAATAATATTATAAGATTATTATATGCTGCTTATAATACTATTATTAGTACACATGTTACTTTTTATTACATAATATTGTTACTCATTATTTATTGATTGATCTAGGTTATTCTCATTCTCTTCCTATATCCTTTATTTGAAATACATTTCGATGTATTTCAAAACAATTCTTTAAAATTATTGTGTATCATTAAATTACCGCTAGGCCGCCATATTGGATTCCATTCCAGCAACAAGAAGTGCTGCTTGGCGCCATTACCCCCGATATCAAACACAAGCGTCTTGATCTCGGGAAAAGTGGACAGGTCTATTTTAGAGCTTGGTTGGCCATCCACGCACCGGGTTTTTTGAAGAACTGATCTGACAGTCGAAGAGTGTGGACGCGTCATCTATACGCTCTACACAGACTCTACGGTCACGCACTAGAACGGCAAACGCCTCAGAGCAGAGTTGCTTCGGCAACCCCTCCCAGCTATCGTCAAACTATAGAGCATCTGACTCCTGCAGCCCTTATCAGGGCTATTTAGACAGAGCAGACTCTAACTCTTCTCTCCCCCTCACTCACTACGGAATCGACCTGGACATGGCAAACTTACCCACTGATATGGAACTGGAACAAGTCACAATGCAAAGGAACTCTTCACGCACTCCATCACCCCAGCCCTCTACATGCGAGCAGTTAAAGTACAATAAAGCTCAACTGGCAAAGATGGAGAGATCCGAGATGCAACAGACATGCGCGAATCACTCCGACAAATGCCCACCACTCCCCCCTGAAGAGCCCTTTCTATACAAGAGCACTCACGAGCTGCAAGAGAAGAAGAAACCGGGGCCGTAGCGGTAAGTGATATTGACCCCCTTCCCCATGTACAACCCCTGGCTGCCCCTCTTTCATAAAAAAAAACCCCTAAACCTCCTACTAAGAAAATTTAAATACCCCTAGAAATAATAATGAAATAATCCCGACAAAAGGAAGGATATCCATCTTTCGAGTATCCCCTTTAAAGGGAAAAAACACCCCCGAAAAAGCTTTAAATCACCCTGTAAATAGGGAGAAATTTTTTCCCCCCTAATAAATACGCCCTGTCACATGATGAAAAGGATATAAACCCCAAAAAAACCAGGTTCTGAAGTCAACAAAAATAATCCCCCCCCCCAAATCCGAAATCCCAAAAAGAGCCAAAAATTGACCAATCAGAGCACCCTGCCCAATCCCCACCAGTCTTTTGGTTTAGTAGAAAAAAACATAAAGCCCAAAGGGCCCGCAATAACAAAAAACCCAAAAATAGATCCCGACTAAGGGGTGATTTTAAAACTGTACACCGATAGCCCGAAGAAAGAAGAAAGCACAACTATTTAAAAAAACTTAAATTTCATTTTCAAAAAAACCAAAAAAAGCCAAACCCCCCCAATCAAAGTGTAAAAAAGGCCTGCCACTTACCCCAACCAGATGAAAAAAAAGAGGACAGATTTACTGGATAATTGAAAGAGAAAAACCTGGAGGTGGCAAAACGCCCCCCCCCCATTTTAATTAACCCCCCCCAAACCGATAAAAAAAAATTTTTCGACCCCAAAACCTACCCATCTTAGCATTGAGTGGGGGTTTGAAAAAGGGGTGTAACAAAAGTTACCCGTAAAAATTTTAATCACATTTCGGAACTGTTACCAAATGCTGATGCCTGAAAGGTGGTGAAACCACACCCCATTCCCCAATGAAAAAAAGTTGAAACATTATTGAAACCGGTCAGGACATATGGCAAACTACAAGGGTTTTGCCCCTTTCCCAAAAACCCCCAAAAAGGCAAAAAAAAATTTAATTTCAAATATATCAAAGTTTAGTCGGCCAAAAATTTACCATGCCTGTTAAACGGAGTTTAACCCCCAAAGACCAATAGATGGGCAGGGGGACCGTTTTTTCCAAAACTGGGGCAAAAAACAAATCCCCTTCAAACAGATAAAAATAGAAACAACAAAAATTTTTCCCAAATTTTCCCAAATTCAACCATGAAGAATTTTAATAACAATTTTTTATTAAAAAGGCTCAAATTTTACAAGAAAATTTTTCCCATGCACCCTTTCCCAAATTTCGCAACAACAAAAATTAAAAACAATAATAACAAAACCAAAACCCAACCAATTACCCCCAAAAGACGCAAACATTCAAATGTATATTTCCTCACCAATTCCCCAGTTTTGTTTTAACGAAAAGGGTTTGTAAAACAATGAAAACTATTTTTATGAGAAGACCCCGATACCACAAGAAACCCACCTAACCTCAAAAATATTTAATATTTTCCCCCCCGCCAAGAAACGTGGGAAAAGACGGGACGGGGACGCCGGGGGGAACCCCCATCCAGTCAAAATTCACTAAAGCACTATTGTCTCCCCCCCTCCGCGCTTGGGAAGCCACCATATTTTCTAACCCCTCCAAGCGATCCAATTTTAAAAATGTTTATTTTCCCCCTTCATCTGACAAAAATTTTGTTTATTTTTTAGAATTAATTTTTTTAAAAAACAGCCGAAATTGTTTTTTTCGGGATTTTAACCCCCACCCACAAACGGAATTTTAACGTAAAAATTAACAGATGTGGGAACCTCTTTACTTTCCCAAATATCAAACTTAAACAAGCCTTTCCCCCTTTTTAAGAGGTTTTAAACCTTTAATACTAGAACGTTTAAAAATTTTACACCCCTTTTTAACCAATCAATCAGGATCTCGCAGATCACAACCTTTTTTTTCTCTTTATTTTAACTTAAAACAGAGAAGAACCTTAACCCCAAAAAAGGATTTACCGGGAAAATGATTTTAAAAAATTTAGATTTAGAGTAAAAATCGGGGTTCAGACGGGCACGAAACTAAAACCCACGCCCCCAACCAATAAAAACACCTCCGAAATTTCAACCCCATCCATAAACCGGGTATTAAAGTAAAAAATATTTCGAAAAAAATACCAGATTTTAACCTCAAATCAACTACAACAAAGACAACGATCTCAAAAAACTTAAAAATTAAAATAAACGGCAAAAAGACTGAAGCACTAACACCGGAAACAGCCTTTAGCACGCAAAGATTTTTAAAAAAAAAAGGCCTTTCCCCCTCTTTTTTGAACAGGTGGGCCATATTGATCAACAGAAAGCTAAATTTTCCATTAATATCAAAAATAACTTTGTTGAAAAAGATCGAGATAACGATGATATAGCCAAATGATGTAATTTTTACCACTGTAAATAATTTTCCCCTTTCCCCCCCTACCTCCCCCCCTTTAACCGCTCTTCCTGATGAAATTTTCCCTACATTAAGCATGTTAATGCCGAAAACCCCTGGTAAAAACCCCCACCATCCCATGTTAAAAAAATTTTCCAATCAAATTTAACCTTTTCAACTATCCTCACTAAAATTTAAAAATTTTTCACTTTAGATTTAGATCCAATTGAAACCCGGGAAAGACCCCAAAAAGCCGTTTGACCAATTTCTTTTTAACTTTTTTGGTAAACTAACTGAATCTTTATTCACACAGAATGAAAATTATTATAAAATAAACCCTGCCCAACCCTATGGTTTTACTAAAAAACCCCCTACCCTACATCCGCTATTACAACAACTGAACGATCTCGAAGGTTTTCCCGGGAAAAACCGGAGCTGTATTTCTGGATATCCAAAAGCCTTCGACCGGTTTTGGGGAAATGGGCCCACTTTCAAACTAATATCCCATAATTACCCCCCCTCTGTATTGCCTCATTCACCCTATCTAACCAACCGTTCTTTTTTAAAAATTTGAGTCAACGATGTTATCTAACTTCAATTTTTCAGGGGTCCACAAGGTAGCTTGCTCGGCCCCTGCTTTTCAACCTTTCATAAAATATTGCTAATTACCTCTTTACTAAAATCAACCTTTTCGCCGAGACATACCAAACCACAAAATACAAAAACTTGACAAAAATATCCTACCCTTAAACAAACACCTTCCCTTACAAAACTATTATGATAAATGGAAAATCAGATCAACGTTGAAAATCCCAGCCATTATTTTCCCAAAAGCACTTTGCCACCACCGCTCATCATGTACAACAAACAGATCCCCTGGTCCCAGGAACCCAAAAATTTTCGGAATTATTTTCGATTCTCCCCTTTTTCCCAAAAAAATCTATTCCATAGCTCGCGATAATTTCCGAAAATCATGTTTAAACTCTCCCCCCCCCGGGGAACTATATTTAAGTATAAAAAACAAAGTGCTTTCTAAAATTTCTACCCCAATGGGCCGGGAAAATAATTTAAAAAGAAAACAAAGTGTTTCTATACAGCCGTTTTCCCCAATAATAGCTTACGCTTGTCCAGTTAGGATATGTCCCAATAAAATTTTTAAAAACTTGATACCCTGCAAAATTCACTTACCCCAGACGCGGACAAGATATATGCGCAATGACGAAAAAGCAATGCCTTAAAATTCTAGCTTTAAAACTCATTTTCGAATATTGCAAAACTTTTTTAACGCTCTACCTGATACCAAAATTTTAAATATGAAAAATTGAATTTTATCCCCCCCAATGATAAAAAAAGGGCCCAAAGAAGAAACTTTGACTCTTAAAACCCCCTCCTTAATTTTTTCCCAAATGTAATTTTATTGCATCTAGTCAGCTAATATTTAATTTTTCGAATTTTTGTCAATTTTTTTCTTTTTTCCCCCACGGACAAGCGCTCCCCATGAACTGAATCTCAGCCCCAGGGCAGCCAACGGATTACTTTCCTGCCCCGGCCCCCGAAAACCCCTAAGCCCCCAATCCTTTTCCTAAAGGGAAATTAAAATTTTTTCAAGGGGGTTTTACCCAGGGGAAAGAAAGTAAAACCCGGAGAAACAAAAAATCAAAACCCCCCAAAAGGGAAGGGGGGGAAAAAAAAAGCCGAGCGGGCGAAATCAAAGGCCCCCCAGAATTTTGCGTCCGCCAAAGGACCGGGGAGGGAAGGGGTGAAGAAACCAACCCAAAACAAACCCCAAAGGGAAAGGGGAATTAAAAGGGCTTTTGTGGGGGTTTTACGGGATTTGCTTTTTGCGGGGTTGAGTTTTTTAGAATGGGGATAAGTAAATAGGGGCTCAAAATTTGATTCCTGTTTTCACGACAAAATTGTTAGTGAAAAACCCAGATATCTCCTATGTAGATCTTGAAAAACCCCTCATTTCTAACGTACCGGTGGTTAGTCATGGGGGCGTTATTTTATTTTTAAATTGAATTTTTTATGGGGTGGATGCAGCCCCCAAAAGGTGAGGGTGGGGATAACTCGAAGACTTTTTTTTATAAAATAACTTGTTTTAAAGGGGATAGAGGAGACTTTCTCCGAAAAGGGAAATAGCTAAATGAATTCTATCCCAGAATTTTTCTGAGAGAAAATCGATAGATTTTTGAAGTTAGGCGGCTATCAATGTAGACCCGGTATTGAACTACCGCCCACTTTTGTTGTCATCAAAGAGAGGATTTGGGAAAAGGGGGGGGTCGATGTTTCCCCATTTCCTGAAAAATAAAATTGTTTGCGACTTATCGACATTAATGGAATTTCCATTTTTGAGCCAATCTTGTAACTTACGGGTGGAATTTTTTAAAAGTGTAATTGAGCTGGGTACCTTGGGCATGGTGGAATCATCCCGAACAGGCAAGTACTGAGGGGGGGGTTCTGGAAAGTCGTGAGTGTAGATGTTGTATAAACATGGCAAGGAACTACCCGGGGGGTTTCCATTTGAACCGTCCATTATTTGAGTAGTAATTTTAACGAACCCTGAAGGTCCTGTTGGTAAATAATTGTGTATAATTTTAATTTGATATCCAGGGAATTTGAGGTTTTTAATTTGAAATGAGGGCCCTCATGCCACATTTTTAAAACCCCAAATCTAAGCACCCAAAAGTGTAGAATTTGTTTGGAAACCTTCGTTAATTATATTTGAACTGTAAAGTTGGTTAGGTTAATGGCCCCCAAACCCCGCATTTTCCGGGGAATGCAACATGGTTTTTTCAGTGGGCTGAATTTTCCCTTTAAAATAATTCCCAAAATTTTCCCCCCAGATGAAGCACGAAGCCACGCCTCCCGGACCATCGTCCAACCAATCGCCGTCATGCCATAAGCAGAAAGAAAACCCCACACCCCGCCCCCCCAAAGACTTGTCATGATATGATTGAGGACTGTTTTTCAGTCCAGATGCCCAAAATACAACGCCCGTTCCACGCACCGGTATTTTGAAGTAGTAAGTAAACTCAGAAAAATTTTGTTACAAGTATCAGTAAGTACCTTTTATTAATATTTTTGTGTTTCATTGCCGAGAGTGTTCGGGTAACTAAAGCAAAATATCTTAAAATTATATTCTTTTAGTGAATAATTTCATTTTAATGTTTTATTCGATTTTTTTTTGTACAACGCAATTCTTTTTATTTAAAATTGTTTTCTTCCAAACTTTTAGACTGTATAGAGTTATTTTGTTAGACTTCAATTTATAATTGCCTCTCTCGTCATTTGATCTTGATTTTCATGTTTTTATATTTTTTCTTACATTAGTTTATAGGGGATATTCTTCCTTTTTATTTATATTATCAAATACTTTTATTAATATATTTTTTATAATAATTTCACATTCAGGGGACCATAAAAATAACTATGCATAACTATTTTGTTGGATCATTCTACACATAATTTCGAATTTTTAGATAGCATATTATTTCTTTTTATATAAATCAATATTGAACTATCCTTTGTTTCTTTTGCCTCTTTTTATTTTCTCTTAGTTATAAAATTATCATTCTTATAGAAATGTACTTTATTTTTTCTTAAACCTATTGTGAGAAATTTTCTTCAAAATGTATGGTACTCAGTTCATAAGGATATATTGTATGTACTGGTTTTCCTTTCTCAATCTGTTTTTTAAATATGGTATATTTTTAAGAATAGTTTATGAGATTATTTGAAGGGGAAAAAAGCACCAAGAAATTGTGGGTAACGTAGAAATAAAGAAATTAAGTTATAAACAAAAATAAAATTTTTGAGAGGAATGGGTGACAGATGACCATTTTTAAAGGATCTCACTTAATGCAATTCTAAAAAATTTTATCTCTCTCTTAATATTGGTCAATTTGATAAGTAAAGTGCACATAAAATTATTCAATGAAAGAGAAAAAATTAGTGAAATAAAACAATCCTGATTTTAAAAGTTTTATTTTTAAAACCATTTGGGAAAAAAGAAAATAAAAATATTGCCATTAGCTTCAAAAACAAACAGAAAAGTTGATCAGAGTTGGATACAAATCTTTAAAAGTAAAATATGCATAGAAGCAAAAGTAATTATTCAATATCACTCAAAACTTTTGTTACAAAAACTGCAGCAACATATCATGTGAAAATTAAATGGTGCACTGAATTAGTGACAACTTTGGAACATGTAATGGAACAGATGAAATGAAACAGAAAAAAGAAACTACCATTGCTTAAAAATTTTTTTATTGATCTTGCCATGTCTGAAAAAGCCAATTATCTTTCATATATATTTGATGCATATATAAATTCAATTATTCCATATCGGAATTAGGCTCTCAAACCAAACAGGGAGACTTAAGAAAATTGATTTATATAAGTAATTTTCCTATTTTTCATGTTCAATAATGATTGAATAATTGAAATTTACTTTTTTTTGTTTGTTTGTAAAAATGAAATTTTAATTAAAAGTTGGATATTGTTCTCCTATATTATTCAAAATTATACATTTCTTACTGTATCAATCTACTTAATTACAATTCATCTTCTCTAAATAATAACATTAAAATTTTGGTTTTAAAGCACACTTTGTGTCAAGATAACCTATTAACTATAGTCATGGTCACAGACTTGTGGCCAATGTGTCCTGAGTTCAAGCTCCAGTGCCACTTAACACCTTCTATGTAGAGGGGCTGATACACTTTAAGTCTGTTGAGAATCAAAATCCTACCATTGATGTGATGTGAAAGTTTGGAAAGGTGGTGCAAGCTGAGGTGTCATTCTTGTCACTTGATCATGCTTCAAAATTATGAGATATGTAACTTTTAACCCTGAGTGTTGCTTCACAGCAAAATGTAAATAAACATTCTCCTGCTCACTTATCCAAGTGGTTGTCATGCTTACTTTAAGGTTATGAATGCGGTGTGTATGTGTGCCTGATGCCATTACAGATCCATACAAAAATAACATGTTGTTGCACGTAATATTAGTTGAAGGTTACGATTCCTGCGCAGAAGTTAGACAAGCAGGATATCAGTTCTGGTATTTTTTTTCTTGAATATGGTTAAAAAATATAGGATCTGCCTCTCAAATACATCTGTGACGCTTCTAAGTATGTCTTAATGTGCAATCAGTTTTTATTTCTAAAAATAATTGTTTTAATGTACTGACTCGATTAATTTGCTTTATTGCAACATCTTTGATGGTTTTTAATCATAATACAGTAGGAGAGACCTGTGTACCTAGGGCCATCATGTACCTAGGGCCACCTCATTTTATTTGAATAATATTTAGTTCTAAGTTTTATAACTTAGTTGGGTGAGTGATAACACTAATTCCTACTTTGGCATTCATTTTGAAATTTTGCAAAAGAAAGCTGTTGCAAGTTATAAGTGAAAAATAGTTTTACATGGTCTAAAGTAAAATTTTGCAGTTCATCTCTTTTTATTGTTGTACAAATATAAGTCAAATATTTTTCTTTGAATTCTAGTACATAATTTTGTTTGTAACTTTAAGTACTACATTAGATTTTAAATAAATCCCCTCTCCATCTGGGTTTTTCTGCAGAAGACATTTTGTATGAAATTACCTAGTCTTGTACCTAGGGCCACATGTGGTTGCCTTGTACCTAGGGCCACATGTGGTTGCCTTGTACCTAGGGCCACAGCCCTAGGTACAATTGCAATTAATATTCTTTGTTATTATTTTATTAAAACAAGTTTTTATAATATAAGGAGAAAAGTGGCCTCTTAATTATCTGAACCATTTTCATTTAGTCTAGTTTTTTACTATAATTGGATGTTATTTAAATGAGAGGAGTATATATTTTCTGAAACTTTCAATATGCTTGATTTATAAAAAATATGTTTGCTACCATTATTGTTATTATTCAGGATTATCATTTTGTTTACACAAACATAAGAATTCATTTAATAAAAAAATTCTTTATAATTATAAAAACAGAAGCATAATTCTAAATAATTTCTAATAAGCATAATTCTCGAAGTAAATCCAACAAAGGTGGCCGAAAACTAGAGAGAGGTAGAATCTTGACTGACACTCCAGAAAAGGTACAAATCAAAAATATCATGCTATTAAAATTGCCAAAGAAAAGAAAAAGAAAACGTGAGTTTGAAATTAAGGCAACTTCATACAAAGAATTATCAGATATTGAAGATTCTCAATCCACTGATGCAAATTCTACAGGAACTGATGTATGAAATACTATTGAAAAAGGGGGGATTTTTGTATAACAAAAAGACAAGGCAAAAAAACCGAACATTTTTATGTGGCAGAAATAATAGATGTTAAAGAACTTTATAGTGTTAAATTTCTGAAGAATATTGCTCATTCAAATAAGTTTTTTTATGACAAAGAAACATTTTGACAACAGAAATATTGTGCTCAAATTGCCCAAACTACAATCTGTTGGTGCTTCAGAACAACAATGTATGCAGCTCACTTTTGTAACCAATTTTTTAAATTATAATGTTGAATGAAAATATGTGTAATTCGTTAATAATTTGGCGCATTGCAAATTAAATAGTTGCATGATAAATCAATATGTTAGCTAATATTAATTTTTTTATTAAATTCATGTGTGTATGTTTGTTTTCTATTGATTACAGAGCGAAACCTAAGTCTTAGGAAAGGCCCTAGGTACAACAGCTGCTGGCCCTAGGTACAATGATGTCATTATACCTAGGGCCATTTTTGAATTTTTTTTTAAAAACCTTTTATTTCACAGAATTTATTATTTTAAGTACTTACATTAACTCCTATTGCATGGTAGTTAGTATAATGATGAAAGCATATCAGTTTCACATTTTTTAAAGAGGCCAATGGCTCTGTTTTCGTGCATTGAAAAAAAGTGGCCCTAGGTACACAGGTCTCCCCTACTGCTACTACTTTAGAATACTTAAGCATACAGTAGAAGAATTGTCACCAAATTATTTAACATTGTCATCTCCTTTACTTGTTATCTTAGAGGAAATCATATCAGCAGAAAATGACACTAAAATTCCATATATTACTTCTAAAAAAATTTTGAAAGTTTTAGTTTAATCCAAAAAACTTTTTAATAAAAATTTTGAAAGTTTTAGTTTAATCCAAAAAACTTTTTAATAAAAAAATAATCAGCTTTAGAAACTGACTGATTAGATTATGAATTGTAATTTTTAGAATTTTAAAATTTTTACATATAAATAGGATTGGAGTAATTTTCTCCTTCATGCAGTTTTTACATAGACTTTTCTTTATACTTTTACACTTTTTCGAATGACAAGTTTTCTGTCATCAAAATCCTCCTTTAAGCATTCATTTAAATGTTATTGCAGATTTTGTATTATGACATCCTTAAGGCTGTTTTCGGTTAATGTTAAAGAATAGGACCCGAATTTGGAACATTTTTTCAGATATAAAAGAAATGAAAAATTAATATGATATTCTGGCTTCACTATCCTTTAAAGTGCAGTATTTTTTATCATACTTCTCATTTTTAACCAAGTTGATACATTTTTTCTGGTATAAAATGTGTTTCGTGTTTTTCTCCCTATATCGTGATGTTAAATGTGCTACGCCTTTACGTATTACAGTGAAAAAGAAAATATTCATGGAATATTTTGAAATTTTTAAAAACACTATATTGTTAACAGAGGTATGAGCTAAGATATTGCAAATTTCCATGGAAATTGAGGCATTTTTCTGTCTCAAAATATGCTTCCCGCTTAGTTCGAGCTCTCGTACTTTTACTAAAAACAGCCTTAAAATTCATAAAGTAGCTCTGCCTTTCTCAAAATCAATCTATACTCTTTTTCACCCTTATTTGGCAGTATAGGAAAGGCTACTATGAGAGAAACACAACTGTTGCCATAAAAATTCAGGCTACACTAGGAGAAAAATGACTATAACCAACAAAATATGCCAAATTTGGTGAAGAAATATGCGCACAGAAAATTTATTTTTTCTGTTTAAAGTACTTATTCAATTTCTACTATTAGCTCACACTCTCTATATATTTATTTATTTATCTTTGTGCAATTTTCAATCCTTAATAAAATACATTTTAAAGCGCTCAATTGAGCTGAAATTTTATATACATGATGATTTTGGATGACAATGCAGTAATTTAATTATAACTGATAAAAATTAAATGATTAAAACAAATTCAAAGAATTACAAATACAGCCATGTTGGTTGTGGCTATTTTGGCGACTTGTGTCAAAATTTGAAAAGGTTTTTTTTCTGACATTTTAAAGCGCTCATTTGAGCTGAAATTTTCTGTACAGTATTGTTTTGGGTAAAAATACGATAGCTTAATTATAATTTATTAAAATTAATGTAGGAATTGACTTAATTTTTTATTATATTACTTGTGTTTAATTCTATTGTCTCATTTATTACCCCTGTTAATTTGTCAAAAAATTCTGTTATACTTATAAAAAATTTTTTGCATTTCTTTGTTCATTTTATTTTGAATTAGTTTATTCTTACATAAAATTTAATTACAATTAATATAAATATTCTATAGGTCACAAAATAAACAGTGGCATAACAGAGACAATTAGAGTCCCCTGCAAAGTGAGGTTTGGGGCCCCAACCTGTGCGTATATTACAAAGATTATATACATGGACAAAGAAAGTCTAAACAGAAATGATCCTTTTTCTAAAATTAAGAAAGTTGGAGCGTATGATGTTATTTTGTTTAATTATATATTCTTATTGTACCATATGAATTTTTCATAATTTCTGTATTGATATTCATAATTATTTTTATTTTCAGAGCTTTTAGTTAATTCTGATAAACCCTTTAGTAAAAAAATAATCAGCTTTAGAGACTGACTGATTAGATTATGCATCATTGTACTTATTGTCCGAATTTTAAAGTTTTTATATATAAATAGGATTGGAGTTGTTTTTTTTCCTTCCATGTAGTTTTTACATAGACCTGTCTTTGTGCTTATATGCTGTTTCAAATCACAAAATTTCTGTCTTCAAAATCCTCCTTTAAACATTCATTTACATGGTATTGCAGATTTTGTATTACGACATCCTTAATATCCATAAAGTAGCTGCCTTTTTCAAAATCTCTCTGTTCTTTATTTTTCTCTAATTTGGCAGTACAGGAAAGATTACTATGAGTGAATCACAACAATTACCATGAAAGTTCAGTTTACACTGAGAGAAAAGTGTGAATATAACCAACTAAATTTGCCAAATTTGATGAATGAAATATGTACATGAAAAATTTATGTTTTTTTAAAATTACTTATCTTTAATTCCATTGATTAATTCATTACACTTGTAATTGAACAAAAATTTCTGCTATACATGAAAAAATACCTTCATGTATATTTCTTTCCACATATGTATCTAACATTGTTCACATCATTTCCTTTTCATATTATCCTTGTTCATTTTCAAAAAGCAAATCCTCTTTTTTCATTTCAACAAAAAAAATCCTATGTATTGTCTTTTTGTTTCTTAAAACGAAGAATAAAAATTTTAGAAATGCTGCTGAGTTGAGAAATTTTTTGAGTAATTTAATTGATAGATTCTTTAGAGTTTTCTTCTTGAATTCAAGAAGCATCCAATATATTTCTTGGGGCTTCTCTACCAATCAATTTTCGGGCTGCGGTAGCCCAGTAGTCAAGGTATCGGATCATGACAGGTATGTCATGAGTTTGACCCAGTACCAGTACCACTACCCAGTGTAGGGCAGTGATGCACGTTAAATCTGTCGAGAGCTGAAACATCCTCCCATTGGTGTGGTAGTTAGGAGAGGGGGAGTGCCAGCTCGGGTGTCGTCCATGTCACTTGACCTTGTTTAAAATTACGTGGCCCATCGCCAAAAGCCCTAGTGTAGCTGAAGAGTGCGACGTTAATATTCACTCACCAATCGATTTTCCTCACTTCAATGATGTATACAAGCAATACTCAACATGCAGCCTGCAGGCCGCATGTGTTCCACTAGACCTTTCTAAGTGGCCCGGTCATAGTCCGTCACACTTACAAATTCAGTTATTTAGGAACAATGTCTTAAAAATTTAGCTAGAAATACTATTAAACAAGCAATCAGATATATAATTTTACTATCGATGTCGTGCTGGTATGAATTGCAATAAATCTTTTTTTAACTGTGATGGTCAGTGATAATAAATAATAGTGGAGTAGCAACCATTTTATGAATGAAACTGATTTTTAATTAGCATATATGTAGTTTCAAGATGATTAGGATCTTGACTATTTTGTAGAGAAAAACAAATTGTTTGATTCGTTGTGAAAATATTATATATTGAAAAATATAATTTTGCTCATCAATATATCAATAAGCACAATTCTGTTAATGGCTAATAAGCACAATTCTGTTAATGGCTATTTTTCTTGAGGATCTCTTTCAAGACGAGATAAATTGGCTTTCTTAATAAAATCTTTGCAACAACAACAAAATATTTTGTTGGTAGTAATGTCACAAAATGCAGAGGTAACAAAAGTATCCTATAAAATTTGTTACAATATAGATATTGATAAACAAATGAAATTGTTAAGGATAATGTATGAATTGATACAGAAATTGTTAGTGTTTCTTAAATGCTTTCGATGCACTATTTGATAAATTCAGTTGTTTGTTCAGATATTCTTTTACTAAAATCAAAAAGTATTTGAATAAGTTTGAAATAAAAATACATTAGTAAGTTCGAATTAATTTTAAACAAATAATACTGATTTCAGTCTAGAATTCAGTTAAAACTCTTTGCTACCATCTAGTGTTTAATAAATTGATACCTGAAATAAAAGTAAGTGAATCTTTGTTAAAAGAAAAAATCAAATTATATCAAGGTACATGGCAGCTTTGTTCTTATGACATGCCAATACAGTGCAAATAAAGGATGTGCTATCATTGATGAAAGGGAATTAAATTACCTCATAACTGTGTAGAAAATGCAGAAAATATATTTTTTGTAAGTTGAGTTTGATAAAGCTTAATTTTGTTTTAACATAAAGCGAAAGTTATAAGTTTTTTCCACATTTTAAATGTCTGTGATCTTATAACGTCCCCTTCCCCATTAATCTTCATGTTGTGATCCACACCAAATAGTTGCCATATGTATGTAGCCCAGCCAAAAAAAAGGTCGACTACCCCTGGTATGTATAGGTATGGTCGGTAATATTCCTTTTTCAGTCATCTTTAGAATGTCAAACAAAAATGAAAAAAATAGTATGTTAGTCAGAATTGTATATATTTAACAATAGAAAAAACACTTCAAGCCAATACCATATAATTTTTGTGGAGGTGTAGCAGAACTGCTGCTCTGAAAACTGGTTTCTAGCAGAACTGGAATTTCATCACACCAATGCTTCTATTGTGTTAATTCGCTTAGATTAAAAATAATTAAATATGTTTTACATGTGATTAACTTCATATCTATCACCCTAAAATTTTAATTTGTATAATGTATCACATTTTTTACCAATTTCTACAGATTTGCATTACATTAAACTGAAAAACAAGAGAACTATTTTTCAAGCAGATTGGTATATTTTCTAATGATGCAAAGTTAAGGTGTCAGGGAATAGAGCTTATATGAAATGAGAGTTGGTGTTCTTTTTGAAAGGGACATGACAAATGAAATAATCCAGTCAGTGAAGTTATTTGAGTTTATCAAATGTAATATAAAATATAATGCCAATGAATTAAGTTAATATATGCTGCTACACTTTGTTCTGCTTTAGCTGTTCTAGTGAATGCACCAAAAGTATTTTAAGTAAAGTTTTTTAAATTAATATTTTATAAAGTATTTTCTCTCGATAGATTTTATCTTTACAAGGCTGCTGGTTGATTCTCCCACCAACAGGAACCGCCCCTTAAAACGCAGCCAATTAGTTCTTTCCCTCTACATAATTTTTTATCACCACGTTAAGATTCACCAGTATTTGTAGTATATTTTCAAAATTTTGTACCTTTTCCAATAATGTATTTGTAACATTTCCTTTTCCGTATAACTATACATTGAAAGCATAAAGATGAAATTATGTCAATTATTAACCATAACTACTGATTTGGTGCTGTTAGTTACTTGAATGATGAAGTTCATTACTATAACTATTTCATCAGGAAATATTTGGGGTCAAAGTCATTCTTGATATATTACAGAATGGAGCGTGATAATCTTATAGTCATTATTTTCCTTAAAATTTGAGCAGTTCTTATATTTACTTTAGTCATATTTTTAGCACCATCAGTAGAAGAAGAAATTATGATATTTAGGCATGGTGTTTCTTACATTGAACCGCAAAAATAAAAATGCCTTCAATGGGTCAAATTTTTGAAGGTATAAAAATTGTTATCTTATGTAAAACTTTATTTAAATAATGTAAAAGTATAAATCTAGGCATGGCGTTCTTGAGCAACATTTGCTGTCAGAGGAGAGAGTGATCCCTCCCTCCCCCTTTTTTTTTACTCTTAAGACTTATGCTTACAAATTAGTCTTTGATACCTCAGTTTTCTTGTTTCAGTGACTATTTGGCACTTTTCTGTCAAAAAGTCTACTGATTTTGCTTCTAGAGGGAGGTTATCATCTAGTACAGTGGTCTTCAAACTTTTTCAACATGAAACCCATAAAACTTGAAGGTACTTTCGTGGAACCCCATTCTATACAAATACTTCTAAGAATACATCTCAAAACAATATTTTAAGTAGATCAAAACGTTATAGGCACTTTATGTAAAGGCAATTAAAAAAAGTATTGCATTTATTAAAAAATTTTAATCCAAATTTTTTAAATATAATTTATTTACTAATGTTAATTTGTGATCCAAGTGTCTCCTATCCATGCATTATATTTAGTAACTGGGATATGTGCTTGCTTTTTTTTCACACAAACTGTCCAAGTCAAGGTCAATTCAGATTAAATGCAACCACATTAAACACATCGCATTTAATTTGAGGAATGTATTTCACTTAAACATAATGTTCTGAATGGCATTGAAATGTGTATAGCTGTGTTAGAAATCTCAAGTATTTTGCATGAGGAGAGAGAAAGAATTTACAACCTAAAATTTATTAACCTTAAATTTAGATTTTAACATTGAATCCATTGATAAGTTGTTTCCTCTCTTTCATTATAAATGCAAAATGTGCGTTTTCCATTAGGAAACTATTTAGTTTTGCAAGACATTGTGCTAACTAACAAGTATAAAATTATCTTGGGGAACCCAAGATTATAAATAATAGAATATTAACAATTTGGTAGGAAGTATATATATAAAGATAAAATGTTTTAATATTTTATTATATTATAGTAAATGTTTTGTATTGCAAAATAAAGTTATTATATGTGAATAAAATTTTCAATTTATTGAATAGGGGATGAGCTTTAGATATTTGTAACTATACAAACTGCATAGGGAACGTGAATCCATTTTGCATACATATTTATTTCTTAATTTTTTTTATTGTGACTCGTGGAACCTCTGGGTATGCCTTGTGGAACCCCAGGGTTTCGTGGAACACAGTTTGAAGACCACTGTGATGCAGTAGGACATCACATCATTATCTGTAAAGGAGACTGAAACTCCATTCATTCCTAGCTAAGTTTAAAATTTTTAATTCTGAGAAAAGCATTTGTAAAAGGTATAATAAATTTTTAAAACTTACGGATTTAGTGTTAGTTTATTGTTCTTAGTACTGTTGTAATTAATTAAATAGTTTATAATTAAGACTTGTGCTTATCCTCTTACACTGTTTCAAATTAGGATCTTTTAGCAGTCAAAAATCTTCCTTGAAGCATTCATTTATTTGGAATTACAATGGTTGAATTGTTACAACATGAAAAATAAATAGGATAACAATCATTCTTAGAATCTAGTGTGATCAATCTACTTTAGGGTATTAAGAGTTGGTGCTTTTTTTGGAAAGACATGTAGCAAATAAATGATTTGGAAATTTAACTTATTTGTGTAAAATGTTTAGTTAATATTTACATTGAAAAACTCAAAATGGTTATGAATGTTTGAATGGTATAATCTAATACAGTATGGTAAAGAATGTCAAAAGAAACATTAAACATTTTCAGATATTTATAAAAATTGGAGCTTAAGATATTATTCGATTTAACTGTGTATTCTAATTGTTTTATATGTTTTTCCATGCTTTGAATATTGATAATCCTTGCTTTTAATTTTTACAGGACTAGAATAACTGAGACGTCTGCAGAATTCATAAATTAAACTCACTAAAGGAACAACATCAGAGGCATAGAAAAATCCAAGCTGTCTTTTAGAAAAAAAGAATAAAGCTTCTAGAGAAAAAAAATGAACTACATATAAACATGGAGTGTTTAAAAAAAGTTTTCTATATTTTACATTGAAGTGTTTCAAGAATGTCTTTAAGCAGAAATTAAGACTTTTGTATGAAGTCAGATTTTCAGATCTTAAACTACCATTTTCTTCCTCAGGAAAGACAATAGGTCATGAGATAAAGAAAGTATAGGAAACATTCTACATACAAATTGTTAATGTATTACTTTTCATTTGAATGATTATGATTTTCATAAAAGATCAAATCTCCCAAACTGTTTTTTATAAATTGTCTTAGAGAAAAGCTGCTTTATCAATCATATCTTGAATATTATTTTTCGAGTTTTAGAAGCCTATAAATTTTTTTAAGATATCCATTTGAAGAAAAAGTACCTTTGGAATTTCAAAGATTTCTTGCTCAATAATAATAACTTTTGTTTATAATTCTGTGCATGAACATCAAAAGTTTTTTTTTTTGTTATGTGTTAGTACTTCAAACCAATCATTCACCAATTAAAAGAGGGCATAGTGTGCTATTTTTGATATATTTCAAACTAATTGTTATATGTTAGTACATGTACCTTTTAAAATATCCTCCAAAAAATTAGTATGTTTCATTGAAAACATACCATTTAGGTTCAGTTTCCATTGCTGAAGAAATCCTTATATTGATGAAAAATTCCCCTACATACCATTTCGTAATCATTCTCATTAGATGCATTTTAGAATCTTCAGGAAACTGAGCAGAATTTGGTTAGCCGATTTCTTACCTCATTCAAATATTTATCGGCTGGATTTTAGTTTACATATAGGACAAAACAACTTACTTTCATGCCTTATTTGTGAAGTACAACAAAAATTCTGATTTTAATGTTGTTTCACTAAAAAGAAAATAATTTTTTCCATTCTGATAAGCTATTTTCTTGAAAGAGTGCGCCCCAACCTTTTTTCTTTGCTTTAAATTTAAAAAAAGATTTATTTGCTCTTCCCTAAAATAAGATATCCAATATTACAAAAAAGCCAAATGTCTGTCCCTCAAAATAATATTTTAAAGCATTACTTGAGTATTCAGTCGAATGAAAAACCTCATATTTGTGAAATATGCAACAAAGGTTTCTCTGATAGTGGCAGTTTAATTTCGCATATAATTATTCATACCAAGGAAAAGCCTCATGTTTGTGAAATATGTAACAAGGCTTTCTCTAACAGTTTCAATTTAAAACTACATTTACGTATTCATACCAATGAAAAGCCTTATGTTTGCGAAATATGCAACAAGGCTTTTTCTCAAAGAGTTTCCTTAAATGTGCATTTACGTATTCATAACAAGGAAAAGCCTCATGTTTGTGATATATGCAATAAGGCTTTCTCTGTAAGTGGCAATTTAAAGAAACATTTACGTGTTCATACTGGCGAAAAGCCTTATGTTTGTGAAATATGCAATAAGGTTTTCTCTTGCAGTAGCAATTTAACTTCACATTTACATATTCATACCAATGAAAAGCCTCATGTTTGTGAAATATGCAACAAAGCTTTTATTCATAGAGGTACCTTAAAAATGCATTTACGTATTCATACTGAAGAAAAGCCTCATGTTTGTGAAATATGCAATAAGGCTTTCTCTAACAGTGGCACTTTAAAACAACATTTACATATTCATACCAATGAAAAGCCTCATGTTTGTGAAATATGCAAGAAGGCTTTTTTTCAAAGAGGTGCCTTAAATGCACATTTATGTATTCATACCAATGAAAAGCATCATGTTTGTGAAATATGCAACAAGGCTTTCTCTCATGGGAGCAATTTAAATAAACATTTACGTATTCATACCAAGGAAAAGCCATATGTTTGTGAAATATGTAATAAGGCTTTTTCTCAAAAGGGCAATTTAATTTCTCATTTACGTATTCACAACAAGGAAAAGCCTTATGTTTGTGAAATATGTAATAAGGCTTTCTCTCACAGTAGCAATTTAAATGTGCATTTACGTACTCATCCCTATGAAAGGCCACTTGTTTGCTAAATAGGCAACAAGACTTTCTCTCACAGTGGCAATTTAAATTTACAATTACGCAACAAAGAACGCATACCAAGGAAAAGCCTCATGTTTGTGAAACATGCAACATGACCTTTTCTCTAAGAGGTTCCTTAAATGCTCATTTACTAATTCATACCTCGTAAAAACCTCTTGTTGGTGAAATATGTAACAAGACTTTTTCTTGAAGTAGTTCCTTAAATGCTCATTTATGTATTCATACCCAGGAAGTTTTTTTTTGGATATTGCAAAAAGTTTTTCTCAGAAAGTGATTGTTTAAAAAGGCATTTATTATTCATATCAAAGAAAAGCTTTATGTTTGAACAATCTGTAATTAGGCTTTCAGAGTTGTAAGTTAAGAGCACATTTATGCATTAATGCCAAAAAAATTAAGGCTAGTGAACTAAGTATGTATGTATATATAAAAGCTTATTGCATTTGAAATTCAGTATTAATGATTTCTTCCCATCAATTTCATTAAGTTTTCACATAAAGTCATTGCTTGAAAAATTTATTTCGCATTACAAATAGTAGTTGAAGGCATGTAAAAGCATCAACATTTTTTAAATTTTACGTAATTTAATTCAACACAAGTGAAATGTAATATGGACTTGAAGTAATATAACTATAGCATTCTTTAGTGGTATTCTTCCTTTTATAATTTGTGAAGTTTTTAATTTGTTGAATATGTATACTTAAGTACTGTATTTCTCTAAGAGTGACTTTTCATGACATACCTGTATTAACTTTGACAAATAAGGAATACTATTTTAGGTATTTTTTCATTTGTAGATTTTTAAATAAACTATATTTTGATTCATATATGGCTATTTCTTTGATATAATTAAATTTTTTCTTTATACTACATACTTCTCATGAATAAAATTTTTACAGTAGGTTATGTGTACTATCAATAAAACTTTAACGAGGGGGTTTGTCTGTTTGTCAAAATTAAATAAATTATGATTTTTTTTTTAAATGGTCCAATTTTTTCTCCTAAAATTTAGTTTAAAAAAGTCATATCTAAAAACATTTACTAAATTTATCTAATTCCCTCTATTAAAATGTATAAATATGTTAAAAGTCTTCACTGAAAATTTGAGGATTATATGATAAGTAGTTTTTGAGAAAAAGGTACATAAAATGAAATATATTACATTTTGAGAAAACATGCTTTAAAGTAAAAATTTCTCCTTTTTGAGCATTTACTTTTTTTAGTAGGTACTTTCCAGGAGCATATAAAGCAATTTTTTTTTACACTCTGCTTCTACAAAAGACTCTTCTAATTTTCTTTTTGCCATTATTTGTAACAATTTTTCCTTTTTTAGGGATCTCAAAATGCTTTAGTTGGGCTACATGAATCCTCCATGTATCTAGTTTTTTGAAGCACGCCGCAAAGTTATAACTTAGTTCAATATCACAATGTTTTAAGATAATTGATTTTGCTACATGACTCATATTGAACTGTACGATATCTATATTTAACCTAATATATCTTAGGGTTTTTAATTTCAAAAATGTAGAACGCGTGTGTGTGTGTGTGTGTGTGTGTGTGTGTGTGTGTGTGTGTGTGTGTGTGTGTGTGTGTGTGTGTGTGTGTGTGTGTGTGTGTGTGTGTGTGTGTGTGTGTGTGTGTGTGTGTGTGTGTGTGTGTGTGTGTGTGTGTGTGTGTGTGTGTGTGTGTGTGTGTGTGTGTGTGTGTGTGTGTGGAATCACTGACCATATGGTGTCATTAACTGACTGATTTGGGTCCCGAGTCTTTCCATGTAAACATAGGATCACCTAGGTCTCTAAAAGTTGGCTTTATTTAATTCAATATGGTGTATGTGTTTATGATCATAGTACCTTTCGTTACATTCAGCTTCTGTCTTTTGAACATTGCACCAGGCCTTTATAATCGCCGGACACAGTCTGTTGTTGAGGGCTCTCGTTTGAAAATAAATAGCCCAAATAGCAGTTTTCATCCTGTAAAGATAATTGATATTATTTCTTATAGCCATACTATCATATCTTTGAAATTTGATATTTAAGTTTTGGTGAGTCGGTTTCGACCATTTAGGCTTTTTCTCTCTCTATCACTTAACCTTTTTTTTTTTCTCTCTCTCTCTTTCGTTTTTAAGATCCGAAAGACGTGAACCCATACACTTTTGGATAAGCCCAACACACTCAAATTTTTCCACTTGAACATCATATGGATTCGCGCTCATCAGAAACCTATGCAAGGGGAAACACAGGTGCTCCTAGCAGAGTTCATTTGATGCGCGTCAAGGAGTGGCTTCATTTAAAAAAATAAAAATACTTCTAACTATCATATTATTTTAAACAGAAATATTTGAACTTTTAGAAAATACAAAAAAGTGAAAATCGGTAATTTTTTGAAAATTCAAGTCCCGGACCAACTTAAGTTAAAATAGTCGAGATCATCACTTCTTCGATTGCCCGCTCTAAAAACTGATTGGATAGGTTTTCACAGTTCGCTGCTGACAGCCTTAGTGTGAATGCGGCTTAACACCGAATATAGATGTATCCAATATTCATTTACTTCTAGTATCTCAACTTACGTTAATCCGGAGTTACACAATTTTCAAATCTCGTGGATTCCTCTTTTTTCCTCACTGAAACTCGGGAGGAGTCTGTCAGAGCCTGATGAAATTGGTAATGTGATTGAAAAAGTTCTCGAACTTGTCAGGCAAATAAATTAGAAGTGGATAGTGAGGGCGTTAAAAAACTACTGGCTTCCTATAATCAGGAGTTGACAACTGATGAGCCATAGAAATTGTGAAACCGCCCCCTCAGGAGACCGTTTCTTTGGTTATCCGCGTGAGCTAGAGGTGTAAGGTTTACAAAAGGAGTAGACATTTTCTAATTCTTAATATGACTTTATTAAGAATGAAACTTAAATGTCTAACAATTTAGATATTATTTAGGCGAGAATCTACAAGGAACAAACACACAGTAATAGTTAAACCGAATCGCGTAACTTAGACTACTATAAATACTTAATCCGCCTACTCTCGTTTCTAATAATATTACAAGCCCTAATATCAAATAATCAATCCTACCTTAATCCAATTTTAGTTTCAATCTTATGAAGGCGCGTGCAATGGTATGCACCTCGACCTAAAGGCTTTAATCTTCAAGGTAACTTCACAATTGGCTGTCAATTCTTGCTTGTATTACTTTCACACTTAACATTCCCCAAATTGCCATACGACTTACTGAAACCTGTTATTTAAAAGCTATCTTATTTGCATTTCTTCACATTTCGCTTCTTGGGTTTTGGCTGGAAAAGAGTTGCCATTAATCTTGCCCCCAAAGAACCCAGAGGTCATGTTAAAGAAAAGACGCGAGAGCCCGTCACAAAATGCATGAGCAAAAGCAAGGCATTAAAGAACTTGAATCTACTAAATCAATCAGAAGATAGAATGACGGTTGGGAATTTGACAGAATGAATCAGTTTAATTGAAAAAGGATTACAAATTCTAAAAAGTACAGACTCCAATAAAGAACGTCTTTTTTTTTAACTTTTTCTTTTTTTAAAAGAAGACAAATAATAATAATAAATATTAGTATGCTATATACGAGAAAATTTTGCGGGAAAAAAAAAATCTTTGAGCCAGCAGACTGCTTTGTTAAATTTTATGAAACCTACATCAAAATAACTTTGGCTTGCGATTTTGTATTTGTATTATCTAAGATTTTATTAAATATTTTTTTTTCTAAATTATTATTTTCTTTCGTCTCCGGTCCTACCTAAGAATAACTTATACTTCATTTATATCCGAAATTGTACCCCGACTTACGCGGTTATCACTCAGTCCCATCAATCCTATGTTTGGGGTATTCTGTCTGTTGATAATTTTTCTTAATGTGGAGCATTCTACATTTACTGTAAATCCAACTCTCGAAAATTTTTGATTAATGGCTGGATTTATTTTAATACACACAAGGTCTTTTTTTAGCATTAATAGAGCTGTGTTAAATGTTATATAATAGAAGGGAAGTTGCAAGGGTCCCGGAGCTAATTTACATGTAGTTTTATTGCACCCATACGCGTGATAATTCTAATCTAAAAAACGTATGAGTATTCAAACATGATCAATAATAAGTTAAGTTTTTGGATAACATTTTATTCTACATTGCTTTCTCGGCTCAATAATCAATATTATCAGATATCTTGAATCCAAATCATACTGTCACCTGTATGGTGCTCAAAGCTACGGTTAATGACAGGCGTACAACTAGACCCTTGCCATGATGAATTTTGTAGCCCTTGATCTGATGTTACTGTCGGTCTGGTGGCAAAGTATCACAACAGCTACCTTGAATTCTTTTTTCCATTAATTTATTTCTTTTTCTACCCTCTAAGGACGTTAATGTTGCTAGCATTTAATTGATCAGTGAATCAATGCCAGTTTAGTTTGTTATAATTTACATTTGTTTTAAATAATAATTAACTTAACTTTTGAGTGAGTGAATGTTAACGTCGCACTGTTCAGCTACACAAGAGCTTTTGGCGACGGACCTTGTAATTTTGAACCATGGTCAAGTGACGAGGACGACACTTGACGAAGTGACATCCCCTCTCCTAACTACCACACCAACGGAAGGACGTTTGAACACTCGACAGATTTTACGTGCATCACTCCCCTACATTGCGGCCCCTCGGGGGGCTCACCTTCATTAGGTGAGTACGGGTGTCACAATCCCGAGGGGCCCCAGTGATATTTTCCTTTTCCCAAGGGTTTTACTGTCTTTGTGGTAAACACGGGTGTCACGAACCCGGGGTACCCTAGTGATCATTTTCTATTTTCGACCCTCCTTACAGTCATTCAATTTTCTCTTTTCTTCTTTTCACGTCGAGACCGCAGACATATTTTTAAATATATGCGTGTTTAGAACAATAAATTTATTTGTTCTGATTTGTTTATATTACTCATTGTTATGAACACTGATTTATTTTCATTTTGTAGTGTGTTAATTTGGTTTCATTTTTCTATTAATTTTATTTCTGATGTATATGTTCTGTTTTACTAACTCACCGTTGGTTTGCCAACCCACGTGTTTGCCGTGTGCGGCGTCCCGTAAGGAGTTAAATTGTATCCTGAGGATATCTTTGCGTTCCTTTTGGCCCACGCTTCGCTGTAGACGGGAGGCATGAGTGAGCCCGCTACTGTCAATCGTATGATGGTACCTCTCTTCGGTGTCCCCCGGAGAGACATTACTGTAGGGTTAGTGCTGCAGAGATAAGGGGTGGCGGGTTTACCCTTTTGATCCTCACCCTGATGCTATAGCACAGGGGTGGGCAGACTTTTACATGGTACGCGGTCTGCTTTTAATTTTTTTAAGAAGTTACTGTCCTCCTTGTGACGTAATAGTGATGAGCAAAAAAATAAAATAAAAAAAAGCTCAGCAATATTTATATTATAACAATAACAAATACAGAATTTTCTTGTATATGTATACTTACCTACATAACTACATTAGAAATACTTACTCTTTTAAAACTACTTTTTAAGTAAAACGGAAAATACAACATAATAATTATACCCATAAATTTAATAAATATCAAATTATGTTTTTCCAAACAATTCATAATACACATCAAGAAATAAATAATTTTCACTTATAATAAGTTCTCAGTAGAAGACTTAGTCTTCATATTATCCGCCTCAATCTTGAATATACCTAAGTATATAATTACTAACTGCTAATCTTGCACTGAATTCTAAGTGGTCGTCTGTGAAACGGGAATGATATGTTGTCTTAATTATATTCTTTGTTTAAAATGCAGATTCACACAGGTAGGTAGAGCGAAAGAACGATGTCAAATGAATTGCAACTTTTATTAAAATTGGGATACTTTACTTCGTCTATTAGATTTCAAAAGTTATTCTACAAATTACATCCTTTTGAAGGAGAAAAGCCTGTAGAGATAAAGAGATTATGTAACATATTTTTAGTTATATTTTTCACATCAACATTGCCAAATGCACCCATGAATGCAACTTTTGATTCTAGTCTAGTAAATTCTTGAAAACATCTCTCAAATTTGGGTTGCAGTTTTATTCACGGGTATTTCCATTATCTTGATAACCACTTATGTGTTTCTTTTAGTATTCGCGTCTAACGTTTCATGTGAAGGCGGTCACCCCAAAATGTCTTAACGGTCTACAGGTCGATCGCGATCGACTTAATGCCCACCTCGGCTGTAGCATTATATTCTGGGTGTACTCCAGGTAAACGCCGTGCCTGGATTTTGCCAGATGCCCGGCACACTGCCTCCCTTGTTGAACTCCGTGGTGGGTGGAGGCGCGCCAGGATGAAATGTTCTCCTATGCAGGATAAGGAAATGCTGAAATACGATGCAGAGGGATGTATTTTAAACGAAATACCATTATCACGTGTTCAGTATTCTCTTCTTTTAACACCCCTCGTGTGTAAGAAATGGTATAAAAAGTAGTTTTTTAAGTTTAACTTTTGAAGCAACATGTATTTTACCCAGATTTTTGCCTTTTTTGCGTGTGTGTGTGTCTTATTTTATTTTCACATTGATCTGCTTTAAACTTGTTTGATTTGGTTGGGTATCCTCCACCAAAAATTAAATGTTTTTATCCTATAAAAATCAAGGGGCTGCGGTAGCCCAGTGGTTAAGGTATCGGACCATGGCAGGCATGTTATGAGTTCGAACCCAATACCACTAAAGACCCGCCGTGTAGGGCAGCGATGCACGTTAAATCTGTCGAGAGCTGAAACGTCCTCCCGTTGGTGTGGTGTGGTAGTTAGGAGAGGGGGGTGCCAGCTCAGGGGTCGTCCACGTCACTTGACCATGGTTCAAAATTACGTGGTCCGTCGCCAAAAGCCCTCGTGTTGCTGAACAGTGCGACGTTAATATTCACTCACTCACCCTATAAAAATCAAATTCATATTTTACCCGATACTATTGTTATTGTGTTTTAAATGTTATATATATAACGTTTTTCATTTTTTAACAAATGTTTGGCGCAGTATAGCCAGAATCGACTCTTGCACCAAAAACCCCCCAAACTCACTCACACCCCTATACGACAGATCTTTAGTGGAACTGGGCTCGAACTCATAACGTGCTAGCCGCGATCCAATACCTTGACCACTGGGCTACTGCAGCCCCTGCTTAATTTTTGAAGTATTACTGTTAGGATACTTGGGGGCTGTGATACATTACGAAATATTGTTATTTACACGCGATAAGTTTATCTAACTGCAATTGTCTACAGTTTTTCGTCTGCTAGTTATGTTTTCGATTTTGTTTTTACATCTTTTTTCATGTAATAAAACCTCAGAATCGTAGTTGATAGTGGTGAAAGTCGGTAGGTAATATGCTACAAGAAAAATTTTGCATCTTGGTGTGCCGTTATTTTTTATTTAAATTTTCGGTTCTTACATATTAGCGTCATCGCAGCTAAAATTGCGTCGCGAGAATTGTCTTTCCTCAAATAAAACACTTAAGAATCTTTGTTGTTTTGACATCGAGGTGCGATTCTCGTCGTGCAAATTTTTTGTGGTGACACAAATACATAAGCACCAAATTTTCGTTTAAGCTCTGTAAAAATGGAAAATGATTTAAATTTATTCATGTAAAGAGTAGTACAATATTATGTTGAACATTCAATATTTTCATTTTTTTAATATTGATTTTATGAATTAGGAAATTATTTACATTCTTAATTATATATAAAGCTTGCCATGCTTTAAATTTATTTCTTAGAATATCCTAAGTGAGCCTTATTTCCCTTTTTGTTCATGTTGAACATAAAAAATATTCGATTTACTTAATGTTAAATGTTACTTAAAAGTAATAACAGTACTTGCATATTGTTGCAACTATCGCCTACTCTATCAATAACTTGCCGAGTTGGTTACCTCGATTTCCTATGCTTGTACGTGCTGAATTGGCAACCAGGTGCTTCATTTCATATTATGTCGCCAATAGACTGCTATAATACTTTAGTGTCATAATTACACTAAAATTTTGGTTCTAAACTTTATACCGTAAAATCCGGCGTATAACGCGGACCCCCTTTTTTACGAAGAAATCTGAAACATTAGTATACATTGCTCTTATGTTTTGAAGTCATTTATTCGAGTTATTATTCCAAATTTTTGAAAAAAATAGTATACTTCTAGAACTACATCTCTTTTAGTTCATAAAGCAAGTCATTTCTTTTAAATAAACAGTATTTCGATACAAATAGAAGTTTTTTTTTTTATGTTCATATCTTTTATTATTTTTAAAGCTATCGTTTTTATACCCGGTGTATAACGCGCACCCTTAAATTTCCATCTTATTTTTTGTGTTAAAAGTGCACGTTATACGCCGGATTTTATGGTACTTTGTTTTAAAGTTAAGAGTCTCAAGGTAACTAAATGACTGTGGTGATGGTCACAGACTTGTTGCCAACATGTCATGAATTTGAGCCTCAGTGCCATCTAAGACTCTTCTTGTATAGGGTCTGATGCACTTAAAATATGTTGAAGCTCAAAGTCTTCTCGTTGATGTGATGTAGAAGTTTAAAGAGGTAATGCCATCTCAGGTGTGTCATCCTTGTCAGAGGTAATGAGGTTTATCACCAAAAGCCGTAATGTTTTATAGTGTGACAAAAGTTGACATTCTCCTACTGACATCACTAAGTGGAGGGCCACTTACTTCACTAAGTGGTGGGCACTCTCACTTAAAGGGGTTGTGAATGCAATGCCTGATGCCAATAAAAATCCATGCAAAGATAACATGGTGTTGTACTTAATATTAGTTGAGGATTTATATATATATATATATAGTAGAACCTGTTTTTGTGTGTTCCTTTTTTAATGCAATTTTATTTATGTGCAATTTGTTTTGTGTGATATTTTCTGTGCGCTTTTTTTTTGTGGTATATGAATTTCAACAGCTTTGTGCCACTGTAAGGTTTTCTGTCAATGTACCAGTGGTGAACAGAGAATGTTAGAACTCCCCGTCAAAGTCAGGTTTTGTCTTTGATACTTTATAAATAGGGTAAATACCTGCTTAGTGGTCAGGCTGTGGGTCCCCTAGAGTCCTAGACCCCCTACAAGAGGGGGATGTATGTTACGCCTCAGCAATGTGCATAAATACATTTCAAAACTCTCTGTATATTTGTTATAAACAGTCTTCTGATAATGCATGTTCAGTTGCTTTCTCTCAATGCACCAACAGCCCTCGCTTGAATGAAGATGAAACTTTCATTGACAGGGACATTATCAATAATTTGATAGATTATAAAGACAGACAAGAAGAAATGGATTCTTTGATAGCAGATAAAATATATGCAGGGATACAGCTTTCCAACAAATTGGAAAAGCCTTTTCTTAAAATAGATACCAATTCTGAAAGGAGTATTAAATTTCAAATAAGAGCTTCGATCATGCATATCTGGTTATTGTGACATTTTCAAGCAATCATCACAAAAACTTATCTTACTTTATGGTGCCATAAAATAAAGGAATTGAAATTGTATCTTAAGTGATGAAAGCGATTTTGAACTTTTTCATAGCAGGAAGATGAGTGCTTTAGATTATGATGAGTAGCAGTGAATGAGTGCATGAGTATTTTGAAAACTTCTCCATGTATACGATTTGTCACTAAATATTTTTAAAATGTTTCCATGTGTAATTTAATTAATTATTTTGTTATGGAAGTACTTTCTTGTACATTTTCTAAATAATTGGCATATTTTCAAAGTGCGACTTTTTTTATGCAGTCCCTCTCCACCACATAAAATTTTTTTTGTAGTATTTCAATGAAGTTGTTTGTTATATATAAGAATTTATGAAATTTTTGAATTATTATTTTTTTGTTCGGTCCCTATCTACTGCACAAAAAGGGGTTTTACTGCATATATATGTTTCCTTTGTGGAAATTAGGCAAGTAGGTGTCTGTTCTGACTTTATGTGTTTCCTTTAAATGTGGTTGGAAATTCTGAGACCTCAAATACATCTGTAGTGTTTCTAAGTATGTTCTGCATAATAAGTATTTTTTCAATAATAGTGTTTTAAATTTCTGATTTGATAAATTTGCATTACAATTTCTGTGATGGTTTTACTGATACTTCATTTCATTATACTACAGGATTTCTTTAGAATATATGTCTTAAAATCTTTTAATAAAAGAATTATCACAAATTAGTTAACATCTTTTCTTCTTAAAATTTTATCTCAAAAAACACATTGTGAACTAAAATTCCATTCATTACTTCTAATAAAATTTTAATTGTTTAAATTTTAAAAAATATAATCAATTTTTTAGATAAAATTATTCCCCTTTTTTTGATAATAATCAAATTTTTTTTAGTTTAATAGGAAAGGGGGTTAATTTCTTTTCTTGTAGTGTTTGCACAGAGACCTGTCTTTATATTTTTAAACTGTTTTAAATCACAAGATTTTTCTCATCAAAGTCCTTTAAACATTTATTTACATGGAATTGCAGATTTTGTACTGACACCCAAAACAAAAGTATCTACCTTTCAAAAATAACCAAATTTTTTTTCCCCCTATTTGGGTCGGGGCTAAACCCCCAAAAAAATTCAAAATGGGAAAAAATGACTATAACCAATTAAGTCTGTAAAATTTCTTAAAGGAAGAAAAATGCATGCAAATTTTTTTGTTGTTGTTTTAAGTTCTTATCTTTAATTTAGAATTTATTTTCCTTTTAATTGAACAAAAAAATTTGTTATACTTTTAAAAAAAACCCTTGTTGCCTTTTTTTTTAGATTTTTTTTTTAAATTGTTATAAAATTAAATTTTATTTTAAAGATATAAATATTTACATACAGTCCTTAGACTAAATGAAGTATAAAATAGAATTTTGGGATTCATTTGATAAATTTACTAATATCAAAACTTGTAGTTACTTAAAAAATACCTCATTGTATTTTTTCCCCACATATGTGTGTTTCTATTTTTGTTTATATTTCATTTTTTCATATTATCAGTGTTCATTTTTGAAAAGCACAGATTTTTTTCCTTTTTTCCCTTTAAAATCCCCCGGGTTCCCCTTTTTTTTTTAAATAAAAAAGAAAAAATTTTAAAAAAATTAATTTTTCCCATATTTCCGAAGAAATGCTCAATGCTTGAAAATACTATAGTTGTGCTCATCATAGAGCTCAAGAAGTTAATTTAGATAATTCTGACAGAAGTAAAGTTGTCATTAAGAAAAGTGATTTAGAATGTATTTTAGAATTTTTACAAGATGAAATTGAAGCCACTTCCTAGCTTTTCCAAGGTTTAGTACTTAAATTAAATACTAATGTAAAATATAATAAATTTTCCAGTAGGAAAAAGATTATTGAGAACAAATTTAAGTAGGAATTCTGTTGATGTACCTAGTACAAGAGATCATCTCATGTCAAAACAGTGTCTTTTCTGTTCTAATTCACAGTAATCTAGAGATTATTTAAAGTAAGAAAAATACCTTTAAGACAGAAGGTGACACTTGTTTAATAATTTCACAATTAGTTTTTTGTTTGAAATCTGGGTACTGACTCTGAGATTGAAATTTGAAAGCTGGTTTCTTGTGTTGTGGTAAAAAATACTATATTCTTCTATACAAAATAATACAACAAATAACTGTGTCTAAAGTTGAAAAATCTTTAAGATGCTAAATCAATAGATTAAACTGACTAATCAATATTTTTTAAATTTAAATTTCCCAAATGGAACACTTTGATTAAAAAATAAATGTTTTTAATGTATGATAAAATTAATATACATCTCTTTAAAAGCTATATTTTTTATAATGTGGGACATTTTCTACTAATTTCTATAGATTTGTTTTATTTTAAATTTTGAAACAAGATAGAACTACTTTCAAAAGCAGTTTGGTACCTTTTCAATTGCTGCTATGGTGAAAGGGACATGGTAAACGAAATAATTTAATCAATGAACTTATTTGAGTCTATCATAATGTAATATAAAATGTCATGAAATCAATGTGCATATAATATTTTTCTCATGAAATTTTAAGTGCTTGCATTGAAAAATTCAGAGTACTTTTTAAAGGTATAGTATAATATGACAAAGAAAACCAAAACAGGTAATTGTTTTAAGGAAATTTATAAAAATAGTGAGCATGTGATATTATTTTATCTTATTATATATTCTAATTGTGCCTTATATTTTTTTGCAACTTCTGTATTAATATTCATTGCTCTTTTTTATTTTCAGAGGAGTAAGGAGAATTTAGATGACTGCAGAAATCACATATGAAATTAATAGGAAGGAGAAAATCATGAAGATCATCAAATTCTGAGATGTCTGCATGAAAAAATAAAACTGATAGAGAAACAAAAAGGTGAACTACATAAATATAGTGTGTTTTATTAATTTCCTATGTTTTATGTTTTACATGGAAGCTTTTTAATAATGTCCTTAAGTGGAAATTGAAGATTCCTTTTTTGGAATTAAGATTTTCAACTACTATTTTTTGCCTTAGATATATTATATATATTATTTGCTATGAACAGCTAATGATTAATTGATTGGCAGCTTTTTCACCTATAATATTTGTTGCTGCACTTTCTTCTGCTTTAGCTATTCTAGTAAATACACCGAAGATATTTTAGATAAGTTTTTTTTATAATTAATATTATAAAACATTTTTTCATTTAAAGAGCTGCTCATTAATCCTTCCACCATAAGCAACAGCAATTGCTTGAGTAAGGATCAAGTAACTCTTCCCTCTAAACAATTTTTTGATTACCGTTGGTGAGATTTACCTGAATTCATAGCTTTAGCATCTTTCTTTACCTCTTCCAATTATGTGTATGCAATGTTTCCTCTTGCATGTTACAAAACATTGAAAGCATTAAAATGTGAAGTGATATCAATTTAGATATAGATTTTTTCGTGTTCCAATTTTATATGTTTTATGCCATTTTTCTTTAAGAACAGTTTTATTCTAAACAGGATGTCAAGGTTGATTCTTTTGTTAGAGATCCAACACCTGCAGGGTACTTCTCTGAATACTTAACCTGAAAACAGAAAAACAAAACACAGACTGGTTCGCTTAGAAAAGGCAGCAGGAAAGAGCAGTTTGCTAGCCATTGCCTTGCCCTTGTGGGGGAGAGGGACAGAGGACTTGAAAGTGTAGCTTTGTAGTAGAGGTAGGGTTTGGGTTGCACATGGGAGGGGAGAAACCTTGATTGATGGCCATGTAAGGGGTGAAAAACCTCTTTCTGTCGTTTCTCTTAGTTTCAATCTGTTATGCTTAATAGTTCATGTTGCTAGGATGCAGGTTTGGAGGTAAATACTAATAGAAACATCTTTGAAGTTCGATGGTTTGTTGAGGCAATCTAGATTCCATGTTCTGCAATATATGTTTGTTGTCTAATGGTGTTATTTTGATGTGATGAAATTTCGTTATAGAAAGGGAACAGGCAATGTTCTGATTCTTGAAAGGATGATTTGGGATTATTAATTCTTTGTGAGTGATAGCTCTCAGAATGTAGATTGGAGCATTGAGGATGAACCTGAGTGCTCGGTTTTGAAGGAGCTGAAGTTTATTGGTGTGCATGTTTGCAACCATGCCCCAGATCTGACTAAGCGTAGGTGATGGCAGGGAGTAAACATTGGGTGTAAATGAGTTTTCTTATTGAGATTTAATTTCAAGCTTTTAGAAAGCAAATTGTGGAGGGCTCATAGTTTCTTCTTGAACTTGCAGGTTATTTTTGATTGGTGGCTTTTGTTGGTCAATTTTTTTTTTGTATCTAGGGTGACACCTAGGTATTCAACTTCTTTGCTCCATAGTATTGTGCTGTGAAACAATTTAAGGGGGGCATGTTCTTGAAGTTTCCATTTTTGAAAATAATAGCATGAGATTTTGTGGTGTTAATGGAAATTCTGCACAATGTAAGCCATTTTTTTAATTTAAAAAGATATTTTTGCAGGTTTTCACATACTTGTTCAGGCGTGTTTGAGTTATTTTGGCTGTGTCATCGGTGTAAAGATTGTTGAGGGTTGGAGTTACTCCCTTGTGGTGAACCTGTTTCTATACAGCCAATTCTTGAGTGAATAAATATCTTTGCTTGAAAGGTTTTATTGCTGAGGTATTCGTGAATAATTTTAATCAGGTAGTGTTAGAAATTCATTTTAATGAGCTTGAAGATTAAACCATTATGCCACATCTGGTCAAACGCCTTTTTGACATCTAGGAAGACACCTCTGGTGGTATTGTGTGTATTGCATCCTTCTATTACTTTGTTGTGAATGCACCAAAGGTGTTTTAAATGAGGTTTTTTAAAATTAATATTAAAAAGCATTTTCTCTTGATAGACTTAACCTTTACAGGGCTGTTGATTGGTTCTTCCATCAAAAGCAACAACCCCTTAAAACACAGCATTGGTCGAGTAAGAAACAAGTAATTCTTTCCCTTCTAAACAATTTTCTGATCACAACAGTGAGATTCATCAGAATTCATAGCTTATTCTCAAAGCACTTTTCCTTTTCCAAATATTCTACAATATTTCCTTTTTCATATAATAAAACATTGAAAGTATTAAAATGTGAAGTAATGTCATTTATGATATAAGTTTCCTTATTTGTGTCTTATTCCAATTCTATTTTTTGTTGGCACAGTTTTATTCTAAACATGATGTAAAGAGATTCAAAATTTTTTCTCTCAAATGTCTTGTGTGTAGAAGTAAATCCACATACTCACTATCCATTTTATCTGAGGTAACCTTAACTAGTTATAACAAAGTGGTTTGGCTATGGTGTCGTTAGTTACTTTGATGGTAAAGCTCATTACTATAACCATTTCTTCAGGAAATATTTGGGTTCAAAGTGCTTATTAATGCATTACAGAGTGGGAAATAATTATCTTTAGTCTATATTTTCCTTAAAATTGAAACAGCTATTATATTTACTCCAATTTTACTTTTAGCACCTTTCGATGTAAATAGCGATGAAATTAATATTTATATTGAATTGTTGTTATTCATTATGGAATTTGATTTAAAAATGAATGCATTCTCAAATACTAAAATGTAAAAGAGGAAATTTTAACGTAGCTCTTCTTACATTGAGCCACAGAAATGAAGATATTTTTAATAGGTCTGAAGTTTTTGAAGGAATAAAAAATGTTACTTTTTACAAAACTTCATGTAAATATGATAAAAATATTAATTGGAACATGAACTTCTTAAGCAACATTGATATCAAAGGAGAGGAAGTCCTTCCCCTTATTAACTCTTATACATAAAAATGACATTTGATACCTTAGTTTTCTTGTTTCACAGACAATTAGGCATTTTCTATCTAAAGGCTACTGACATCTCCTCTAGAGAGATGTTACTATCTAATAGAAAATCACATTATTACCCATAAAGGAAGCTAAAATTCCATCCATTATTCTTACAAAGAACATTGAATTGCAACTGCTACTTTTAGAATTTTGACTGAGAACGACTACCTTCATGCTTACCCTTTTTATTTTAAAATTGTTGATTTATCTATTTGTATTTTATGTTCCACTGGACAAGCAATGAATGCTAACCACATTGATGAATTCTGTGCATTATGTTATTGTAAGTCTATTGTAAAAAAGTATTGGTGAGCTAGAAGCTTAATGACATAATAGTCAACAAGCTAGGATTTGTGAAATTCATTTCTTACAAAATTCAAAACTTTTAGTTTTACAAAAAGCGTTTTTAAGATGTATAGTCAATTTTTGAAACTCGCAGATTAAGATTTAGATTATTGTACTTATTACAATGATAATAAATTAAATATTTTAGAATTAGTTAGACTTGTACTCATCCTTTTACACTCTTTCTATTCACAAACTTTTAACTGTCAAAAATCCTCCCTTAAACATTCATTTACAGAGAATTACAAATTTTATATTATTACATCATGAAAAATTAAAAAGGTAACAATCATTTTCAAAGAGACTGTGGTCAATCTGTTTTAAAAAGTAAGAGTTGGTGTTTTTTTTGGGGGGATCCCAATTATATCTATGAGATTTTAATATTTACTTTGAAAAACTCAATTCTAATGCATGTTTGAATGGTATGGCAAAGAGTTTCTAAGATATTTTTGGATACATATGAAAATTGGAGCCTTTGATGTTATTTTGTTTAACTATATATTCCAATTGTTTTATATGTTTTTTCATAATTTGAATATTGATAATCTTTGTTTTTTATTTTTACAGGAATATAAGAATTTAGACATCTGCTGAATTCATTTCAAAGGCATAAAAAAAATCCAAGATATCTTGGAGAAAAAATAAGCCATTTTAGAGAGAAAGGTAAACTACATAATTATGGAGTGTGTATGTAAAGTTTTCTATATTTTACACGGAAAATTTTTAAAAATGTCTTTAAGTGAAGATTAAAGACTCTCTTTTAGAATTCAGATTTTCAGATCTCAAACTACTCTTCAGTCCTTCAGATAAGAAAGCAAGAACTACAGAAAAACCATTCTTTATAAAAATTACCATTATATTTCTTTTCATTTGAATGAACACAACTTCCATGAAAGATTAAATCTACCAAACAAATTTTTCATAAATTACATCGTAGAAAAGCAATTCAATCAAACAAATAAATCTTCAAGAATATTTTTCGAATTTTATAAGCTGATTAGTTTTTAAGATATCCATTTGAAGCAAAAATATCTATGCAATTTCAATTATCTCCCACTGTGCATTATAATAACATTTTTGTTTATAATTATATGGCATAGCACCAGAAATTTTTATTTTAATGTGTCAATACATCAAACCAATCAACAATTCCATGCTATTTATCATATGCTTCAAGTTCATTATTTCATGTAACATGTTCATTCATCTCCCTTATAAATTATCCTCCAAGAAATTTGTAATTTTCCATTAAGACATATCTTTTAGGTTTAGTTTACATTGCTTAAAAGAACCTTGTATAGATGAAAAATTTTCACTTACATACAATTTTGTTATCATTTGCATTAGATATATTTTGGAATCTTTTTGGCAAATTGAAGAGAAATTAGTTTGCTGATTACTTATTTCATTTTAAGTTACGATATTCTGCTGGATTTCATTTCTTTTTAGTTATCCAGTTAGTAAAATTCTGATTTCAATAATGCATATATAAGTAAAAGCAATTTCTTAATCGTTCCAATAAACTGTTTTCCACAACACAACCTTTTCTCTTTGCCTTAAATTAACAAAGGATTTATATGCTCTTCCCTGAAATAAAATATCTAGTTTTACAAAAAAGCCAGATGGCTATACCTCAAAATAATGTCTTTGAGCATCACTTGAGTATTCAAAGCAATGAAAAGCCTCATGTTTGTGAAATATGCAAAAAGGCTTTCTCTCAAATTTGCCATTTAAAATCACATATACGTATCCATACTGAGGAAAAACCTCATGTTTGTGAAATATGCAACAAGGCTTTCTGTGAAAAAAGCAATTTAAATGCACATTTACGCATCCATACCAAGGAAAAGCCGTATGTTTGTAAAATATGTAATAAGGCTTTTCTCACAGTGGCAATTTAAGTTCACATTTACGTATTCATACCAAGGAAAAACCTCATGTTTGTGAAATCTGCAACAAGTCTTTCTGCCATAAAGGTAATTTAAATGCACATTTACATACTCACACTGTGGAAAAGCCTTATGTGTGTGAAATATGCAATAAGGCTTTTTCTCACAATTTTTCCTTAAATACTCATTTACGTATTCATACCAAGGAAAAGCCACATGTTTGTGAATTATGCAATAAGGCGTTTTCTCAAAGTTGCCATTTGAAATCACATTTACGTGTGCATACCAAGGAAAAACCTCATGTTTGTGAAATATGTAGTAAGGCTTTCTGTCGAAGTGGAGCCTTAAATGCACATTTACGTATTCATACCAATGAAAAGCCTCATGTTTGTAAAATATGCAACAAGGCTTTCTGTCAAAAGGGTAATTTAACTGCACATTTACGTATTCACACTAAGGAATAGCCTCATATTTGGGAAGTATTCAAGACTTTCTATCTGAGTGGCAAATTAAAAAAGGAAAGGCTTTTTTTGTTTTGCAGTCTATAATAAGGCTCTCAGAGTTGTAATTTAAGAACACATTCATGGCAGAAAAATTAATGCTGGTGATATATATATGTAACTCTGCAATTTTGAAAATTCAATATTAATGATTTTCACCCAGCAAAGCTCAAAGCGTTATATTGGTGAAATTTCTAGAAAGTTTTTGCACAAAGCCATCACTTGAGAAATTACTTTCACATTTGCAAAAAATTTCAAAAATCAGCATTATGATTTTGAATAGTATGATTCAACATAAATGAAATGTGACATGTACATGAAGAAAGAAAACTTAAGCATTCTTTTAGTGATTTTTTCTTTCCCCTTCAGAGCTGTGTTAGTTTTTTTTTAAATATGTTTACTTAGTGCTGTATTTCTGTTAGAGTGAGTAATACTTTTCATGAAATACCTGTATTAATTTTGACAAATAAAGAGAAATACTATTTTGGGCATTTCAATCATTTATAGAGATTTCTAAGTAAATTATATTTGGATTCACATGTATGGGTGGTTTAGTCATTCAGTTGTTTTTTATTGAAGAAACATATACACACATTGCTACATGTTTTGTTCTAGAACTTGATTTACAATTATATATATTTTATACATAGACATCACTCCTATATAAATACAAGAAATATTTTCAAACCTTTAAATACATTTAAAGGAAAATTTGATGATTTTAAAATTGTGTATTTTATGCAGACAAGGATAAGAATTCTTTATATGCATATTTAATGTATGGAATATACATCAAAGCATTTTACTGAAATAATTATTCTTTGTTTCCATTGATTCAGTTAGATATGACAAAAAAAATTACTTTCTCTAAATGAATTCTTTTCTTAAATTAAAATGAGAAAGTAGTAAATACACATCCCCCTATTTTTAAAAATACAATTTATAATTACTAGTAACATTCATATAAAACACAAGAAATACGAGTATAATGTCGGTATAATTAACAGACTTGAATTTATGATCAAGAATAAATCAATTAGTTTGTTTTTGTATAAAAGCTTTGAATATCAGTTCATTTTAATTCATCTGTAATTCATTAAACTGTTTTGTGAATGATTTCTTAAAACTTAACAGAATATTTTGAATGGAAGGATATATGAATAGAGGTTTTATGTTAGTAATATTTTAAATTTAACAATTTTTTAGTTCTTGTATTAAGTTGTTCCTTTCCTTCTGATATTCATTACTAATTCATTAGTTAAGGAGATTTTTTTAATGTTATTTTAAGAAGTTTATTTATTTTTATGTAATTGATACTGCTTTATAAAGAGATTTTGTAAATGAAGAATCCATGTCCTGTGTGAAATGTATGTAAAAAATTATGTCAAAAATTTAACTTCCTCAAAATTTCCATAAATACTTGAGGCCAGTATTGAGAAAAATAACAAACCATATAAAGTTTTTTGCACCCCTCCAAGTCCTCCAGAAATCCAAATAGACAGAAAATGTTCTCTATATTTGGGCCAACTTTTATGTGTGAGCAAAATGCTTTTTTTTTTTCAAATGTTACTTTACTCTGATACTATAAAATGTGAATAAATCTACTTCTAAATTATATACTTAAGAAATTTCAATTCAATCCCAGAACATAAGTCATAATTTCGAATTCGACCAACAAATCCAGGTAGCCGAGTGGTATAGGTATCGGACCGTGGCTTGCCTTGTCACGAGTTCGAGCCCAGTACCACTAAAGACCCGCCGTGTAGGGCAGCGATGCACGTTAAATCTGTCGAGAGCTGAAACGTCCTCCCGTTGGTGTGGTGTGGTAGTTAGGAGAGGGGGTGCCAGCTCAGGTGTCGTCCACGTCACTTGACCATGGTTCAAAATTACGTGGTCCGTCGCCAAAAGCCCTCGTGTTGCTGAACAGTGCGACGTTAATATTCAATCAATCAACCAACAAATCCAGAGGGTTGATGGTAGGCAGCATAAGGGCGACAAATCACCATAGAACATGGGATTGTAAACCACATTTATGTCGGAGTAATTCGCAAAAAGAGTTATGAAAGGTGTGCTGTCGAGTGGAATGAAAAGTTGCAATAAGTGGTAAGAAATACATTTTTTTTTTATGTAAAGCATATTTATCACATGAACAATGCAACACAGCTCAGCGTGAGAAGTACTATGACAAGTGACTGTCACACAAATCGTTCGAAGTTGCAGCCGCGTAGGTCATAGCCTCAGGAGCGGCTCTAGTTCCGGACAAACCGGACCCCCGCCTTACGAGGTCCATCGCCAAAAGCCTTCGAGTAGCTGAACGGTGTGACGTAAATATTCACTTACTTACCGTAAAATCCGGCGTATAAAGCGCACTTTTAACACAAAAAATAAGATCGAAATTTACGGGTGCGCATTATACGCCGGGTATAAAAATGAGAGCTTGAAAAATGAAAAAAGATGAACACAGAAAAAAAATTAAGACTTTTACACAGTTCGAAATATTGCTTATTTAAAACATATGTCATACCATATAAATATTAAGAGTTGTACTTCTGGAAATATAATATTTTTTCAAGAACCAGGGATAATACCTCGAATAAATGACTTCAAAACATACGAGCATTACATACCTACATTTCGGGTTTTTTCATAAGAAAAGGGATGCGCGTTATACGCGGGGAATGTAACTAAAAATTTAAAAAATGCAGCCCTAAAGTATGGGTGCGCGTTATACATTTTACGGTACTTATTTTACTTTGATGGGGTGTGGGGGAGTGAGTGAGAGAATATTAACGTCGCCCTATTCAGCTACTCGACGGCTTTTGGCAATATTCATAGTTTCGAACCATTGTCAAGTGACGAGGACGACACATGATTTGGCACCCCATCTCCTAATTTCCACAACATACCAACGCTTGAGCTTCGACAGATTTGACGTACATCGGCTCCCGCTACAGGAATGACTTCAGTGGCATCAGGACTCTGACCCACGATACGCCGACTACGAGTCCATAACCATAACTCCTAGGCTACCGCAGCCACTAAGTGGTCAAGGTATCGGATCGTGGCTGGCATTGTCATGAGTTCGAGCCCGGTACCATTAAAGACCCACCGTATACGGGAGCGATGCACGTTAAATCTGTCGAGAGCTCAAACGTCCTCCCGTTGGTCTGGTGTGGTAGTTAGGAGAGGGGGTGCCAGCTTAGGTGTCGTCCACGTCACTTGACCATGGTTCAAACTTAACTGGTCCATCACCAAAAGCCCTCGTGTAGCTGAACAGTGCGACGTTAATATTCACTCACTCACCCGCAGCCACTAAAAATTACCAAGAGTTGTCCAGATTTTACCTACATCACGCAAAAGCTGATATAAAGAATGGAGATTAAGTTCTATTACGCCAAATTGAGAGAGAGGTAGAGCGGCGAAGCAATTGATGTGATCAAGATTACTGCAAACAAGAAGTGGCATCGAATTTTGACGAAGTTGTCCGAATTCTATCTCTTGGGATTATTTTGGTGATTCTCTGGCGTAACTAAATGAACCCTGAGCGAAAGAACCTTTACCTTTCAGTTGTGTTTCTAAAGCTTATTACAAAGTTAATATTAACGAGCATGCAATGCATTGGAAGTTATCTCCGTTTTACATATTTTTCTCTTATAATTTTTGAAGTGGTAACTTCTATTGTGTGGCGCGATTTGCCGGAGAGTGAACTTGAATGAAGGTCACGCTCGGAAATGTAACGCTCATTCGGCTTTTTTCGTCTTTATTTGGGCATACACACCCCTAAAAAGGAAATGAGGGATGTTTCCCCTCACCACTCTGAAACCGGTAGTTTGTCCCCCCACCAATAAAAGTAAAAGCAAAGTTCCTAGCTTTGATCTAAGTGAGTCTCCAACCCCCCTCACCTCTTTCTAGGGCAAAGTTGACCAACCCAAATGACCTCGCGGGCCACTTCGGAAAAACTTTACAATCCCGCGGGCTGCATATAAATATATATATATATATCTTTATATTAGATTTGGATCCATTACAAAAACATTTGTTGGAGTGAAAATTTAAAACAAACTGATATATTGTATTCATTGTTTTTCATGTATACAAACATAGATAGTATAATTAAAATAATAATGCAATATGGTCAAGTAATGTTTAATTTATTTAATTAGTGAGATATCTTTCTCAACTCTCACTTAGTTTTTGCAAATCGATCTCAATTCATGAGATTTGCGTAACGTAATTGATGTTGCAGATTTTCGTGCATTAAGTTTGAACACGATTTATGTTTGATAAATTTCAATTTAGAAAAAAGAAAGAGATTCCCAGGAATAGAAGCAGCGTGATAAAATAATAAAAGTTATAGGATTTATATTTTACAAGAAAAAAAACACTTTTAAACAAAAAATATTGTACAAAATAGTCGAATTTTGCAAAGTTGTAAAGAATCTCGCGGGCCGCAGCTTGGACACCCCTGTTCTAGCGAAATGAATGCGGGATTCTTTCTAATCCTAGTTAAAGCATGAACATAAAACGTAATATTTTTAAAAATTAGGCTTAGAGAGAAAAAGAAATTCTACGCTAAAATTAAACATAAAATGTAGAAAAAGGACAAATTTTTATAGAACTAAAGTACATAGTATTATTATCATTAGGAATATTGCAGTGATCTTAAGAATAAAAATCTATTTTTGTAAGAGAATTGGAATAGCAATGAACAAATAGTTCTATTAATCACATTACTTAAATATACTTTGAGTATAAAAAGAAAATTAAAACAATTAAAAATTTAAAATAACAAAATTAAGTATGCAGGTATTAAAGAAAAAGTTACATTAAATAATTTAAATACAAGAAAACAAAATATAATTAAGAAGACTTTCCGTGTAGCAACACCGGATATATTTGTACAAAACTCCCATACAATGACAAAAGAGCTAGTATAAGCCGGAGATTTTGTGATATAAATCTTCTGATTATAAATCCCTTTTTAAAGGTTTTGATCTAGATCATAGGTTCCCAAACTTTTTTGTCTCATAGACCCCTTGACAGGTTTTTCAGTTTGGAGTAGACCCCCTATACTTACCTAATATTAAATTTTTGCAAATTTATCAACTTTAATGTTTTTTTGACAGCTAGTATAGAGCTATTTACTTTAAAAGATTAAAATTTTTAATTGTAGTGAAGTAAAGTGTTTAAAACTTAAGAAAACACATGCTAATTAATTAATTAAAAATTGTATTAATGCATAAAATAACTGTTCCAAAAAATAACTGAGCAACAAACAAATGCTTTTAGTGATATATTGGGATGCAATGACAATTTTTTTTTTTTTTCCAACATTTAGTATCTAACTCTTATCAGGCTTAACTTTAAATATCTCCTCGGTTAAAACAGTGTCTAGTCTTTTCTTTTTCCTTTTTTGCATAGGAGATTGGCAAGCGCACTGAAACTCTTTCTCAATCGGGAAAACAATTAAAAACTTTCTCTAGATATTCCATAATATTGAATAAATAACAGGTGTCTTTTTAAAGCCAAAATTGTTGATATTCATTTCTAGATTTTACTTTAAGATCTTCGTTAGAGTACTTATATTCCTAGTGCCTAATTCTTGTAATTTGATATTTTTTGCTGAAATGCGGTCCTTGTTTTAATAAAATTTATGCTGTCGCCTTGTAACTGCAAATTAACCTCATTAAATTTAGTAAATGCATCCTTTAAATATGTAAGTTTGGTTTTTTCTACTTGATTAAATTTTCTTTTAATATTAGGCATGATTTGATTTAATGAGAGCCACTATCGCGCGTAGACTCCCATTTTTGGCACGGATTAAATTTTTAAAAAAATAAATTTCATCTAGCAAGTATGACATCCTTTAATTGAGTGCACACATTTAAATCATTTTCAGCAAATTGCAATTTGGCTTCAAATAAAAGATATATTTAACAGAAACATATATTTCTAAAAAGAGCAAATTAACATACCAAAAAGATAAATATAAATGAATGAATGAAAATCAAGACATAAATTACACTCATGGACAAAAAAATTAGCGCACCAAGAAGGAGTCGTCAAAATGAAACGAAATTTTACATACGTATTGACTACTTTGATATGAGTAAATGATTAGAAAGCCAAAGAAAAGGGATCATTTATTTCAAAGAAAAAGGCAAATGAACGGAGGATTTAATACCCTGTTGTGAACCCGCTCTCTATATATAGCGCGAATGCAAGATACGATCGGGCATTGAGGCATACAGGTTCTGTATGATGTATTGAGACATTTCGTTCCATATTTGCTGTAACCTTGCCTCTAGTTCGTTCAAACTCGTAAGATGCCCAACTCGCCATCCCAAATGATCCCAGATATGCTCGATTGGAGATAAATCTGGGGATCGAGCAGGCCAAGAAAGGGTAGTAACAGTGCGGAGACAGTCTTGTGATACTACGAGGCCGACCATTGTCTTGTTGAAAAATGCTTCTGGAAGTCATTGCATGAGTGGCAACTCATGTGGTGGCAGGATGTCATGGACATACCGCTGGACTGTCATGGTGCCACGGATCAATACTAGGGGTGACCGTGTATTGTAGGCAATGGCACCCCATACCATCACACCAGCTGTGGGAGCGGTGTGTCGCTGTAGAGCAAAGGCAGCATTGAGGCGTTCACCAAGGGGTCTCCACACAGGAACACGATTATCATCACTGGACAGCACACGTAATGGGTCCCACGATCCCAAATGTCCTTCAGCCAGGCACCTTCGTATGGTTCGAGAAGACGCAGGGGCCCCTAGTGAAGGTGCTACCTGTGCCTGCATGGCGGCCGATGAAGCAGTTGGCTGTACGCGTGCATTTCTTACGACGTGGCGGTTTTCTCTGCGACTGGTCTATCGAGGACGTCCTGAGCCTGGTCTTCGTGTAAATGACATCTCTTGGATCCACTGGTCCCAATATCTCCTCACAACACAAGCAGAGCGGCCTAATCGACGAGCTATTCACCTAGCGGACTACTCAGCTTCCATCATGCCGATGATTCTCCCCCTCTCAAACTGCGACAGCTGCTCATATTGTCTTTGGAAATGACGTAATGGTATGTCTACCTCAGCTCTGCCTTTGTAAACGATTCAGCACACTCAAACAAGTTTTAGTTACCTTCTTTGTACTCCACGAGGAATGACGTTAAATGCCCTCTACCGGCTATACGTAATGCGCAATCACGCTGCATTTATAATCATTTGCATATCTCCCCGACATGTATCTTCATGCCAAGTTTCGTTATGGTCCCGCAATTATTCCTTGGTGCTCTAATTTTTATGTCCATGAGTGTATTAGGTTTTTTGTGCATATTAAATGCTTAACAAAAAGGGGAGGGGGGACAGTTTCATTGTACATACATTTCTCTTTTGTAAATAAGCTTTTCAATTTTCTTTTGAAATGGTTGGTATACATTTTTTTTTAAGTTTAGCAAATTTTTTTTTTTGTTATTTAAACGCGTAAAATAGAATATTGTTGAAACTTATAAGAAAAAACTATTTAATAAATTAGTTTTTTAAGGTTTTCTCTTTTCTTCTTTATTTGTCAAGAATAGGAGAGTGGTTCAAATACTTGAAAACTACCCTACAAGTTTCTACTACTACGAATTTATTTTCTTTTATTTTTGCCGCCCTTCATGTCTAAACTATGACCGTTTGAGGGCCACATTGCGAAAAAAAAAATCACTGGTCACTATTTTAAAAAATATTTTTTCAAAAATTGGAAGAAAAAAAAAATTAATTATTTTTTATTATAATATTATATAATATATATATATATATATATATATATATTTATTTTAAACTTGTAAAGGTTTCGTTCCATTTAGTTTGGATTTTAGCAAGATGGAAAAAAATTCAAATTAATGAGATGGATGAATTTGCTTTTGTTAAAAAGCAAATCGATGTCGGGGTCAAAAGACAAGCTTGCAATTCTTAATACGTTTTCAAGATGTTCGTCAGTGATTTTTTGGTGAACTTTCGCGAACGTTCGATGACCCCTTTTTCTGTGAAGGGCTCCCTTGCCCAAAAGGATTAGGAAATCAAAATTCACAGTGCAATATACTGCATACAAATATTGTAATTCTTCAAAAAAATTCGCCGTCGAGTGGATACACACATAATTTGAAACGTAAATTCTCATGGCATACTAGGAGGTTTTTATTTCAAAATAATTGTCAACAAATCGATACTATATGAAAAATATTGCAAACATTTATTTTTTTTTAAATAAAAATGTGTAAATTTAATATTTTAATAATTTGAGTTTGGGTCGCATTTTAAAGGCTTTGAGGCTGCACTTTAGACAAGTATGTCTTAAACTGAGGATCATAAGTTTAGATTTCATTTTTTTAAACTAATTATTTAATTATAAAATATACACAATTATAATTAAATATCTTCAGCGCGTACGAACAAGAAACATAAAGAGTTTTTTTCAGTGATTAATTGTATAAAAATACTAGCCATTACCCGCCCGTTGAATTTATTTCACTTGTTATGTAACAGTTCTTAGAACATGACAAATGAAATATATATATTTATCTGTATATTTATAACAATTAAAAACGAAATGCTACAATTTTCACACCAATTCGAAAAGTTTACGAAGTTTGTATTCTTTTTTTTTTTTTTTTTATATATATATATATATATATATATATATATATATATATATATAAAAAAAAAAAAAAAAGCTATGTGTTACTTAGAAAAAGGCCACAGCTTTTTAAAATTTTTATATCAGGGGAAAAAAAGTTCAAATGCATTCTTTAAAAATTTAATTAATATTCCCATCCTTGAAGGAAAATAAAACAAAATTTTAAAGGGTTAAAGAAACCCCTCAAAAAACTTTAATCTAAAATAAAATTCAAATAATAAAAAACACCCTAATTTGCTAAATTTGGATTGGAAAAAACACATACAAACTACATATCTGATCACGTCCCATTTTTTTCCCAAAAAATTAATGCTACTTTTAAAATCAATCCAAGTTTTAAAAAATAAGGAAAAATAAAAATGTCTACATTTTTTTTTATAAAATTTTTGATACATTTTTAATTTTAAAAATATTTTCTGATTTTAAAAAAAACATCTGAAATAACAAATTTGTGTTAAATTTTTTAGTAACCCAATTTTTAATGTGACCTTTGTGCAAAAAAATAAAAATATACACTTTTATTGATTAGCTATAGATTTTTTTTCCAAAACTTTTGGGAAAAAAATTTTATATTCAATGCATTCAAAAAATTATTCAACTTTTTCCCTAAACCTTAATTAAAAATTTTAAAATTTAATAGCAACCCAATAAACCCTTTTTAATTAAAACAACAAAATAAAAAATTGCAGCCTTTTTAAAAATTTAAATTTTAAAATTGGGGTTTAATAGCATGGGTCATTTAGCGAACTTCAAATTTATATGCAGTCACACCTCTTTGGGTGGTGTTGTGTTCCCGGTTTGGGGAATTAAATTAGCATACAAGTGGAAGTAACTTTATTCTGACCACATGTAACTTATCTTTAAAAAAATTGGCCAAGCAATATATTTAAAGATATTTCTAAAAAATTAGTTTGAAAGAAAAACTTTTTTTTTCAATTGTTTATAAAGGTTTGGAAAAAGTTCGGAAAAAGATTTTAAAAAATATAAATGGATAAAATTTATGATATTTGTTACTTTGATTGAAAAAGTATATAAAAAAGGGTTTTTAAAAAATAGTATTTTAAAAAAAAAATTATTTAAATACAATATTTTTTCAAAAAAAGGGCATAAAGGGCCCCTTTTCAAAATATTTCCTTTTTTAAAAAAATCTTCATTATAATAATATTTCATCTATATATAAAATGGGGGCTGTGTACAGAGGCTCAACTAAATTTTTAATTAAAAAAACTTAGAAATTGGGGTTTTTCCTGTTTTACGACAAACAGAGGGGGGCAATTTTAAAAAAAACGCCGATAATTTTTTTCCCAAAGAGTTTTTAATAAAATATTTGAATTTTCAAAAATCATAGTTTTCCTGTACAGAAGTCTTTTCCCCATATACAAACAAAATTTTTTTTAATGGCCATTTTTTCCAAAAAAAAATTTTGAAAAAAATTATTCTTTAAATTAATTTTTATCCGAAATATTGTATTTAAATAAATTCCCTTTTTCCAAAAAAGTCCAAAACAATTTTTACATGTATTCTAATCTTTAAATGACACTAAATATCATACAAATTTTCCCCTTTATGCGCTTTTTATATAAAATCCCTTTGAACCCGTAGTCGGTACCTTTTTTAAACCTTTTATTTCTATTTCCCTTAATTTTTAAATTTGTAAATTTGGGGGAAATGTGTATACTAATTTTTCATGTTGTATAGGATAAATGAAGGGATGGGTTTTTCTATAAAATTTAAATTTTTTTCCAAAATTTTATTTCGCCATTTTTTTAAAATCAGAGTGCATTTAATGTAAGAATATGACAAACTACTTTTAAAAATAATGAAAATTTTCTTACCCGAATTTTCAACATTTTGATTTATATTTCACAGTATCAAGTTTCTGAAGAGCATGTGGCCATTTCAAAAAGTAGTTCTTGGCTTGTTTACAGAAAAATTTTTGAAAAAGTAAATTCAAACATTTTTTTCATTATTCAAGTTTTTTTAGATTGGGTTTCCCGGGTTTTTTTTTTTAAATCTTAAAAATGATTATTTTTTTTATGGGGATAGAAATATTAAAATTTAAATAGGTGTATTCTTTTTTTTTCGATAAAAAATTTAAAAATTTCATTTTCTGTTTAAAAAAAAAAACAAAAAAAAACAAATTTTATAAATTTTTTTCTGCTGGGTCATACTTTCTTTAATTTTAAAAAATTTGGAACGCGGTTTGGGGTTTTTGGTTTTTTAAGAAATTTTGTTTTTTTTAAAATATAAAAAAAAATTTAACGAAAAAAATTTTTTGCCCAACAATTTAGGCACTATTTTAAGGCCTATCACACGTAAAATTTTTTTCATGCATTTTTAAATTTTTTTGGGCCAATCTGGGGGAAGGGTTGCCGTAAACAAAACGGCACGCTCTGACGTCAGGGGCTCTATCTCCATTGAAAAAATTTTTCCCGTTTTCTTGGAAAATGAACATCCAAAAATTTTTTCATTTCGCTTGGGCCCCAAATTTTTAAAAGTTTAAAAATAAAAAAAGAGCACCATTCTATTTAAAATTTATACGCCGTTAAAAAATCCCCTTAAAATATTATACGGCATATCTAGTTTGGGGGCAAACCGGAGCGCCATCGAAGTGGGCGCCCAAGAATCCCTTTGGGGGAATTCCGCTTTTTTTTGGGCAACTTTTTTTAGCCCTAGCAAAAATTGTTCTAAAACGTTTCTATGGCAACTATAAAATGCACGAATTGGAAAAAATTGCGAAAACGTGTAGTGTTCGGGCCTTTTAAGTTACCCCCTTGGCATTTAAAATTTTATTTTAAGAGTTTATTGGGGAATTTTATTCTAAAATAACTTTTAAAATTTTTTTACGTAGGTGCATAAAAATGGCCCATCCAGATTTTGTAATAAAGAAAAAATGGCGTCAAAAAAAATTCTGGAAACAAGGATATATGTATTTTGGTAATTTTAAAATTTTCTAGACTATTTCTGACATTACTACCTTTCAAGGCGGATTTATATGAGTAATTTACGTTCTCAACAAAAGTTTTACGCCTGAATAATGCCATTTCATTGTGCAAAAGTACCCTATAACCATGTCAGTGCATTTGGCAGTCTCCCTTAATAAAAAAAATTTGACAGTATTAATTTATGTGACAAATGCTTGAAATTTTTGCAGAACTTGAATGAAACTTTTTATGCAACTCTCACAACAAGCAATACACTTAAAAAAATTGAATTAATCTCAAATTATACATAGTTCATTAAGTAAGAAATTAAATAAACAATTTGAAATATATTTAAATAATTAAAAATTACAATAGCATTAATTTCAATAATAAAATTGGGGTAGTTTCTGATGAAAAAAAAAGCTATAAAATTTTTTTTTTTTAGAAATATTTCCAAAATTTCAATTATTAAGATAACTGCATTTTTAAGAATAACATTAGAAATGCGTTTGTATTTGCGTAAATAAATTTTGAAAAACCGAATGCAAAGGTTTATATCAGTTGAATTTGACTCTTATCTCCCTATTAGGAATGTGGTGTGGTGTGGCTTTTAGGAGAATGATATACCATCTTCCTCTTATCTAAAACAATATGCTGATATAACAATTCGAATAATTAAATAAATATTTATTAACACACATATTATAAACGTGAAACGTCTAAAAAGTGTAAATAAAATTATTCCAGAAAACAGTGAATTATATGAACAAATGAATTCTCGTAAAATCTGATTTATATTTAAAATTAAAAAAAATATTTAGAAAGCATCAAAAGTTTTAATGATAAAAATATTCTTTCACACAAAAAAATATCTTCCAAATAGTCAAAGACTGCTTATAAAAATTGGCAGTGCATGCTTAAGGCCGACGCCCGCATTTTCAAAAACTACCTTTATCCAACAGATGGCGTTGTTTGCAACTCGGATGACGTCAAAGCGATAAGGCGTGTAAAAAGATAACCCGTCGTTACTATAGCAACGGGGTGTGGTTAAGAAATGATTGACAGATATAGTCGGTTTCAGAACGCATGCGCAGTTGCAGTAAAATAAACGAAATATTCAACTTTTAGAATTGCCGAAGAAATGGGTGCGGAGTCTTTTTTTTTTGTTTTTTGTTTAAATCCGTGGAAATATTTTGTGATATCCACAAGTGAATGAACAAGTATGTTTACATTTTCTTGGGTATCATAAACATTGCCTATAGGGTTAAGAATAAAGATGGAATATTTGTCTTAGTGTATTTAATTCATTTTTTTTTTTGTTTCATAGGTATGTAATAAATTTCTTTCTGCTCATATCTTAAATACAAATTGTATTTGAAAGTCAAAGTAAAAATACTCATCAGGAAATAATCATTTTCAATTTGAGGGCTTTCACAAGAAAATGTTACTTTTTCCCCAAAAA
>BMAV01017573.1:0-12222 GCA_019973955.1 Trichonephila inaurata madagascariensis | reverse complement strand
CTTTTTTTTGGAAAAAAGTATAAACTGTTTTTTTTTTGCGTGAAGGCAAAAAAGGGGAATTGGGATCAATGAAAGAAATTGTTCCCTCATAACTGAAAAAAAGGAAAAAAAACCAATTTTTGTAAGTTTATAGAGTTTAATACTGTTTTTAAAATATAACCAAAATTTTATTTTAAATTTTTTCCGCATTTAAATTTTTTCCCCCAAGCTTCCTTTTCTCCTCCCGTTAATTCTCAATCCTCATTTTGCGGCCCGCATGAAATAGTTATCAAATGTATGTGGTCCTGCCGAAAAAAAAGGCTGAGAACCCCTGATTTAGATCGTTGAACCTAGCAATAAATTGTTTACTGTTCTCAGATTTGAGCATGATCTAAGCATTTTCGAATGCATCTTTAGGTATGTAACTTTTTTATTAATAATATATTTACAGCTTCTATCCATTATATTTCATAAAATTTTAGCTCAGTTACAGTAGAAAGAAAGAAGAAGGCTTGCTAACTATATTATGACTAAGCAACTTAATTATGAAGCAGATCTCACTGCATTGTTTATAATACCTCAGTATCCATCTCTTAAAAGTATATAATTCGAAATAAATTAAAGTAAAAACACTTTAGGAGAATGCCATTGAGGCAGTTCTTAATAATGAAAATAGTAGTAACGTTTTCATTATTTTAATTTCAGTGATTTGGAAGCTTTATCATTATACACACACATACACGATTATGTAATTATTTATTCCCTATTATGTGGGCATTCTTGTTAAAATATTATAAATTTAATAAATCCCCTTTATAAAACTAAATGAAAAGCTAAAAATATATAAATATATTGAAAGAGTTTCAACGCGTTTTTTATCATGGATAGTTATAAAAACCTAAAAACTCGCGGTACTTCCATACTATCTCAACAATGCCAACGTTCAAGATAACTCGCCAAGTTGGCAACCCCTATTTCGCGTGTGTCACACGCTGAATCGGTGACCATGTGCTTCCTTTCATATAATGTCACCAATACGGTTGCGATATTACGTAAGTACCAAACTCGTTATAAATACGTTCATTTTGTATATTTTAATAATCACTGTTAAATTTACTTTCACTAAACGCATTTTTTTAAACAGTTATATATTTACGCATTTTTACTGTAGAAACAATATTTCGCATTGTTTTTCAAAAAGTGGAAGTCGGAATTATTTTTAAGAGTGGTATAAAAAAAACCGTTTCCTTCTTCAACTATTTAAAGAACATAAATGTTTATTTTATTAAAATATATAAAAAAAATGAAAAAATAAATAAAAACTTTAAAAATATAATTACCAATTAAAATTTTAGAGTATAAATAAAGAGAAGAATCATTTTTTTAAAGTTATATAAGTAACGTATCTACACATTTCTAAATTATTTAAGTTTAAAATATATTGAATACATCAATGTACTTCTGTAGATTTTATTTCATGTTTATAACATTTCTTTCCCAAAACGAACTAAAAGCTCAGTTATGAAATTAAAAAAAATTATTCTTACAATGCTGTGTTGTAGTTTAAGTCCCAAATAGTTTTCTACCTTATGATAAAATATTTTACAAGTATTAAAAGTTTTATGTGATTGAAATATTGTTTTTTGTAGAAATGTAAAGAAAATAAGGACTTAAGAAAATAGGTAACATAATAACTCCTCTTAGAAAAAAAATTGTTTCGATAAACATTCAATTTTTTAATTTATCAATCATTCTCGTAAGCAAAATAGTCACATCGCAAAACAATTTCGTTCTCAGAAATAACTATCCCTTAAGACAGTTTGAACAAACTGTTGAGTTTAATATACTTCTAAAACAATAAAGAACTGCTGACATTTACTTCTGAGCATTGAATTACACGAATACGTGCTTTTGCACTTCATGAGAAAGAAATACTAAAAAAAAAAAGACTTAAAATATGAACTGAAAAGGCTTCCTGGCAACATAAATGTAATAATTTCTTAGTTGGAAGTTGCTCTCTGTTTTAATAAATTTTGACTCCATAATAAATCTCAATTAAGCTGCGACATATTTTTCATTATAATGGTAAATTGTCAAACTTCAATAAAATTTACTTCTTTTATCAATTATAGCTTAAAAGTGCTAATTACATTATATTTGTATAAATGAAGAAGGTATTTAATTTCTGGTTTATCTTTAACGAATAAGAGTGTTTAAGGTATCCGACTACTTGCAGACGAATTTTTTTTGAAAAAATGGAGACATGGAAATTTTTTTAAGATTTTTAGATTTATTTAGTATATTTTAAGGAAAAAATCATAAAGTTGTAAACAGAATTTTTTTATTATTATTATTAAAAAGGGAAAAAAACTGGTTAAAATGTACAAAAAATTACATAAACGGGCCCGCTCTGTACAAACATTTTTTGAATAAATTCTCAATTTTTCAATTTTAATGTGTTACTTTGTTATTCATGTTTGAAATGACCTTCAGGATAATGGATATTTTAATTTTTACGAAAACTAGAGAACTATCTTAGTTATTATATGAAATTGCTTAAAAAACAGTGATTATATTCACATAAAGGACTAAATTTTGAAATAAAACAATGATTGATAAATCTGAAGGTCAAAACACTTCTACTATGATACAAAAAATCCACAAAAAATTTCAGCAATTATTTTCAAAACTGTTTGAGCAATCGCTGTCCCCGTTTGAGTTTTTCGAATAAAACGCATTTTAAAATTTGACATCTTGTGTAAATCTATGGTTTCTTCTTTTATTAAAACACTTGTAATTTTTGTTCTAGTGAATGGAAAATAAAAAGCTTGGTATTTTTATTAAGCTAAGAAGTTGGCCTATAAAATAAAATCATAAAAAAAGTTGTCAAATTTTGAAAAAGATCATGATTTTAGGGTAGTCGGATATCTTAAACCAGCGTTTCACAAACTGTGGGGCGCGATATCACTGTAAGGGGGATGCGAGCTTATTGAAAAGTCGAAAGTGAAAGATTTAAAATAAGTATTAATTTACTGAAAGGAAGCAAAACAAAATTCCTTCTGATAATTAATTTTTCAATATTAAATTAAAAACAATTTTAGCAATTACTAGTGCCTCTCCTGGGCTTGTTATGTACAAAATGTAATACTTATATTTTGATAGTTTGTATGGTTTATAGTTAATGTTGCATTGTAGCTTTAGCGTCAAAGTATATTTTTATTGTATTCAATGCATTATTATTGTATAGGGGGGATGATGCGATGCAAGTTATGATTGAAAATTGGGTCCCAGTTATTGAAAATTTGAAAAGCACTGCCTTAAACGTTATTTAGGATTTACATTGTTATTTACACTCATGTCTATAAATTAAGGATAATTTAGAGTCACGCGGAAATCGAACTCTAAAATCCCCGTAAAATTATTACACACATCTTCAAGGATCATTTGTGAATTGTAAGACGCCGCCACACAAATGACACCGATAGTATATGTCACAAGAATGAGAGTGTAAGAGAGGGACGTATATGGAACACAGGCAAAGAAGTAAAATTGTTCGCAAGCTTCATAAGCCTTTCAGTGCAATAACCGCACAATTATGGCACAAAAGACGTATTTCGATGATTTTTTACGTGGTAGAATTATCGGCCTTCAGGAATGTGGGCGTACCCAGCTGGAAGTATCCGAGGAACTTGGAATCACCCAGAATGTCATCTCCAGGCTTTGGCAACGATTCCAAGCTGGTGGCAATGTGAACAGACATTACAGTACAGGTCACCCCTCCCCCTCCCGAGTTACAACGCCGAATGAGGACCGGTATTAGAAAGCTACTGCCAAAAAAAAAAAACAGCCGGACCACAGCATCAAACCTGTCTCGTCAGCTCTATTCAGTCACTAGTACGACAGTTTCAACGGAGACCGTGCACACAGAGGCTTAGGCCAGATTGGTCTATATGTTCGTAGAACTGTTAGATTTGTTCGACTTACTACAACTCATTGTCATCTGCGGTTAGCCTGGAGTAGAGAGCATGCATTGTGGACACCGCAATAGTGGGTTTGTATGCTGTTTACCAACGAATCCAGGTTTAGCTTGAAGTCTGATTCTCGCCAGACTTTTATATGGAGAGCACTGGGTACCCGTTACCACCAAGAAAGCATCATTGAACGACATCGTTTCGGTGTTGCAGGATTGCTCGTTTGGAGGAATTATTCCGGGTTCCCGAACTGACCTGTGTGTTCAGATTGGAACCATGACAGGCCAAATCTATAGGAACGTCATTCTGGAACAATATGTATGTTTGGACGCAGAATTAGTGTTTAAGGATGACAATACCCATCCTCATAGTACAAACATCGTAAGCGAATGCCTTCAGTCGGAGAATATCACCGGCATGGACTGGTCAGAATTCTCACCAGACATGAATCCAGTATAGAGCATGTGGGGGACTTACTTGGACAACGAGTTTCAGTCCGTCAACCACCTCCTACACGTCTACCGGAAATTCGGAGAGCATGGCTTGAAGAGTGGTGTAATATTCCTCAAGATCAGATCGATAATTTGATACTCAGCATGTCCAGGCTTTGTACGGACTGTATTGCACCGTCTGGGGAGGGGGGACATACTATGTATCATTCATCATATCAAACATGTAATATTAGTTTTAAAAATAGCAGGGGTTCTGTAATGTTTCAAATGTAAAGCATCTTCTTTGCTCTTTGCCTTTTTTTTAATAAAAACTTACAAAAAGCAAACTTTTGTTTTGTTCGTCTCGTTGGAGAATTTTTAAATGATGGTTTAATTACTTTCAAAATTCAAATTCTTTCCCGAACAAAGCATGTAAAAAAAAAATTTTAAAAAAAACCCCTTTGTACAAACATTCATCTTTCCAATATCGGCAAAGTTCATAACATAGTAAACATATTTTCGATATGGACTAGTTAAAGTAAATGCCATTCGGAAAACAACTCAAATAAAAATCTAAGATAGACAATGAAAAAATTAAATGAACAAAGACTTAAAAAAAAAAAAAAGGCATCAAATAAATAACCCCAACAAAATGATATAAAAACAGGGTGTTTTTCATAACTTCTTTTTCCCCTTTTTTATTTTTTAATTCCATCACATTTGAGATGGTCCAAATTAATGGGCGGTTCTTTTAATTTAAACCAATTTTCGAGGTAAAAAAAAAAAAAATATTAGTTTTAAAAATTTTTTCCCTTTTTTTCTATCCCTTAAATGAAAACAAAAGAAGACATAAAAAAGGAAATAAAAAAAATGACTAAAGAAAAAAAAAGATCATTTGAGACTTCAAAAATTTAACAACAAGATAAAAGGGTTTTCAAAAACTTTTTTCATCTTTCATCTAAAAAAAATTTTTAAAACATAAAAATCTTGGCCAAAGAAACCTTCTTAAGAATTAAAAATTTTCAGAATGGTGAAAATGAAAAAGTCTTATTTTTTAAAAGGAAAAAGAAACTTTAAAGGGGTTTAAAGGAGTTGAAAAGGAAAATATTTTTTCGAAATTTTCCCCAGTTTGAATTAAAATTTTAACCCTTTCCTTATTGAAAAAATTTGAAAATAAAATATAATTTTTCCCAATTAAACGAAAAAAAAATTTTTTTAGTTATATAAAAAAGTTTTTTTTCCAAATTTTTGTTTAAAAAATTTGTTTAAAGCATTAATAAAAAATATTTTTTATATTTCTCCAAAATTTGATTGAAATTACTACTATTTTTTTTTAAAATATTATTGGGTTTATTATATTATGAAATAATATAATTTATTAATTTTATTTCCATTCTTTTAATTTTTTTTTTTAATTAAATTCTTTTGATTTAAATTGTATAATTTTTTAAATAAACAAATTTTTATGTTATCTCCTTTTTTTTAAATAATTTTTAAAAATTACTTTTTTCTTTAAATGGTTTAAATTTCTTAATTTTTTATTTTTTTCCATTTTTTAAAAAATTTTTTTTCCCAAAAATTTAAACCCCCTTTTATAAAATTTATTTTTTAAAAATTTTTTCCAATTAATTTTTTCCACGAAATTTATTTTTCCTTTATTTTTTGTCCTTTCTTTTTGGTGATTTCCCCAATTTTCTATGTTTTTGTCAATGTTTTTGGGATGACTTTAAAATTTTTAAAAAAATATTTTTAAAAAATTTCAAAAATGTTTTTTATTTTAAAAAAAAATTTTGAGTTGTTTTTCTTTTAGGGTGGAGTTTTTTTTTTAAATTTTTTTGAAATTTTCTTTTTAATACCCAAAAAAATTTTCCAACAAAATATAAAAAAAATTTTTTTCTTTTAAAAATGATTTTAATGGTTTAATTATTATGGATAAAAATTTTAAATAAAAAAATTATTCTGCTTTTACTTTGAACCTTTTTTCCTTTAATTTTAAAACCCCTTTTTCACTCTTTTAATTTTGTCTGAAATTATTTTCCCTTTGGGGGTTATGTTTCATTGTTAAAAAGTTTTAATGTCGAAATGGTTCTCAAAGGAAAAATTTCCGATAATTAAAAAAAGATTATGTTTTAAAATATTTAAAATTTTTTTAAAAAGGGGAAAAAAACAATTAATAAAAAAATTTTGAAAAAAAAAAATTAATTATAAACCGATTTAAAAGGGATTTTTTATTTTTAAAGAAAATTATTGAAATTTTTCTTTTAAATTTTTTTTTCCCCTTTAAAAAAATTTTTCCCCATAACTTTTACTAAAACGGAAATTTTTTAGAAATTATTTTTTTTAATTTTTATTATTTTTTTACTAAAGAGTTTTTTTTTCATATTTTAAATAATATTTTCAATTAATTTTACTTTATTCTTTTATAAAAGAAAATTTGAATTAAAAAACAATTCAATCAAAAACGTTTGTTTTTCCCCCGGGAAAATTAATTTTAGTTTTATTTCAAATAAATGTAGTTCTATACATTTTTAATACATGACTAAATTAATAATAAAAAAAATATCATTTTTTGGGGTTTTTATATTTTTAAAATGTTTTGGTCAATTAATTTTAAAAAATTGATATCATGAAATGATAAAGCCAAAAGTAAGAATTTTTATATGCCTTCAAATTTAAAAACAAAAAAAATTTGAGTTTTAATACATTTTAGGATATTTGTAAGATTATTTAAATCCCTTTAAAAAATATTTTCAAAAAGTAAATTTTCAGATTCTTTGATTACTTTAAAAATTTTTTTAATATAAAAGTTATATTCAGATATTAAAAATAATAATGTTACATGTTACAGCAATAAAACAAAATAAAAAAATTTTTTAACATAAAAAGGTTCCTAAATTTTAAATTACTGAAAAATGGCGTATAACGCGCACCTTTTTTATAACGCGCACCCATATTTGCACTTTTTTTGATTTTGATACTTTCCCCTAAAGCCCCCCCTTTTTTAAAAGGGAACCCAAATGAGGGGGCAAATGTATTTTTTTGACGTCATTTTTTCAGATATACCCCCAAGGTTATGAAAAAAAATATACTTTAGGACTACAACTCTTCGTGTTTTTAGAAATGTCATTTATTTTTAAAAAAGTACCGTTTTATCTAAAGTCTTAATTTTTTTTTATGCCTATTTTTTTTTTTAAAGTTTCCTTTTAAACCCGGGGATAACGCACCATCATTTAGATCTTTTTTTTGAGTTCAAAGTGCGCGTTATAAGCCGGATTTACACATATGACAACACTTCATTTTCTTTTTTTTTCTGCTTTGATCATTATATTTTGTTTTATAATCCCCTTTTTTCAAACAAGAAAGTATCTTAAAATTTGTAAAATTATTTTTTATTTGGGGTTGAGAAACTTAAAAATTTTTAAGCATATTATATAGGGTGCCCCACAAAACCCCCAAAACCCGAAGTTAGATCCCTGTTAGAATCTAAAAATGCCCAAGGAACTTAAAACAAATCAACGAGAAAAAAACTAGAAGAAGTGGGAAATCCCCCCAGGGAATTATCTTAATTTGGTAACTCTGGGATCCAAAGTTGATCACATTTGTTGCTTGAAGTTTCCGGCACAACTGGCCCTTTTCCCGAGGCAATATGGCAAATCCTGGGCCCTTGAATCGGTGCAAGGGTAAACTACGACCAAGATCTCCAAATTTACCCATTGAATATTTTCCTAAGAGACTATCTGAAGTAATTGATATATTCAGACCAGGACACATAAACGGACGATGCCGTATGCTGTTGAATTCGGTGAACATCAAACCCCTTTCCGGGGCCTATGGCCTATCCCATCATTCAAATCTGCCCCGATATGCACTTGGGAATGACTTTCCCGGGATGCACAGGTGGTATGTACCTTTGGAAATATTTGGAAATGCTGGTGTAGAAGTATTAATACGGCTATGACGTCATACTTTGTTTTTTATAAATTTTTTTCTCTAAACGTAATCGCCCGGGGATTTTGACATTTTTACTTTTTTGTACCACAGCGAAGAATTTTTTGTGAGAGTTTGAGTTTTGGGCACCCTGCATGCAAAAAATAAGGTTGCTAATTTACCAGTTTATATAATATGTCGATTTACTTTGATTTTTATGATTAACAGAAATATTCTAAGCATAATTTAAAAAAGGAGTTATTAAAAAAAAAAAATAATGTTGAAAATGAAGATGAAAGGGGATATTCGTCAATGCATTCAAATATATAATTTATATCAAAAGTAAATGAATGCATTTTAATATTTTTGTGCCTGATCAGCAAACAATTAATTAAAAAATAGCCCAATAAAAGAGGCCAGGGCAGAGGGGATGGGATGCCCCAATCACATGTCCGGGGGGTACACGGGCGGGAAAGGGCGACCCAGCCTTTTTATTCCTTCAGGGATCGATAAAGGTACCAAGTTGTTGGGGACTAAAAACTGGGGTTTTTCCTTGACCCACCACCTGATCACATTCTTCCCTGCCCCATGGTCATTTATATTGAGATGGGCAGAGGCCTTTCCCTTTTTGGGCCATAGTTAAGTTATTTAGAAAAAAAAAATCTTAAAAAAAAAATAAACAAAAACTAAAGGAAAAAAACAGAAACCTAACGAGAAGAAGAAAAGGATAGGTATTCATCACCACTGAAAAACCAAGAAAAAGTAGAAACGAACAAAGATTTTGGGGGTTTTTAAAAACCAGCTTCACCTTTTTATCTTTGTCTTTTTTTTTTTTTTTATGTTTTATGTGATTGGGAATGGATTCCAGCAAACATTTTTTGGTTGTTGTTTAGATCCCTTTCTTTTCTTTATACCCCAAAAGATAATCAAAGAGAAAAAAAAATATTAATAAAGAGAAAACTTTTAAAAATAATGCATTGGGAAAAACACCCAAACACAAACAAATGGAAAGGAAAAGATTTAAATCTTTATGATATAAAATCCATACCCCTTTGGAAATCAAAAAAGAATAATTTCTTTTGTAACAAAAGAAAAGTTATTTTTCCCCTGTAACATAAACCAGAATTTAACCCAAATTTTTTGGGAAAAGCAATAAACAAATAAGGGGAAAATTTAAAGAACTAAAAAATACAAAAGAAATATGTCGACGAATTTTTTTTACAAATAATTAAAAAGAACTTTACCCCTTTTGAAACATTTCTTCCAAAATAGATAAAAAAAGCTTTAAGAACTTTTCAGTTAAAACAAAAAACATAGAAAAAAATAAAATTAAAAAAAGGGAAACTAAAGTAGTAGGGGATTATAAAGCATTGAAAAGAAAGCAGAAAAGGAAAATTTTTATTTTTGATTTCTTCTAAATTTGACTAATATTTGAAATATAAACACTAAATTCTTATGCACGCCTTTGCTCTTTTAAATATTGAACCGCAAATATGATAAGAACTATGATAAAGAAAAAAGTGAGTATTTTAAATGTTTTAAATTTTTAAAAAAATTTTAATATTTAAAAATATCTTTTTTTTAATTTCATAAACTTCTAAACAGAAAATCAATATTTAAAAAGTTAATTGTTTTGTATGCTTTGTAAATTTTGAATCATCGAAAATTAAAAAGAGGAATTTTTTTATCAGGGTTTGTTATTTTTTTAGTTTTTTAAAAAGATTTTTGAAATTTTTTTTATACCTCATTGATAAGATTGTAGTGGTAAAGTAAATGTTTAAATTTTTTTTCAGGTTAAAGAAACCAACGTGTATGAGGAAAGTAAAAACCCAAAAGCTTTCATATTTTTTTTTTTAAAAAAAAATTTTTGGGGGGGGGGAATTATAAAAAACTTTTTTATTTCCCCGCTTTTGAAGAAGACCGGCCTGAAAAAAATTTTTACGAGCGATGCTTTTTATAAAAGAGAATAAAAGTTTATTATTCATATATGTTTATTTTCATTATCATTGAAATACAAAAAAATAATATTTATGTTTTCGTTATAAGGGATTATCCCTTGTACTTTTTGGCTTTAAAATTTCAGAATCGGAAAAAAATTACCAAAGTAAATTCTAGTTTAATATTTAAAATTTCCCTTTAATCGATTAGTTTTAATTAAATATTTATTTATGCAAAAGCATTTTTTGAAAAACATTTAAAAAAAAACAAGGATGATTCATTTTTAATCTCAACAATTATTTTAAAAACACATTCATTTACGCTCCCCTAATTTTTTGAAAAAAGCACGAGACAATATTTTAATTAATCAAATGATGACAGAACACACAAAATATAAGCATTTTTTATCATTGAATATACGAGTTTTAAAAATTAAAAAATTCGTTGCATCTAGAAGCGATGGAGATAGTATTAAAAAGCAATTTTTATTATGAATTATTAAGAAAGAAATGCACCAAGAATGAAAATGTTATCTGAAGTAGATAATTACTGCACGAAAATTGGCCAGATATATTAAGAGTTTTCGACATTAACCTTTGAATCTTATCCAGAGTTCAATGGTAAATTGCAGTTATGAGATAGTAACAATATGTAAAGCATAATGTATTTCTTTATAGAACTAGAAATAGCCATAAAAGCAAAATAACAAGTAACAAGTGGCGTCAATAGTTATAAACCATGACCACGAGCCTGCCACTTTTAAATATATATGGGATTACGCAAACAAAAATTTTCGAATAAACTTTGATCCCGAATTGATCATTCAAACCTTAAGGTCTATTAGAGGACAATATAACAGTTACATATTGTTTAGGATGAATGATCAAAAAGGGGGGTTTCTTACCAAAATGTGCCTTAATTAAATTAGTGTTATCCATTAACTTAACTCAAATCATTATGAAAAATAATATATATAGTGAAATCTATATTAGATTTTTCCAATCATATATTTACATTGAATTGATCAATGAAAAAAAATTTTCTGGTATGCATTTAGATTTGTTAAGTTTAATCAATATAATAATAAAATATTATTTAAAAAACGTTACTAATTTTATCACTGTTAATTTCAAAATAAAATATAGCTACATTTAAAAAAAAAGATAAGCTTCAAAAATATTGCTTTCTCATTTTAATACATATTGTATAAGTAGCTGATTTCGGTATATAATTCTATTCCGCTCGAATAAATAAATCTATTTTAACAACTAAAAAGGGTTCTTCTAATACAAATTAATTTTACTGACTGCTTCATAATTTTAATATGATAATAAGGTATTATGCTTTCAACCTTATCCTTGTTTTTTTTCATACTTATTTTAAAGTATTACTTTAAAAAGATAATTCAGATTTTTCTTTTGAAAAAATCTTAGATTTACTAAGCTCTATTCTTAAAAATAACATTCATTGAAATACCTAAAAAGCTCCTAAACTCTCAAAACTGTTCTGATTTCGATTTCTAATATAAAGCATTTCTTCAACTATATTTATATTTCCTCAAAACTAAATAGAAGCTGCAATCAACAGAATTCGAAAAGATTTTAGTTCTATGTTCTTTTCTTTTTGTGATCTATGTATATTTCTCCCAAACTTATTGTATATTCATGTTCTCCATTCAACATCCCTTTTTAACCCAAAATAGAAAATAGACGCTCACGGTCAATCGTTGTAGTCATTCTTGTGATGAAAAGTGGAGCTCTATAAAAAGCGACTTCCTAATCTCGTGTAGAAGAACTTCAACTCTTTATTTGACAGCTTCTATGATGTAAATATTTTAAAACTCCAAGCAGATTTCATAAAATATAACAACATGAAATTATCGTGTGATCTTTTTCTAGATCTTCTCAGACATTTATTTGTTCCTTAAAATCTGCTTTTTTTTAGATTTTAACATTTAAAATTTTTTTTTTTAAAAA
>BMAV01017572.1:0-11609 GCA_019973955.1 Trichonephila inaurata madagascariensis | reverse complement strand
GGGTTTAAAAATCCCCTCAAAAAATTTCCCAGCGATTGTGAAAACGGAAACTCAGGATGGGTTTAATATCCGAAAACCAAAGTCAAGAATCATTAGCAAACTTTGCAAGTTTACATGACCCTCTCGGTCTTCAGATCTGACTCCAGTAGACTTTTGGCTGTGGGGATATTAAAATTCCCGGGTGTATTAATCCCGTCTATCCAATCGGTCGGAATTGAAAGTTGCAATCCACCAAGACCTGCCATGAATACATGCGGACATTCTGTACACTGCCTTTGCTGGATTTGTGACTCGCTTGGAATGTGTCATCCCATGTGGTGGAGGAAATGTGAAACAAATTCTGCTGTAATAAATGATTTGGTAAATTTATTTCTGTTATTTTTGAGAGTCTTTTCTTTCCCTTATGTACGAAACGCCACTTATTGGTCGTTTTTTGAATTTTTTTTTTTCTTATCTTAAAAAAATCCCGTGACTTATCGATGTTAAACCTGCCAACCGTTTTTTATTTTGTTTAATTTTCTGGGTTTTACAAATTTTTAAAGTTTTTACGGACTTTTTGCACGCCCAGCATTTTTGTCTTTTTAATAATTAAAAACAACAAAAAATAGGTTTAAGATTACATGAATATACTAAAACATTTTTTTTATACAATTTAATTTTGTTTAGCTTACATTAATATTAATCCATGTGCTTAGGATTATGATCAAGAAAATTGAATGAAACATAAAAGAATAAAATATTTTTAAGAAGAGTAAATATTGGGTATAAATTAAAATTTCACAGTTTTCAAAAAAAAAAAGGTATAATTAAATAAAATCTAAAATAAATTCCTGTACTTCCGTTTCAATTTTATATGAAAGAAAACTTAAATTTTTAATATCTTATTCGAACTTAATTATCCCGCACCACTATATATATATATATATCCTTTTAACACTTGAACGTCCGTGATTGTCAATCAGACACCGGAACTTGTTTTACTCTGTTCTCCTTTCCGCAGTTTTACAGATAACTTGAAACTTTTTAGCGATTTTCAATCATTTTCCCTAGTGATTGCACAGGAAAAGTGTACTGTGGTTCTAGGTAATATAAGAAAGAGTTTAAAACTATATATAAATATACCTAATACATTCGCTTGTGTCATCTCGACACTAAGACAGTTTGTCATTATAAAAAGCTGTTTCAACAAATTATAGTTTACTAAGTAGATACTATTTGTAAAATAAACTTCCCGAAGTCCAATTGCACATTGTTTTGACCTTGAAGTCAGTGCTGTTGAATTCACAATTGAAAAGAATCAATTGTACTAAAATCATTGTGTCTAAGTGTTTCGTTACATAGTATTTGATTATCTGCTCATGAAAAATTTTCATTCGATTTTCGAATTTAGTGCAGAGCAGACACCATGAAACGATGGCTCTTAGAAAAGGTCTAACCCCTGATGATATTGCTAGTTTGTTGCTAGAGCTTTTGAGAATGGAGAGAGAGAGAGAGAGAATTGGCTCTAATTTAGATTCCTATGAAGACATAAGATTAAGTGAAAGTGACTGCGAAGAATCTGAAAAAAGTGTGGATATAATTGATAATATTCCGATAAATTCTGATAAATACATCAATAGGGATGGCACAGAACGTATACTGCATAATAGTCATGTTCCTGGAAGATTTGCGACTCGAAATATTTTGCGACAAAGCAAGCTTCACGAAACATAATGTGAACGTCAGTTTTTTATGTTATAAAGGATCACAATATATGATAATTACATAAAATAATATTAAAAAGTCTTCAACACCTAAACTTTACTGAACAGTAGCTCTGCAATTATTTAGTTATTACAATTATTTTATATATTTTATATCGAGGTGTCGAAACGACATCGGTGGACTTCTTAAGGGTGATTGAAATCCCCAAGTTCTATAGTTAAAACAAAATGATTATTGTACTCTTACATTGCTCTTTCCTCTATATTAGACCTTATTTTCTTATGTGAACATCTTTTTCTTGATTGCTGGATACTTTTGTTTTTGTTTTTGGATCTAATAAAAGAGACGTAAATGTGTTACGGGAAACCGAGGAAGCGAGTGCTATTTGATTTGACCAATGAGAGCGCGTGGTGGTGGAGAGATGTCTGTGAGATTGTGCCAACCCATTTTGCCTGAAGTTTGTACCATGTCGCACTGTCGATCAACATAGTGTGTGCGTGTGTGTGTGACGAGAAAGAGAAAGGAAAATAGAGAAGAACGCATCAACTGTATACTTATCTACAGTTATACAGTGCTGTGTATAAAATCTGTGGATACATTTATATGTGTAAACTATATTAATAATTATATTTACTGTTAAGCGTCTGACAAAGTTCATCATTTTTAAAAAGGCGAGCAAGTAATATGGAATTATTCGAATAAATATTTTAGTGTGTATAATTTTCATACTTTGAGGATAATTCCTGTTACTGTCAATATAATATATTTAATTGTAATTAAAAAACCATGATTTTGAGGGGTGATTTTAACGAAGACTTGTGTACCAGAAGTTGAGCCGCTCATATCTTTTTTGAATGATGAACTCAAGCTCGAAATGGAACAAATCGAAATGTTTCGACAAATAACAGTGGCACTGTTATTAACGCTGTTCTTGAACGGTTTTTAAATACTTTGAAATCATAATTATATGTGTCATATTTTAGTTATCACAAGTCTCTGCTTTAGTTATCTCCGGCCTTCTCCAAATTCAACAAGAATAATTATTTTTGATAAAAAAAAAATTGCATTACTCGTTGTATTAATTCAATAAAATTTTCATTAAAGATATAATTATTCGATAGACCATTATTTCCAACCATACAAGATACATTTTTTCAGGATTCTAAAGGGGACACAGTACGATTCAAATGACAAAAATTGGTCAAAAAGGAAATCTAATTTTTTATCTTAAATTAATCTTTATATACTTTTCTACAACCTCACAAAATTTGAAAGCTCTAAATTTAAGAAACGCAGAATTACGATAGCTTTTACTTTCGTTTTTATTCACATCCTTAAGACAAATCAAAATTTTAAACTTAATTATCTCATAAAGTATAAAATAACTAGTTTGTCATCATTTAAAATGCTAAGGATTTATGACTATTGTGCCTAATGCGTTGAATTTTTTTAACCTATTTCTAACAGTACATGCAACCAAATTTGATATGTAACTTTTGAATCAAAGAAATATTTATTTTTTTAAAAATAATTGAACTCAGAATTTATACATTTCTTAAGGAATTTTCAATAAGCGTTCATAAAAAGAAGTATTGTAACATACTAATCGTATTATAGCAAAAGCAAAACCCATACCAATTTTTATTATACATAGTTTGATGTACTTATTAATCAAATTTCATGCATGTAGGTACATTTTTATAGGAGTAGTAGCATTTAAAATCACTTCACAAATTTTAAGTTTATTCCTTAAAAAATTAAACGGCAAGCCTTTTATAAAATTATGAGCACAAAAATCTGTTTTACATAGTACACACACATAGGAGGCAACATAGGAGAGAAAATATTTAAAAATCCTTAAATTAAAAATTTTTTGCATAAATTGTACCATGTTCCCTTTTAGTTACTATTGCGTATTTACCACGATAAAATGTCAGATGTTACATATCATATGCGACTGCTGTGAGGGGCTCGCTCATTTTTTTATTATTTTTTTTGAAAATTTTCATATACAGCTTTTTATCTTATTGTCCGTCTTTTGAGCATTTATTTTCAAGATATGTCCTTCATTTCTAATTCGAGCATTTGTAATTTAAAAAGCGTAAGTGAAAGAAAAATGCCCTAATTTACAATCGAAGTATTACACATCTTGTCGACCATTCAATCATTATATATCCTTGTTGTATAATTTATGACTATTGTTTTGTATATGCCGTACTTGCTCACAGTTGAATGAAGAAACTCATTTAAATTTTAATTTTTTTTCCAAAATACTTCTTTTTTAAATAAATTTTGAATAAAGGTAACATGACAAATGCGGTTATTATTGCACCTATAACGGTGAAAAGTGCAACACTTTTATGTTTGTGTGATGAGGGAGGATAGTGAAAACAATGAAGTTGATGATGTAAATTAACTTCAATAAAACGTTTTAAGGTATCCCACTACGTTCGGAACAATAATTTCGAAAATGCGAATAAATGAACACATTTTCTGACGTTTAGTGTCCCCTGAACTAGAATAAACATAAATTGTCTTAAGAATATTACAACAAAAGTTACTTAAAGTATCCATCTACTCTAAAAAAATGATTTTTTTAAAAAAAAATTCACAAAATCTTTTATGATTTTATTTTATAGGACATCTTATTAGCTTTATAAAAACACCAAGTCCTTTATTTTCCATTCACTAGAAAAAATCTACAAGTGTTTTAGGGAAAACAGATTTCATAACTTTTACATTAGATGTCAAACATTAAAATGCGTTTTACTCGAAAAGTGCTTTTTTCTAAAAGCTCAAACGAGGCAGAGATTGCTCAAAACGTTTTAAAAATAACTTACTGAGATTTTTTTGTTTATTTTCTGCATAGCATTAGAAGTGTTTTAACCTTCAGATTTATCAATCACTGTTTGATTACAAAATTTACAGTTCTTTACGTGAATATAAGAACTGTTTTTTTAAGAAAATTCATATGATAGCTAAGATAACGTCCTCTAGTTTTGTAAAAATTAAAATATTTCTTATCCTAAAGGTCACTTCAAACATGAATAACAAAGTAACACATCAAAACTGAAAATTGAGAATTTATTCATTTACTATTTGTACAGAGAGGGGCCGTTTATGTATTTTTTGTTAATTTTTAACGATTTGTTTTCCTATTTTAGAAGTAATAATTTATTTTTCTCTTCTTAATTTTAGAATTTTTTTCTTAAAATGTACTAGAAAAAATCTAAAATCGTCAAAAATATCTCTATATCTCCATGGGAAGTAGTAGTATAATCTCACAAGTAATCGGATACCTTAAGGTATCCAACTACGTTCGGAACCATAATTTTGAAAATGCGAATAAATGCATAAATTTTTTGATATTTAGTGTCAGCTGAACTAGAATAAACATAAAATTGTCTTAAGAATATTACTACTATAAAAATTACTTTGATGTAATTTTTTGAAAAAAGAAAGACATAATTACATAGTTTCCATTCATTTTCCTTTTATGGGAAACGTTTCTATAATAGTAATTTTTTTTCCTCTATATCAATGTTTCTCAAACTGTGAGGTGAGTCCCCTACAATGGCGTGATAACACTACGTGGGAGGCGCAATCATATCGAAAAGTTGAAATATAAGATTATTTTAAAGAATTATTAATGTTTTGATAAGTAGCAAAACAAAACGCAATATGACACATTTACACTTATATAATATACATATATAGACATCAGTACTGTACAATGTATTTGATAATTAATTTATCAATACTAAGTTATGAACAAATTTAATTATTTCTAGCGACTTCCATGGGCTTATCATATACAAATTAGTAAAGTCTTGATATTTGAACAGTTTATAAATAAAGTCACTTGCAGTTTTAGCTCCATAGAATGTATATATTTTATACCCTTTTTCAAAACCATGTTCCATACGTAGGAGGATACTTTAAAATAACTTATAGAAACAACGGAAGATACATTTAAATCACGGAAATCTTATTTATAATAGAAATTTATGAATAAGATTTTAGGTTCAGCAAAATAAATGTTTTAAGATTCAAAAAAATAGTAACTTCTTAATTCTTTTGAGAAAGAAAAGCTTTTATTTGAAGAATCACAGTTCTTTGTTTTCTTTATTTAAAAAAATGGCTGATAATTTTGAATGAATTAAGAAAGTCTGCTTATAAAATACTTTTCTTTAACAATTTCGACACATTTTCGCAAGATCAAAAGACTTTTTTCAGAAAGCGTTGACAAAAATATATCAATTATGTACTTTGGACAAAAATCATCTAATAAGATACGATTTCTACAGCCAATAATATTTTTTAAAGATCTTACAGAAGGATACTTTAAAATAAATGAAATGCTAGTTACTCTACAAATTGAAAACACATCAGAATCAAATAAATAAATGAAAAAAATAGAATTCATTTTCTATTATTGTTTTAATTTATTCTTTTTTAAGCAATTTATTAATTTTAAGCAGAAGATTTTGAGAAATGGCGAAAAAAATATAATTTATCTAATATTTTTAATAAACCAATTATTTACAGAATGTTTGTTTTCAGTAGCGCACACAGGAATTTTTCAATGGAGGAGGGGGGGTACGGGGTCGAAAGTTCACCATTCTTGTATCATGCTCCTTTTGATTTTGTCCATTTTTGAGAACAAAACACAGTAAAAACTAATTATTGAATAAATGATTAGCATTGATTAATAAAATTAATCATTAATAACAAATACTTAATTAAATTTTACGAACTATACACTTATAGAACTATAATCAATTGGGAAAAAAAATCAAGGGCTTTGGGGGTGGGGGAGTTCCCTTGTGTGCGCCACTGATTTTTTCTCTCTTTATGCTAAGTTTCATTCATTAAATGTAAAAGGGAAGAAAAAAAATGATATACGATGATACCTTTCATAAATAATAGAAACAAATTTTCAAATCATCCCTTAATTCCACTTTAAGTGGAAACTATTTACTTATAATCCTTTATCTTTGTTATGTGGGGGGAACGACTTTATTTTCATTGAATGAATATTTAAGATTACCTACTTGTATCGCTCATAACACAATCGTTAGAAAAATATTATCACGTTTACTCAATGAAATTTTCTGAATTCTGTAAAATGCTTTCTGCTATTTTGTATTCTTTTACTTTTTTTTATTTCTTCGTATACAATTGATTAAGGATAACATTGCCTTTGGTGTTCAATAAAGTATAAATTGTCTGAATTTAACCCCTTAACTGGTTTGCTTGTATACCTTACGGGCTACCGAAAGTTCATCACCTCGCCTGTACACTGTACAGGGACTGACATTTTCTTCTTTCTGACTTTGATTTGCGCATATTTTTAATTATTATAGTAAGATTATTATTTCTAGGGTTTTTAAGACATGCAGTTTGTATAAATGTACTGAATTATTTCTCTTCCAATATTTTCTTTTTGGAGAAGGCGGGGATTTTTCATTGAAGATAGGAATTTAGATTTTGAAAATATTTGATGAACAAAAGGGATTGGTGAGGCAGTGAGCAATTTGTTACATTAAAAGAAGTGAAATTGAAATTATAACTAAAAAAAGCCGATATTATTTCTATCACCATTGCAATATAAGACTTAGTGTTGCACCATGCTTCAAATTGTTTGTGCAAATATATATGCACACACATACAAAATCCTCAACTGTTTGAAAAAGAGGCACGATCATAAAATATCTTTGAAACTATGAGTAAAATTATTTTAAGATACATGAAAAATTCTTCATAGTGTACTTATAAAAAACAAACAATTAGGGTTTTTTGTGTTCTGCAATTATAAAATAAAAAAAAGGAATAAGACTTTAATATTGAAAATTAAAATAAAATTCTTCAATTTTCGTATTCTGTTTGAGTATTATTTTTAACTATTTGGAATACAAAAATTTGTCGTATTTCGGAACATTTTGAATAAAGAAAACTAACCACTTAAGGGTAAGTATAATTGAAATAAGTGAAAATAATTGAAATATATTGAGAAATCTTAAATATAAGTTCCTCTTTAGCAATAAATGTTATGTAAGTATATATTAAAAATAATTTTAATGACATATCTCGAAAAGAAGGTCCCTGGGCATATTAAATCAGAAAAAAATCCGATTATACATAGGCTGCCAGCTGCTTTTGCTAGGCCACAAGATCTGTCTGTTCTGTGCTGAATATGTTTCCTGTGCATGCCTGACGCTCACAGTTTTGTCGGAGCTGTACTGCCCTGAAAATCTAAGAAAAGAGCTTGTTCAAAATACGGAATGAAGACGGCAACGTTTCGTGTTTAGTTTTGTTAGACCAGTGTTTCTCAAACTGTGTGGAGCATTCCCGGGGAGTGCAGGGGTAGAGCATATTAAAAATAAAGGTTTAAAAAATAATTTTTTGGAATGAAGGTAAAAAATGTTTTCGACATAAAAAATACAATTTACATTGATATAATTTATTTTATCATCTGGTGATCATCAAAAATAAAAGATTCCACTTCAAACGCTCATTAGCCATCTTTGATCCTATAACCAAATAAAAAGACATTTTGTTTGCTTTACTGTAATCTCACGATGAGAGATTTTTTTAATACGTTTCTTTTAACCCTTAAAATACTATTTTTGATTTTCATATATTTGACCTTCAAACTTACTGGTATGTTTCACTCCGTCTCTTTTTCTTTTAGGAAAGCTATAAATAATACTTTTCTGTTGCTTTTTTTCCCATGTGAATGAGTTTTATAAGATATGGATAAGCATATTGAGCACTTTGAAGGATTATTTGGCCAAGATGTATTTTATGAGTATTCTGAAACGTATAATGCATAAAGAAAAACGTTTTGCACAATTATTTTTTAGAACATGCTACACTTTGTTCATGAGCAATTTTGTGGTTTTGATTGCTGTGTTGTACGACTTATTATGGTTTATAAATGTAAATGAGCAGAATATTAAAAAAAAAGGGCATCTGTGATCCCTATTGAAGGAAGTTGAAACTGATCAAGCAATTGAAGAACCTGCTGAAATAATGCTATTAATCAGAAAGCGAAAGTAAATATGAGAAAAGCGTTATATATGAAACGTTTGAGTTGATTTGAAATTTTCAAATGCTGCTTAAAGATCTTTATCAAGAAAACTATGAAACCAAAATGTAGCACTTCGCCTTGTCAAAAAGACACAAGGAAAAAAAGTTCAAAATGCTTTTAGTCGATCATCAAACGACAGGAAAACTACAAAAACGTGAACAAAATATGACAGTTTTGCTGGAAAATAACGTTCCTGTATTGTTAGCGAAAAGTGTCTGTGTGATTTATGTCCTTTATTAAGAGCACGCAGATTTAGAACATTTTCTTTATTTTTATTGGATTTTATTGGATTTAGTTTTTTGGGATTGGAAAAATCGAAAAGTCCTTCAAAGTAGGTAAGTATATTTTCTCTTAATTAAATTATTCACTGAAATTGTGATTTTTATCGTGTATAGTAAAAATAATTATAAAATAAATTGTAGTTTTAAAACAAAGTAAAAAACACTCTTTTATAGTAAATCGAACTAAAAAGTAATATATATATATATGTATTACTTAAAAGTAACGTATAGAAAATTTAATACTTATCTTGTTAATTTGTACGGTTTATAATTATGATCGTATTGTAGCTTTAGCGCCAAAGTGAATTAATATTGCATTCAATACATTATTATTTTTAGGGGGGAGCGCGATATAAAAAAAAATTATGATTGAAAGTTGGGTCTCCAATAGTGAAAGTTTGAGAGCCACTGTGTTAGACGATAGAAGAGCAAAACGGCTCTTATGACGAAAATGACTACTTTATTATCTTTATATCATATATGTATGGAAAGATAAAGTAAATAGTAATGATAAATTAAATTCAAAGTGAACTGAAGATGAATTATTCTAATTACGAAGGTCATCACTGGTATATATAAAATACATATACCAGTATACAGTATATATATATATATATATATATATATATATATATATATAATTCCCCCTAGCATCCTTTTAATTACCTCTTTTTAATAATATTCAAATAACATTTTAATTTTTTGGTTCAAAATTAACGCCCTGATCTTAATCGTAATCGACTAATATTATTACATCATAAATCCCTTTCCCACCCATTGTAACCAATCAGAGCTCTTATTACAAAAATGTCACTCGGTCTTCACCGTCGGGTATAAAAACCGATGTCTCTGGAAATCCCGTCACTTCTTCGCTCGTTTCTCTGTAGTCATGTAGCCGGCTGCTTTGTCTTGTAGTTTGTTTGTCTGTGTTTTGTCGTCCGTGCTCAATGTAATTAATATGCCTAGGTGTTTCAAGATATTCAATAAATTGGCTTTACTAATTTATAAGACTACCTCGTCAATCCCATCATAGAAAATGCATCAACATACAGGAATAACTTACCACCGGCCACGCCCTATCCTTTGGTTCGCTATAGTAATAACATCTACTCGCCACGTCTTAAAATTACTTTTACCATTCTCCTGGAATATTATAGAAGTATTTCACATATTCAACCCTATTTCGCTGGCCTAATTCAGCGACAGCTTTAGAAATCATAATAGGTCTCCAGTTTAGTCCAAAGACGTTTTTGTATTTACATTTGTTATGTCTGGTAAATTTCAATTTCTTCCTGCTTTAGCACTGTATGTTCTAGTTCTTCTTCACTGTTATTTTATGTATATATATATATATATATATATATATATATATATATATTTCATAATTTACTAGATAAACTTATTTAGTTAATAATTGCTTTGTTAGTTCAACTATCATTAAACTCTAACATAATTTCCCTCAAAAGTTTCCAAAATGAAAAATAAGTCTTTCAATACCCATTAGCAATATATCCTTAAAATCCTTTTGAATAAAGGAAGATAAAAATGTCGTTTTGAATACAACTTAGATGCATTCTTTTAATATAATCCGCTTAAAGAATCCATTCCCTTGGGTAAACATAGTCATTCAAGAGAAAATGTATGTACAGGTTCTGTTTAATTACGTATATGTTTGTACATAGGACTTTGATAGAAATATAATTAAATAGTGTTTGATAGATTTTTGTTTTTATTTTCAAATTTTGTATGATATTAGAGATAAAAAATCCTAATGTGGTTTCAAAATCGTTTTTTGCAATACTATATGTCATTCGCAATTAACATTATTAAAGATTTTTAGATTAATGTCCTATGTAATAAAAGATTATTGGAAAATATTGAAGTACATATATTCCATATGAAGAAATAATAGTTCCTAAAAAATTCACGGGGAATTAGTTTGTGCAATTCTTCTCGAAAGACTAGGATTATTATTTGAGAAATATTATTTAATTATTAGAAAGCTAAGAGAGTTTGTTGAATTTTGGTTATATGTATGTTCTTTGAAGGTTTGTCATGTAGGATTAATTTCTTTGAAATGTGTGCATGCATGTGAAAATCTAAATGAGATATATATTTTTAAAAACATATATTTTAGTTATAATAATTAGGAACGCATGTGGAAAAATAGCTGTATGAAGATGGCTAAGTACCTTTGAAAACATGTAATTATTCATTAATATTTATATTTTCTAGTAGAGTCGAATGTAAAATATAAAATGTAGAAAAAAAGTTAACGTTTATTTTGTCCGAGAGATGGCGATAGTTTCGAATTTCGGAATAAAAGCAATATTTTGTTTAATAATAGCTTTGCATTTTCCTATACATAGGGGCAATGTTCCAAACAAGGACTTTTTTGAGGGTAAAATCTTTTTCATCGTGCATTATTTATGAATGTGACAATATGATCCCTTTCGATGGTTTCACATCGTCTCTGCCTTCATTTGTTTTCCTTGTTTGTTACTGCTGCGGAGCCGAGGGAAAATGTGATC
>BMAV01017571.1:0-262067 GCA_019973955.1 Trichonephila inaurata madagascariensis | reverse complement strand
CAATGGGTTTCGCCCCGGCCATGTTTGTGAGAAAATATTTTTCGGGCGAGGGAAAAAATAAGGGTGGTGAAATTTTTTTAAATTTTTTAAAAATTGTATAAATCTAGCGGCCCGAAAGACGCTGTCCTGTACACTCGTCTTAAATCCGAAAATTTCAAACTTTTTTGAATACATTGTACCAATCTGGACCGTTTTGATGAAAGATTTTATAAAAAAAAGTTATTACAATACCTGACGTCATCACATGCACAGTTACCACAATTCGACCTATCGATTGCATGTGAGTAAGTGTATACTATAAACTAAGTTGAATATAGTAGAAGCTATTTTGAATAGAAACTTAAACTTGTTTTAATTAAGGTATCCGACTACGTTCGGAACCGTAAATTTAAAAAACGATAAATGGTATTTTTTTTTGATATTTAGTGTTACTTAGATTAGAATACGTATAAAATTGTTTTAAGGACATTATGACAAAAATTATTTAAAAAATTTTTTGGCAAAAGAATAACCTTTTTTTTCAAAATGTTTCTTTTTGGAAAAATGCTTCTATTATTAATATTTTGCCTGTATATAACTCAGACATCTGTGCAGTGACTCAACTAATAATTTTGAAAAATTCACATTATTTTCAGAGTTACGACCCATTGAAATAATTTTTCGGCGTTTTTCCAAAAAATGTCTTAAACATGGAAAACCCCCAAATTTCTAAGTTATATATTTCAAACATTCTAGTTGAGCCTCTGTACAGAAGTCTGAGCTATATACAGGAAAAAATATTAGTTTAATAGAAGCATTTTCCAAAAGGAGAATATTTTGAAAAAGTATTCTATTTTCATTTTTTGTCCAAAATATTGTGCTTAAATAATTTTTTTTTTGTAAAACTATTCTTAAAACAATTTTATGTTCATTTTCTAATCTTAGTGACACTAAATATCACAAATATTTTCCATTTATACTCTTTTGCAAAATCACGGTTCCGAACGTAGTCAGATACCTTAAATGATAAAAAAGATAAAACTTGAGCTATTTTCATAACAGGTATATTTTTTTTAACGCACAATAATTAAATTTATCGTAATGCCAGTGAATGCACAATATTTTTGGTTAATCTTTGAAGGGTATAAAGAAAGAAATACGATGGTTTGCTAACCCTCTTATTTCTTTTTTTTTCTTGCAGTGCATTATCGGAATAAACAACACTCAGGGTGTTTTAAGGTTTTTAATGAATATGTTTTTACCTCATTGTTACATAGGACCAAATTGTGAATCTAAGCCATTCTCGAATACACTTGAGCCCCCACAAAAAATGTCATTAAAATCGGTCCAGCCGTTTAGAAGGAGTTAGTCACATACACACGCACAGAAAAATTATATATATATATATATAATGTGTCAGTGCTTTTTTACTGTTAAACTGCATGGTTTTTAGTTATTGGAACATCTTTGAGGAAATTTTTACGAGAATATAGTTCTGTCGTCAATTGCTACATTCGTGACGGTCGTACGATCAATGCTATCACGGATTTTCCATTGAATTCAAACCTTACATTAGATGTGTACTTGTTCTAATTGTAAAATTTAGATAAGTTTCAAAAATTTGATAATTGCGTAAAAAAATAATAAGAGTGTTCAAAAAGTTTTTTTTAATTAAAAATTTATTTTATTATATGTGTACTTTTAAATCAAACGCCTTTTTTTACCTAGGGACGTTGCTGTTGTTGACATATATGTATATATTGAAAGTTTCTGCAAGAACAAAAACAAGCACAATTTGCGATTTTACGGGCTTTAAAAGAAGAAATATACACTCCACAGTTTTCTTTTTGTAAAAAGAAAGGTTCACAGATTGTTTTACACGCATAGCAAGGTTTAAATCAAAAAATGATAACAATAATATTTAAAAAAAATACCTTGAAATTTTATAAACCAATAATGCAAATAAGTACTGTATCTAGCAAATAGACTATTATCTAGGTAATGGGACTCTATATATCAAATACTAAGGTCAGGTTTGAGTGTTAAAATTCTTTTAAATCATTGTCATGTTCACTTTACAGAATTTAAAAAAATTTCAAATCAAACTAAAATCTCACGCATAGCTTATATAACCTTTATAAACATTTAAAAACATATGTAAAAATTCAGAATGATTGAAGAATGAAATTTCAGCTGTTTTAAATTAGTTAAAAATGTAAAAAAAAAAATTGTGAAAATGCTAAGAGAAACATCTTTCTGATTACAAAATTTCATATAATCAAGTAATATTGCAACTAATAAGCTCAGCTTCTAAATAACATACCTAGAAATTAAAAAATACGTTTAAAGATAAAAGGTTGATGTTTAATATGAAATGAAGAATAAAAGCAATGACCGAAAATGAGACTTTTGCTAGTTCACTAATACCTTAGGGCCCTAGCAAATTAGAGTTTTAGGGAAAGGAAAGTTGGTTTTTATAATGCAGTTTTTGAGTATTGGAATACAGAAACACGTAGTAACAATAACCTTCTTAACGAATAAATTATAGGTGCAACATATATATGTTCTTCTGGATTGTTCTAACTTTTCTATTAAAATAAAGAAAAAAGTTTTAGAAAAGTAAACATATATAAATTTTGCAAGTTTCCTTTCTTGAATTTGAATAGTATAAGTAAGAGAACCATAATTGTAGTGAGTAAAATAAATGTTCGAAATTTAAGGTGTGCTAAGAACTGCAATTATGATTCTATAATTTCAGAGGAATTAAAGAAGAATATATATATATATAGTCTAATTCTCTACAAATGAGAGATGAGCTCCCTCAAAAATCAAAAAACGAAAAAAAACACAGACAGTAAAGGGAAAAACCCCCCCAAGAAAGACACATGAGCAATCAAATTTTAAAAATGGGTGCTCCCCGTTTTAATAAACATTACTGACTTAAAGGGGTGCTTTATATATAAAATAATTTATATAAAAGGGGGTTTTTAAAAATGTTTTGTGGACAAACTAACTTGACGTCTCTGCGTTCTTCTTCTAAAAAACTCCTAAGTTCTTTGACGGCCACGATTAATGGAAAACTTTTCCAACCCCAAAACCAAAAAGAGAAACAAGACGAGTAAAGCAAATGAGATATACTTTAAAAGGATAGAAAATTTTTGGGGAGATATAACGGGAAAACCAGAGGGGGAAATTAGTGCGGAATTGTTAGGAATAAAAAGGGTTGGGGGGGCCTACAGCTCTTTGGGAAAAAGGATACGCTCATCACCATTAATAAAAAGGGGTTAAAAAAAATTTTTAAACTCTCCTCAAATTTTAAAAATAGGAATTACTTCAACCTTAGGAAGGAAGGTAAAATTTTTTAAAAGGTAATATTTTGTATAGGGAAAATTTGGGTTAGACAGTTAATTAAATATAATTAAGATAAGTGTTCTAGTTGTGCGATCTGGGGCTTGAATATAAGGTTTTTAAATTTTTGGTATTTTTACTTTAAGAAAGTTGTTATTTAGAATTAAGTAATTTGTTTTTTCTTTTAAAAAATTTTGTTAAAAATTTCATAATGTCTCATCATTTTTGATAATCCCCCCTCTAGCTTTTAAAATCAACCCGGGGCATAGTCATCAAAAAGGATGGAAAGTCTCAAAAACCCCCCTTTTTGTTTAATACTGTTTCAAAAAACCCATTTAAAATAAGGGGTAGAATGTCTAAATTCATTACAAGATAGGGTAACTTTTCCTAAGGGTTCACTTAAAAATCAGAGCCCGCGCTAAATCCCAGGGCTTGTTTTATCATTTGGGAGGTATTTCCCACTAAATCCCCTTAAAAATAAGATGTTGCTGCTTTTTTAATCAAGATATATTTAAATCTGCAAAACATAGTATTGCTAACCCTGCTTCGAATATGATCATAAAGGGTAAAAACAGTTTATAATGTTGTCAGGAATTGCCATTAATATTTTTCTTATTTTCATATTTTTACTTTTTTAAAATTTCCCCTTCGTGTAATACTTTCATATAAGATTAATTTTTATAACGGGCATTTTTATCAATTTCCCGTTTTTTATTGCTGCATCATCGCATACGTGACGACCCAAAAAGTTCGGACACAAGGTTTGGTGTTTTATATTAATTTTTTCCATATCTGGTAAGAAATTCATATGGTAACATTGAATATATATAAAAAAAATTCTTTTAAAGAAGAACTGATCAGTACTCACTAAAAAAAAATATTAAAGAAAAAGTTCGAAAAAAATGTAAATTTTCCCCTTTTTAAAAACTATATCTTTATTCATCTCGTTTGAAATTTGACAAAGTTTTAATTGTTTTTCTTAAAGAAAGGAGTTTCAGCACAGTTGCCCACCCACAAAAAAAGGGGGGAGGGGGAAAAAAGATTTCGGCAAACCGACGGGATTAATGCCAAATGTGGGAAATTTTATTGGGGACGGTTTACTTGTAAAGCTTTGTTTGCTTCTTTTATTCAGTTTTTTTTAATTAACAGATTTTGTATTAAATTAAAATTTAATTTTTTAATTTAATTAATAAACATTTTTATTTTTTTTAAACACTGCTTACCCCAATTGTGCCATCAGGTGTCGTCCCCGCATTTGACCATGGTTAAAATTATTGAAAAACCTCTGTGGGTAACAAATTTGACTTAAATTAATCAATAATCACCACAAGTAGAAATTAAACTTTTTTAAAAGTAGATCTACACTAACGCGCAATTGAGTTGATAAATTTGCTTCTATATTAGTTAAATAGGGTGAACCCCACACACACAAAAATAAAAAACCAAAGAACAAAAAAGGGTTTGGAAAAAGTGATAAGGGGGGCCGAATTCGAGCGACAAATCCAGAGGGATGATAGTAGGAAGCACTGGCAGGACAAATGAACCTAGAACACGAGGTCACTAACCAAGTTTAGCTGGAGTAATGCGCAAAAACGTTTAAAGGGGGTGTTTTAAAGGTTGAAAAGGGGGAATTGACGATTCCCCCGGGAACGGGGCGAAATTGGGTTTCTTCGTTTAAAGGCATGGCCCCAGGATTTTCAAAGGGTTTTTATTGCGTGGTTCCATCTTGGTGCCCCCGGGCCCTTTTACACCCTGAACCCTTTTTTCCCCACTAACCGGATTAAGGATGCAAAAAAAGGGGGCCCCAATCCCCCGGCGAGGGGATGGAACGAGGTGGTCTGACAAACTCCCAGAGCGGGTCCCAAAAAAACCCTCCCTCACAAACCACATAATTTGAACTCTAGTAATCGTTTAATAAGTTTGATAACTTCAATGTATAATCTGAAAATAATAGCTGTGACGTAAATAAACTAAATATTGAAAGTAATTAATATGCTACCGTTATTTTCCTCAAACGTCACAGCAATAAGAGGCAAGGAAAATATTTATGAATCGTAAAGCCTGTTTGCAATCGAACAATGCATCCCATCTCGACGTCAGAAATGCAACAGAATGTGATTGTCACAGGAATTGTTCGAAATTCATAGCACAGCCGACACCGACTTATGAAAGATTGCCAGACGCGTTAAAACAAATCTGGTTGCATTTCTGCCTTCGAGATGTCGAGCATCAGCTAAGACAGTGTTTCTAAAACGGAGGGGCCCCCGGGGGGGCGTGAAAACCCCTCAAGGGGGCAAAGTAATCGAAAAATCGAAACAAAAGATTATTTAAAAAATTACTAATTTACTGAAAGGAAGTAAAACACACAAAATACGTTCTGACATAATAAAAAAAAAACAGACGTATTTGGGGGTATAATTTACAGTACGCACTAATTTAAATTTTAGTACAAGTTAAAAAAAGTTTAATGATTACTACTGAACCTAAAGGCGTGTCCATAAAATTATATACAAAATAAACTTAAACTCATTGGCTCAACAGCCCATGAGGGTCAGAGCCTGCTGCTCCCATCCCACTATACGAGACCATTTGGCTCTGAAATGTATGAGCAGATGTCCCGATCAGGTGGTCAGTCTGAAGCTAGACTTCCAGTGTTTAAGTCCCCAAGCAAGCTTGGTACTCATTTATCGACCCACTGCAGTAGGGATAAAAGGCTGAGTCGACCTTGTCCAACCCGGAATAGAACCTGGACCTGTGGTGTGGAAGCACGATACGCTACCAACCGACCACTGGGCCTTATATGCAAAATACTTAATTTTTACGGTTTATAATTATAGTCGTATTGTAGCTATAAATATAATATATTTAGTATATATATTATATTTATATATACTATATATATTATTATTGAATTCATACACTTTATTGTACGGAGGGAGGCGCGATGGAAATTTTGATTGAAAATTGGGTCGTAATCAAAAAATTTAAAAAACAGGGAAAAAAGATAGAAAGAGGTAAAATTCCGGCAAAAGGATAATTTAAAACGCTTTTTAAAAATTTTTTTTTAAGGGATGGATTTTTTAAGTTTTTTTAAAAAGCGTGAAAAAAGTATAATTTTCATGATATTTGTTCACTTAGAATATAATACATGAAAAAATTATTTTAAGGACATTATGACAAAAAATTATTTAAGTACAAAATTTTTGGCAAAAAAAGAATTGTAAAATTTTTTTAAATGTTCCTTTTTGAAAAAGTTCTATTGTATTAATATCTTGCCTGTAAAAACCCGACCCTGTACAGAGGCTCAACTATGATTTTTTGAAAAATTCAAATTATTTTCAGAGTTACAACCATTTGAAATAATTATCCTATTTTTTAAAAATTTTCCCCCCTTTTTTTCCAAAACAAAATAAAACTTCCCAAGTTATGTGTTTTTACAGCCCTTACAAATCAGCTATATAAGGCAAAATATTAATCAAAAAGGCTTTTTCAAAAGGAGAACTTTGGGGGTTTTCTAAGTTAATTTTTTCCAAATTATTTTTTTTAAATAATTTTTGTCCCAATTCCTTAAAACAGTTTTATACATGTATTCTAGTCTATGACACTAGATATAACAAATATTATCCATTTAACCTTTTGAAAATCCGGGTTTTGAACGTAGTTGGGTACCAATTATAATAGTAGTAAAAATTGTTTAGTTGTAAAAGTATAATTTAAACAATAATAAGTTATTTGTCAAATGTATTAATAAGTATTTTAAGTCTCATTAAAACATATGTATTTCACGACATTACTAAATAAATACGAAAAAAATTTATATGTACCTTAAATTCCGGCGTATAACTCGCACCTATACTTTAAAGTTGCCTTTTTTTTTGGAAATTCTCTTAACATGCCCCCCTTTTTTCGAATAGACCTAGAATGTACGATGCAATGCTATTACTTATGAAGTCACCGAGGTATAACCCAGGATTTGGTATTATAAAAAACTGCAACCCTTTTGTTCATTAGGTATTTAAAAAACAATGTTTCGATTTTGTGAAGTCAATTTTTTTATGCTGCATTTTTTTATTTTTTTTTTTTAAAACATTTTTTTTTATACCCGGCATAACCCCCGGAAGTTTAGATCTTGTTCTTTGTTTAAGGATCCCAAATACGTTGGAACCTATTTTAAAAAAGGGACATAAATGGATTTTGTCCAAAAATTTAGGGAACAGATTAGAATACATGTATAAAAATTTTAATTGTTTTGGAAATTTTTACAAAAAAATTTTTTTAAATACAATATTTCGGTAAAATTCTTGAATAACCTTTTTTCAAAATTTCTCCTTTTTAAAAAATGCTTTATTGAATTATATCTTGCTTGTATATAGATCAGACCTCTGTACAGGGCTAAACATGATTTTTGAAAAATTCCATTTTTTTCAGGTTAAAAAACCTTTTTAAAAATTATCAACGTTTTTTTTTAATTTTTCTCCCCACTGTGTTGTCGTAAAACATGAAAAAACCCCTTCTAAGTTATATATTTAAAAAATTCTAGTTGAGCTCTGTAAAGGTCTGATCTATATACAGGCAATATTTTTTATCATGAAAATTTTTCAAAAAGGAAATTTTTTTGAAAAATTTCATTCTATGTTTCCTTTTTTGTCAAAATATTTATTAAATAATTTTTTTTGAAAACTATTCTTAAACCAATTTTAAAACATTTTCTATTCAAATGACATTAAATATCTAAATATTACCCATTTATGCGAAAATCACGGTTCCGAAGTATCTATCCCTTAAAATTGGGCCTTCGCCGGTTTTTAGGGGTAGCTTTTTTTTTTGTATTTGTAATCTAAAATAAAATCTTTTGTCTTTTAGGCTCAGAATATGATTCAAGGAATCAAAGAATCATTTAAAGATAATTTACCTTCATTGAAATGGATGGATCCCGAAACACGAAAACTTGCCGCAGAAAAGGTACGTAAATGACGTACTACTTCTTTCATGTATCAAACTTTGAGGGAAGTTATAACTATCGAAACATTTTTTTTGTGTAGGAATGTATGGTCAGAAGTGAAGTTTTCAAGCCTGAACATAAAAACTAGAATTTGAAAAGAGAAACAATGTTTATTTGCATCATCGTTAAGTGCTCCATTGTAACAAGTTTGCAAAATTACGACCACAACACATATAGCTTAAACGCTGTTGTTGGTAAGAAAAAACAGGATTGGTGAAGAGCTCAGAAGATGTCAGGTATTTCGTGCATGCTGGCATCCATAACGGATAGTCGAGTAATAAAGTATTCTACTGAGTCAAACGAAGTCTTGTTAATTGTTTATTTACTAGTCACCCAGACGATAACACTTCTGTACCGTGGGCCCCGGTTCGAATCCCAGAAAAAGTATGGATGTTTGTAAATGAATAGTGCCTGTACGGCATGGGGCACTCTAAATATTCGTCGAGCTGTAAGTTTTCTCGAGTGGTTGGTGGAAAGCTCCCTGACCCCTCCCTAGGTTTTTTTTTTAAAAGGGGGGGGTGCAACGAAGGCAAAAACCACTGTTCCCTTACCCCAAAGCTGCAGTTAACGACAGACGCAAAACTTGTCCTTTTCCACGATGGATTTCATGGGCCTCAATCTGACCATCTATCTGGTGGCATTAGAAACGACAGAAACAAAAATCAGCTTTCAGGTACCACTTCAAAACTAATCCATTCTTGATAAATCTGGCTATCTGGAAATAACGGGGCGTAACCCCCCCAACCCATCCCCTCGTTATCATCCATGTACCTGGTGAAACTTGAAACACACTGGAACATACCAACATGTTGAAGCTACATTTTTTTATGATTGACAGTTGGAATACCTTGCACCAATTTTAGTAAAATTTCTTTAAGAAGAATACTGTAATATGAGCCAAATAGCTGATTTGGTTAGAAATATCGACCTATGAGGAAATTGTTAACCATGCCTGTCCTCACATTCACAGAGAAGCGTTTATAAACTGCGTGTGAACGTATAGGGCGTGAACTTTCTGTTGCTTACACTTGAATATTGAACACATTGAAAAAAAGTTTCCACTGTAATTCTTAAACTGTTTAACTTCTTAAATGGGCAATAAATCCCCAGGGAGCAATAAAAAATTCCTGACAACTAAATGATTTCGGATGAGTATCTTCCAAAAGGCATCTTAAATATAAAATTATTTTTAAGAACAATATTCAAATTACTTTGATAAAAATACTGAAGAAAATTGAAGTAGGTACATTGATTAATAGGTATAGAAATTATGATTGAAATATAGGAAAACCAAAGAACTGAGGTCAGTGGTCAAAGCATTGTGATCACTCACCCAAATCTTTTTGGTTGCTCTTTAGCATTCATTATAATTTCGATACTTAGGGCAAGTATAAAAATTTCTTCGGAAGAGTTAGTAATGTGGCATTTACAGTAAAAAAGAAACCAAAATCAAATTCATTAGAACATTTTCATTAAGGCTAACCGGGGAAGATTTCAATGCAAATGTGTGTTTTTAAAAAAAAGTAAGGGTTGCTTTAAAAAAACCAAAACTCATAAAATAAAAGGGGATTTTTAGTTTTATTTAAAAATATTTTTGTACATAATTGTTCAAGGTTTTCTTTATTGTTGGCTGTTTTTTTATTTTTTTATTAAAAAACTCGATAATGAAATATGACTTCGAAAAATAGGCATAACTTCTAATTTAGTTTCCACCAAATACTATAATGGATACTATAGCAGGCTTATACATAAATCAAAATGATCTTATAGCCTAGCATGGACTTTTTTATTTTAAATCATAGGTTCTTAAGGGGGTAAGCCTTGGGGGTTTCTTGAGGGGTCAGTAAAAGACCTAAGAAATTTAGGGGGGGTTTAGATGGGAAAAGGTGCTTCGGCAGATTCAAATATGTTAAAAAAAAAATTTTAAAAACCACGCTGATTATAAACTAATAAAAAGGGAAATTTTAATACTAATTTACCTTGATTTTTGATTTTTTAAACATTTCTATCACGTTTAAAAAAAATTTATATTTCGGTAGTTCGGAGTGGATGAAAACAATATTACATTACATTTAGACCTCATTTAAAAGTTCCGTAAATTTTAATTTTTAGTTACTTTTTCTTTTTTCTTAGAAGTAGGTGGGTTTTTCTTTGCATTTCATTATGTATATTATCAAAAAATAATTAAATGTTTTTCAGGTTTAAAAGTGATTCTTTTAAAAATACTGTTATTTTTTAAAAAAACTTTTAAAAACAATACTTCATTGTGAATTCTTCTATCATCAAAACCTTCTTTCAAAAAACTCTTTTTTAAAAAGTAAAACTAAATCCATTCTACTCTTTTTTAAAAAAAAAGTAATTCAATAGCTTTAATTCCCAAAAATATCTATTAAAGCTAAAATATATAATATTTACCATTCAAATATATTTGGGAATAGCTATATCAATTAATAAAAAAAATTAAGGGGTTTGAAAAAAAAATTTTTTTAGTAATGGAATATTATTTTATAATTGTTTCACTAAGTTTTTTCCCTTTTTTTCTTCTTTTTATTTTTTAAGTGGTAGGGGGTGGTATCGAAATATTCCCCTAAAATGTTAATTCCTAAAAGAAAAAAAAGATTCAAAAAAAGGGTTGGGGAAACCCATTTTTTTAAAATTTAAACCCCGTTCTAGATGCGGGGACTTTGGGGACAAATCTCGCAATTTCAAACTGCCATTAGGTTATGGAATGATATCCGAGCTGATACCTGGCTCTTCCAACTTCCGCGTGCGTAATTTGAAATCTGGTTTCCTGTGATAGTACAATGATTCCTAAACGTAATTAAGACTTGAATTCGTAACTCGAGACGCACATCGTTCGCTACAACACTCACACCCTTAACTATGGTTCTCAAGGCCTCAAATTTGTTGTGGAAATAGATTGATTGATACTAAGTACAAAATTTGTCATATGATTACTTTTTTAAGTAACAAAGCTCAATCCAGTAGTTATTACAGAGCAACCTTCTTTCATTTGGTTTTCACTAAATGTACTCATTTTCAATAACTTGTTGAATATAATATCAATGAGAATATCTTATTATTATTTATAAATTTATTAATTTTAAAGACTTTTTCTTAGCAAAATGTTGGTATACAAATGTCTATTGTAAGAATTTTTCTCTTGTGTTTCAGGTTGATTCAATGATAGATACGGTAGGATATCCAGAATTCATATTGTATCCTGATCAAGTTGATGAGCATTATGAAGGAGTGAGTAGAATTACTTTAAAGATCATTATTTCGAAATTCTCAAAATCGGTACTCATGCAGTGTCACATTGCATTTCGTGTATTAATGAAAAAGAATGCTGTATTTACTCATAAACCCCCCTGCTTCGATAAATTGGGACAATACGTAGATTATAATTTACACTCCAGATTTCAGCATATTAAATGGAAAAGTTCATTATAAAATATTCTAATAAATCTCAGTTAAGGTAACCGACTACGTTCGGAACCGTGATTTCAAAAAGCGCGTAAATCGATAGTTTTCATGATATTTAGTGTCACTTAGATTAGAATACATCTATAAAATTGTTTTAAGGACATTTTGACAAAAAAAAAATTATTTAAATACAATATTTCGGCAAAAAATGAACATAGAATAATTTATTTTTCCAAATGTTCTCCTTTTGTGAAAAAATAGCTTCTACTATTATAATAATATTTTTGCGTATATAGCTCAGACTACTCTGGTACGAAGCTCAACTATATTTTTGAAATATATAACTTAGAAATTAGGTTTATCCATATTTTTACGACAACAAAGAGGAACAATTTTAAGAAAAAACGCCGATAATTATTTAAATTGATTATAACTCTGAAAATAATGAATTTTTCAAAAATTCTAGATTGAAGGAGCCTCTGTAGAGTTCTGAGCTATATACAGGCAAAATATTATTATAATAAGAAGCATTTTCACAAGGAGAACATTTGGAGGTAAAAGATTATTCTAAGTTAATTTTTGCAAATATTGTATTTAAATAAATTTTTTTTATCAAAATGTCCTTATAACAATTTTATACATGTATTCTAATCTAATTGACTACTAAATATCATGACAATTATCATTTATACTTTTTAAAAATCGTTCGAACATATTCAATACTAAGGTATCCGACTACTTGCGACAGCTGTTTTTTTTTTAAAAAATGGAGATATGGAGATTTTTTTTTGTGGTTTTAAGATTTGTGTAGTATATTTTAAGAAAAAAAGGCTAAAATTAAAATGAGAAAAATAAATTATTACTACTAAAAAGGGGAAAAAAATGGGTAAAAATTGGCTAAAAAATTACATAAACGGGTCCCGCTCTGTACCAATAGTAAATGAACAAATCCTCAATTTTTCAATTTTGTTGTAATACTTTGGTATTCCTTTTTGAAACGACCTTCGGTATAAGACATACTTTAACTTTTACAAAAACTAGAGCACTTTAACTTAGTTATTATATGAAATTGCTTAAAAACACAGTGATTATATTCACATAAAGAAATTTAAATTTTGTAATAAAGCAGTGTGATTGATTAATCTGAAAGTTAAACACACTTTTATTGTTGTACAGAAAGTACACGCAAAACTTCAGCAAATTATTTTAAAAAACTTTTTGAGCAACCGCTGTTCCAGTTTGAACTTTTCGAAAAAACACATTTCGAGTAAAACGCATTTTAAAGTTTGACATCTTATGTTAAATTATGGCATCTGTTTGTAACACTTGTAGTGAATGTTCTAGTGAATGGAACATAAAACACCTGGTGTTTTTATAAAAAGCTAATAAGATTGCCTATAAAATAAAATCATAAAAAAAATTGTCCCTTTTTTAAAAAAATCATGATTTTAGGGTAGTCGGATACCTTAATGTAAACTTAAAAATTTTAAGCAATGCTTTGTATAATATAGTTTATTCCACGTTTTCCCCCGAAAGACCTTTCCTAAAACTTCACAATTAGCGATATATCTTTGAGTTGCATTCAAGAAAAACCTATCTGCTTGAAGAAATATAACATAATGGACGTATATTCCAGAGTTCCAAATTGAATTATGGAGTATATATATATAAAAGGTTATTTTTTATAAACTGACACTTCTCAGAGCCCCTGGAGCTCATTCTAACTGCCGAAATGGCACCACACTTGATATGGAAACTAGTGATGACACAGACAGTAAAATTCTGTAAGAAAGTATTTAGTTCCAAAAATCGCCAATAGGTTATTGATGACGCTGTTATAGCTTACCAAGCCGAGAATAGTATAAAACACGGGTATTAAAAGCCAAATCCAAATTGATGCTTTCATATGGGACAGCCGTGAGAACAATTTGGGATATAAAAACATGTATACAGCTTCGAAAATATTCTTAGTTGAAATGAACCAGTTGAAGTGAATGTCTGAGCCACATTACCAGATCGCGCATAATTGGTAAAGCTGTATTTTCTTACTCATCCACAGAACCTAACAGAAGCTACGTGAGGGGGCTTCATCGATTAATGCAGAGGTTCCCAAACTTTTTTGCCTTTTTTGCCTCATTATCTTGGATAAGGATAATTTTTCATTATTAAGTGCAATGAAGAGCCAAAAGATTATGAACAACTAGTCACTAACACCTTGCGCTTCTTTTGGTCAGCAAAGCAGCTACGCAGCGCTCTTCTTATTTATGATTGCTTGCCACAACTTAGTGAGAGTAGATGACAGTTTGTACCCGTATATAGGCCAAGGACTAAAATCCAGTATTTTCGACATGGATGTGTTTGATCTGTAAGCTCCCTTTTTATAAAACCCAAAATGTGCTTTATCGTATTATGATCCAACAAATTAGATAGCCAGCATATTAACTTGAATTGATTATTACAGTGCTTCCCAAACTGTGAGGCACGCTCCCCAAGGGGGCGTGATAACCCTGGGAGGGGGGGCGCGAGCATATTGAAAAATAGAAAACAAAAGATTATTTAAGAAAATTATTAATTTATTGAAAATAAACAGACAAAATACATTCAGACATAATAAAATAAGTTACACTGATATAATATACTTATAAATGTATCAGTATTGAACAATGTACTTTATAATTAATTTAACAATACTATGTTAAGAACAAGTTTAATAATCATCAGTGACCCACAGGCTGCCAAAATAAATTATATGCAAAACTAAATTTAAACTTGATAATTTGTAAAATTTATAATTAACCTCCTTAACTGTTTAAATTTCGCAATTCACTCCCAATCCCAATTTTTAAAAACCATGCAGCGTAGTGGCGTATTTGGGGGGGGGAAGAAAGGAATAAACAAGAAATCATCTGGAATAAAAATCCTTCGCAAAACACTGTTAAGCCCTTTTTTATTGCATTCAAAGCCTTGGGGAAAATTTTTATGGATAGCAGTGAACAGAAAAATCGTACTTTGGAAAGACGTATATATACATCCTGAACAATTTACGCACCGGTTAAGCGAGACGTTTATATATACCGGTGGTGAGAGGTTAAAATCGTATTGTAGCTTGGGCGTCAAAGTACAGTATTATCGAATTCAATACATGGTTTTTGTATTGAAGGGGCGCGATGAAAATTGTGATTGAATATTGGCTCGCAAGTATTGAAAGTTTTAGAAGCACTGGATTATTATGTTCCTCGGAAAACTCTAACACAATTCGCGCATTGTGACTTGGGGAGTGGTCCTGCAGGAAGATTTGATTTCCATTCGGGTTAAACAGTAAGAGTGCAACTGATCCGCAATTATGCTCAGATAGTCTACAGTTTTCATGGTGTGATCTAAGACAACAAGAGCCCCCACACCTATAACATCCCTCAAAGCATAATACTGTTACCCCAAATAACCTGTTGCACGTAGGGAAAACAACTGTTTGCTAGGAAGATGGCTTACCCTGATACAATCATCGGCATGATGAATGAGAAAGCATAATCCATCTGACCAGGCAACTCTCTTCTACTAATCCATGGTCCATATTAATGTTTTAGGTCCAATGTTGGTGTAGTTGACAATAACGCATGGTCAACAAAAGAACAAGTGAGACGTTAGCTGTGCATTCCCATATCCAAAAGTGTCCATAACTGTGCGTTCTCAATATACTTGCACTTGAGCCTGCATTCTATTGTTTTTTGTTTTGAAAACAATCATAGGATCCTTTTCTCCACAAAGTATCACACGGGGCTCACAGAAGTAAGTATTAACCACATATTATAAAAAAGAAGATAAAAATTCAATACAATTACACATATTAACACAAATTCCAGAAATTTTTAAAAGAACTTCTAGTGGAAAGAAGCCGGTGAAAATTTTGGGCCACTTTATATTAAGTCCCTTGAAAGCCAATCTTAGAATATTTCTCTCTGACAAAGTTGGAACACGGAAGGAGCACATGTTCTACATTTCCCTCGCCACCAATATTACAATCACAGGAAGATGGCGTAACTAAATTAAAATTGTTCAAATAGCTTTTAAATTACCATGACCAATGAAAAAAGGTAATTTTGTAATTAGTATAAAAATGATGACCTGACAGTCTCTTATTAATGGCTAAAAATATCTTTGTTAAACTGCCTTTATTTGAAATGAGACATTCTTGGTTCAAAGACTTCACCATTTTTTTCCTGATCTTCTTGTAAAATGATTTAGGAACATTTACGGCAATTTAAATTTCATGCTTGGTGTCAGCCTTTGCAAACTAATTGGCTAGCAGGCGTGTCAGCTGATTTTCCTTTATTAATCGGGCAGTCTCGGACGTCTTTTTTCTTTGATTATGCGTGGCCATCCAAAAGCTGGTCCAATTCACCTGGTTTCACCGTCATTTATCCACTTTACATAAATATCAAAAACGGCAGATCGCAAACAAGCTACCAATCGTGCGGTTTTGGAGACAACAGTTCCGAGTATTTGGGTCATCCCAATCTGCTCTCTATCAAATTCAGTTGTAGACCAGCAGCCTTTCCATCACTCACAAAAATAAGTACAAGAATGATTCTTTACCTTCTCCAGCAGCAGATTAAATACCATTTCCTTTTAATCATGTGTCCTCCACGTCATCCAGAGGAGTTCAGTAAAAATGTGTAGTGTTCATAATGTTTTGGCTCTACAGTCTATACTTCACAGTTTTGGCTATATTTTACTATTCATTACCATCTATTGTTCTCATTTTAGATAGTTTTCAATGAAACTGATTACTTTCAAAACCTTATGAATTTAGCACATTATGAGAGAGTAAAGAACATGAAAAAACTGGACATTCCTACAAATCGGACTGAATGGATTTATGCTCCAACAGAATTGAATGCTTATTATATACTAACATCAAATCAAATAGGTATGCATGAAAAACGTATGTCGTTTTAAATATGTCCACGCTTACATGAATAATAATTGAATTTATGCGACTTCAATTATTATTCACTATAACTCATTTATGCATTTTCTTTATCTTTTTTTATAGTTTTAGCAGCTGCATTCCTTCAGCCTCCTTTTATGATACATCTTTCCCTAAAGTAAATAGTTACAGCATACATATTTATGTTATTTATAATGAATTTTTCCGCAAATCTATCATGCTAAATGAAAATCATAACGAATTTTTTTAAAAAAGTATTTTTTACATTCTTTATTTATTTTAGCATTTTAATAGGAATAAAAAATATTGTGGTACGTTGAAAGTAACAGATTAAAATAAATACGAGGGACGTTTCGATAGAAAGTTTTTTTTCTCACGAAAACTATATTGCCAAAAGAATACACAGTGGTCACGTGAATTTTGAACTAATTTTCGACATCAGCGCCATCGACATTGTCCCAATTATCGTTGCATGCAATCAATTTGAAGATATCATTCTGCTAAAACTAAGTGCCTTGCGATATAAGGAATTGTCACACAGCTTTCACCACCTCCGAATTTTATTTTGAAACTTATGTCTCGAAAGTTCGATTTTCAATCCAGAATACTTATGGAAGTTTAATGAAGGGACACTGTTTTCATTCGTGGATATGGAGGGATATTTACTTCCATCTTCATCTTCCACAGTCTCCCTTCCTTCTTTGAACTTGTAACACCAAGGACCAATCATTTGACGAGACATCACTTCTTCCCCATACACGTAAGCTTCATGGATTATGGATACATTAGCCCAGCCTTTCTCAAACTGTGAGGCGTGCCCCTGGGGGTATGTGATAACCCTACAAGGTGGGTGCGAGCATATCGAAAATTAAAGGTTTAAAAAATTAATTTACAGGAAGGAAGCAAACAAAATACTTTCTGACATAATAAAAAATACACATTTACAATGATATAATACATAAGTATCATCTGGCGATATTGCTTCATCAAGCATAAAAGCTTTCCCTTAGATACATTCATTAGCTATCTGATCCTGTAACTAAATAAAAAACACAACATTTTGTTTGATTTGCTGTAATCCCACGATGAGAGATTTTTTTATTAAGTTTTCTTTTTAATAAACCTAAAATAGTATTTCAGAGACAAGACAAAACCCAGACCCAGACAAAAAATTCTAGGAAGATTAAAAATTTCATGTTTGACCCTCGAACTTACTGGTATGGTTAGTTCGTTCCTTTTTTATGTCTTTATTTTCTCATTTAGGGAGTTTGTAAATAATGCGCTTTTTCCCATACGAAAGAAAGCACAGAATGGGAAAAAGCGAATTTGGAAAAGCAGAGAAAGCACTTTAAAGGATTGTTTGGTCAAGAACTATTTTTATGAGTATTCTGAAACATATAAAGCATGATAAAAAACGTTTTACACAATTCCTTTTTAGAACTAACATTCATATTTTTACATTGATTACACATTTAACCCGGAGCGGTCGCGTGGGGTACAGAGTCAAATGACAGCAAAACTACAAAAATTGGAGAAAAATATAACAGTTTTGCTTGCAAATATCATTCCTGTAATGTTAGTGAAAAGTGTCTGTGATTTCTGTCCTTTATTAAGGTCGCGTACCTTAAAAACATTTTATTTCAGTTCTATTGGAAATTTCTCAAATTATCAAAGAAAAAATGAAAAACTGTAGAAAGTAGGTAAGTATACTTTCTCTTAGTTAAATTATTCACTGGAATTGTGATTTTTATCGTGTACAATAAAAGTAATTTAAAAAAGCTTTGGGGTGACCCCGTCTCCCCGCGTGATTATTAACATTAGTATCGAGTGCGCGTCTGCTCGCGGGTTAAAACATTTTGAAGTCTTCTCGTTTTAAATATTAAAAATAACAATTATTCTTTATCGGAATTTTACATTCTTTTTCATTATTTAACATTACTAATAAATGTTAATTCTGTGAGGATTACAATTACACAGTTCGTTTAAATCCATTTATAACATGAGCGTTCATTTAAAAAAATCATTTTACATTCTTGTATTCATTGCCATGCTCTTGGTTTTACTCTCCTTACAATTCAGCTAGTGCCAACGGGGTGGCGTATTTGGTTTGTCACTGGCCATCTACAACTAAGGTTGAGAGTTCGACCCCGGTCAATGTCGGTGGATTTTTTATGTCAGAAAATTGACGCGGGCCCTGTCTTGTGATTATGCGGCATATAAAAAAATCCCTTGAAGCGCCGGCTTGGCTGCCAAAATTCTCAAGTTCAATTTTGCATCGTCAGAGCTTAGGTGCCTCCATCTGAAGAGGAAACTGGGCGTCAAAATTACTTGCGCTAATTGGTATCGCCTGTTATACGGTGCCGCGCACTAAAAAGTGATACCAGCTCCAGGGGAAGGAGCTAGGTCTGAAATGTTTAAAAATACCAACATTTGAATTTACACGTTTTGCGCAGACGTCGGATAGGTTGCCAAGACTCACTCAGACATTCGTGAGAATGCTAATCGTGATGGATATGATAGAGTGCAACATAGACTAGATTATTTTTCTAATGACTTAAACTTTTAGAAATGAATGATGGAACTAAATAAATCTTTAAGTAAATATAATTTTGCAATTTGTTCCAATTTAAAAATTATAGATACGAAAAATAAAATAATAATTATCCTATTAATTAAAAGTAATTCGTTTAAAATATATATTACTCAAAAGTAATTTGCTTAAAATATATGTTACTAAAAAGTAACAAATACAAAATTTAATACATATCTTGTGAATTTGTACTGTTTATAAATTAGATCGTATGGTAGATTTAGTGCCAAAAGGCATTATTATTATATAAGGGGGGGGCGTGATAAAAATTATGATTGAAAATTGGATCACCAATAGCGAAAGTTTGAGAAGCACTGCACTAGTCTCATGTGTCTAATCATATATGGATTACAGCACGCACTTCCACTTTCGACTACGCTGTTAGCACATATCTGTCTCACATTGTGGTTCATACTCGAATGAATTCGGGAACGCCGGTTTGTTTTGCTCTTTTTTTTCGACGCTCTGTGCATGTGTTATTACTTCTGCACTGACTATCCTTCCGTCATTGAACCTGCAACGAATGTGGTTTCTTATGACGATATTGTTTTTCGTGGCGTACCATTTTCCAATAAAAGAAATGAAACCTTTTCAGAACGTCCCTTGTACGATAGCATGATAGATTTAGGGTTGGACCAGTGCTGATTTAAGTTCATTTCGGGCCCTGGACGTAGAAGTCTACAGGCCCCCTTGGTACTGACGGATCGAAATTTATTACTGGAAAATCTGGTTACGTCCAGCTTCTTTGGTCCCCGGGCACTTAGACGCCCACCCCAAGAGCCCAATGGATAAACTGGCACTGAGTTGGATTCAGTGAAGTCACTCTTTAGTGTAACAGCTATTTATTATTTTAGGTTAAACATGGACAACAAATATTAGGTTGGGGAAAAAGAAATTCCATTATTTTTTCGGTAGATGGCTGTAGTGTTGATATCTCCTGAAGCATCAATCAAACAATTTCAAATTTATGCACGTTGTCAAGGTGACATTTCACACTAAAAAAACTGTTTGGCTGTTTTTTTCGTTTGGTCCATTCAGTTGTGAGTCACTGGGTCTTAAAAACGGAAGTCAACAAAGTGAATATTTGGTACATTTTACAGTTTATCTTTGTTTAAGGCGAAAATTCAAGCCGGGTGGCTGAAATTGTGAATGGTGTTTATGGTGTTGATACTGTAACAGTTTATTACGTGCAATTTTGGTTACGTCGATTCCGTTCAGGCATTTTTGATGTTAAAGATGCACCTCACACAGGCAGGCCCGTCGTCAAAAATGTCGATAAAATCACAGAAATAATCGAAGTTGACCAGCATGTTAGTAGTCGTAGCATCGCCCAGGAGCTTAAGATCAAACATAAATAGTTTTTAAACCATTTGCGCGAAGTTATATTCAAAGAGAAGTTCGATGTTTGGGTGCTATACCAATTAACACCAAAAAACATGATTGATCGAATTTCCATCTTCGAAGTCTTGGCCAAACGGAATGAAATCGACCCATTTCTAAGCCGGATGGTGACTGGGGATGATAAATGGGTCACATACGACAATATTGTGGGAAAACGATCGTGGTCAGATCGGGGTGAAGCAGCTCAAACGGTGGCCAAACGAGGACTAACGGCCAGGAAGATTCTACTATGTATTTGGTGGGACTGGAAAGGAATCATTTATTATGAATTGCTTCCGTATAGTCAAACACTAAATTCAGATCTCTACTGTCAACAACTGGACCGTTTGAAGCTAGCGATTGACCAGAAACGGCCAGAATTGGCCAACAGAAGAGGTGTTGTGTTCCATCAGGATAACTCCAGGCCCCACACGTCTGAAGTGACTCTTCAGAAACTTTGGGAGCTTTGTTGGGAAGTTTTAATGCATCCATCATATAGTCCGGACCTGACACCAAGCGGTTACCATCTTTTTCTCGCATTGTAAAACTTCCTGAGTGAAAAGAAATTGGGATCAAGAGAAGATTGGAAAAATCGTCTACAAGAGTTTTTCGATAATGAAGATCAATATTTCTATGAGAGAGGCATTTTGAAGCTACCTTTAAAATAGCAACAAATTATACAACAAAACGGTGCATATTTCACCCAATCAGACAATCCAAAACATGTTAAATAAAGTCTTGAATTCCATACAAAAATAATGGATTTCTTTTTCCCCAACCTAATATTATAGAAAACATTAATGACAAAGAACATGTACGGTTTTTCATAGCGACCACATTCATTCTTCACTTGGTCCATTTTAAAGGTGAGTAATCGCTAGAGGACGCTTCTGTTATGGCACAGTCACTGTACAATTAAAACACAAGAGTAGTTACAATATTAATGAATGTTCACAATAATGATTGATGAAAAAATAATTTTTTTCTTTCTTCTAAATTTAGAAGTGATTTGAAAACTATTAGTGAAATACTATTTTTACATCCCTCTTGCCTAAATTGTTCACGTTATTCCTGAAAATATGCATAATTTCTTTTTATTTTTTGTGTATATGTTCAAAATATTATTTTACCCGAGAATACTTACTTCATAAATTTATATTCTTATTGAGATTCTACGTCAACAATTTCTAACAATAAATTATCCTTATTTACTCTCCTAAATTTCAGAAATGTTTCAATCAACAAAGTGAGAGTTGTAACGTTATGTCGCGCGCGCGCGAAACTTGAGGTTATAAGTCATTTTATATGGGTGTTATAAGTAGTTTTAGTATATTGAAATACCTTTGTTTACTTTGTACTTTGGAAAAGTCTTAATTCATTGCTTTGAGATCTACCTAAATGCACACCATACGAAAAATTATTTTTTAATGGAACTGTTGCCTTCAGACACTCAGTGCAATATTCTAATTTATTGAAGACTTCTTGTCAAATAATCGTGTTTTCAATGAATGTCTTAAGAAAGATTAATACTTAAAACACTCTCTTCATATATGAAAGGCAATTTTAGAGATAGTTTCTACATCAAGTTTCTACATAATTCACGTTCTGTATCATTCAAATATTTAGGTATTTACTAGTTTAGATACGGAAAAGAATAATTTATTGCCAAAAATTTATAATTATCAACTCATTCTTTTTATTATGTAATTGGTCAAAGAACATAAGTAACGTATATGGCAATACTATAAAAAACTAATTTTTTTACTTATAAAAATTAACCGTTTTTACTTCACAGATCAATTAACTTCGGCTCCATGGGAGAATTTATTGGGCATGAATTGACGCATGGATTTGATAATACCGGTAGGAATTTATTTCTTTTTTCTTTTTATTTTCGTTTTGTAGCCTATAGCTATTATACTGTTTGAATTAATTGGGACAAATGGACAAAATGATTTTCTCTCAAATCTTGGCTTTGAATCATTGCATACCTTAAGTAGACTGAAATATTTCTAATTTAGTACTCTATTTAGCACAAATGATCTCTTCAACACATCTTGTTATTGACGCCACTAGTGTAGTGTACATGTTCTTGACTTCATCATCGTTGAAACACACTTATACAGCACTTTTTATCATTTGTTCTGCTGTTGCCATGTAATTCCTTTTAGCTAAACTACACGATTTGTATCCTTGCACAAATAAATGTGATACCTCAATAAAATTACCTTTTTCCTGTAGATAACAGTCCATGGTAGGTATTGTTCAGCCCAAGCTAAACGTTTTTTCATTATTCTACAAGATAAAAATTTTTTTCCTCGGTCGTGTTGTTTTACAGCCAGCTTCCAGAAACTTTTTTTTGTATGGTTGAGGTACTCACTTCAACAACATAACCCAATAGATTCCTGTGAAGATCTGTGCTTGGATGTATTTTTGCTATTTCTTATTAGAATTTTATCAATTCTTGGAGTAATTTTCCGTTTGCGCCAACATTTTCCTCTTCTTTTTGAGACAATGATCCACAATCCTGAAATGTTCTTAAAATTTCTTGAAGCACCTGATTTCCCACACAAACTGCTGTAGCAATATCTCTCACAGTATGTTCATTATTTTAAAACGCTTCCTCGGAGTATTATCTATCTTTGAACAAGTAAAAGTAATATGTATTACATGGAACGCAAAATAATTGCTACACTGAACGGCTCACAATTGAACTACTAATACACTAAAACTAGTCAGATGAGTAAATTATAAACAAGGCAGATCCGTCACACTACCTCAAGGCAGATATAAGTGGTTTGAGGTGGTTCGGTATATCACTAGTACTTACATGCCAACTCTGACCAAAAAAAAAAGATGTGTGTGTTCCAATTAATTCGAACAGTATAGTATTAAGTCGTTTGTGAAAATAAAATTCATAATGAATAAATTCCTATATTCTGAAGAATATGTTTTACAAAATTTTGTATGAAAATCCTTGACATTTTTTATGATATCATTGAACGCAACCATTAAGAAAAATTCAGCCTTTCTTTGAATACTGTCGTTAAAAAATAAAACACAATTCGTAAAACTTGTTTTAGGTGAAAACTTTACCCACAGACACGAAAACACTGTGTTTTGTTCATGATATTGAACAATTGATCTAAACAAGTGTTCAAAAAAGGGATGGTAAATACGGAGCCTGCGCGATAGTTTCATTTTCTATAATTACACGAACTGATTCAGTTTAAGCTATGCCTGAGTTCTATTTTGAAGATGTACCATCAATTTTTTGTAAATTACACGCCTCTTGCGCAAAATTTAATTACCGCGAAATACGTTCTAGCAGCATTTTTTTAGTTTTTAGGTATATTCGCCTTATAACGCGCAAACTCTTTTTTACGAAGAGACTGAAATACGCGTGTCCAATGCTCTTATGTTTTGAAGTCATTTATTCCAGGTATTATCCCAGGCTTTTGAAAAAATAGAAATACTTCTACACAACTGGCCATTAAAATTGCTACACCAAGAAGAAATCCAGCTAACAAAAAGATATTTGTTGGACAAATATATTATACTAGAAATCACAAGTGATTAAAATTTCAAGAAATTTGGGTGCATACATCCTGAGAAATCAGTACTCACAACTACCACCTCTGGTAATAATATCAGCCCATATAGGCCTCGGCATAGAGTCAAATAGGAGGTTGAAAGGCATGTACAAGTACAGATGCCCATGCAGCTTTAACACGATGCCACAGCTCATCAACCATAGTGACTGCCGTATGGTGACGAGTCAGTCACTCGGCAACCATGTACCAGACGTTTTCTATTGGTGAGAGATCTGGTGAACGGGCAAGCAAGGGAACAACCGAACCTTTTCCGTTCCAAGGTAGGTCCATACAATACCGGTAACATGCGGTCATGCATTATCCTGCTGAAACATAGGAATAAAATTGTTTGAATAAAGTGTAGAGTCACGGGTCGTAACACACCAGAAATGTAATGTAACTGTTCAAAGTGCCGTCAATGCGAACTAGAGGTGACCTAGACGTGTATCCACTAGCACACCATATCATCACGCCAGGTGATGGGTCAGTATGACGAAGACTAATGCACAATGCCAATGTGCGTTCACCACGATGCCGCCAAACACGGATGTGAACATCTTGATGCCGTTATCAGAATCTGGATTTATCTAAAAAATGATGTCTCGCCTTTCATGCGCCCAGGTTCATCGTTGATTACACCATTGAAGATGCTCCTGTCTTTGATGCAGCATCAAAAATGGTCAGCTATGGTCTCCGAGCTGAGAGTCAATACTGTTTCAAACGTCGTTGAGCTGTTTGTGCAGACATTTTTGTCTTGCAAACGACCCCAATTCTTGTATCAGTTCTCCTGACGTGACTGCACGATCCATTAAGGCTATGCTGGTAGCATACCTGTTTTCTTGGCTGCTAGTGATAGAGGACCGTTAGAGATCAAGTACGGTGTTCCGTATTACCGCCCTGAAACCATCGATTCCATATTCTGCTAACAGTCATTGGATCTCGACTGATGCGAGTAGTAATCCTGCGATACGATAAACCGCTTTCTTGGCACGCTACAATTCGGCATTTATCAAAGACCTAAGCGTGCTGGTACGTATTTCTGCTTTTTACACGAGTCATCGCAAAAAATTTTCTCCAGGCGACAACGTTCAAATGCAATTTGTGTATGAGAAACCAGCTGATCAGTTTCGTCATTTAAACATATATGAAAGTGTCGGTATCGGTGCCTACTTTGTCTGAATGCGCTGAAAAGCTAATCATTTGCTAATCACAGAACCTTTCCTGTCGTTTAAATTTCATCTCTGTAGCATGACGCCTTCTTGGTGTAGCAATTTTAATAGCCAGGAATGTAGAACCACAACATTACTGACCAAGTTCCTAAAGTATACCATTTCTTTTACACAAACAGTATATCAATTTATGTAAAAGTCTAATTTTTTTATATTTATCTTTTCTTAAAAAAATTTTTAAGGCTATTATTTTCATACCCGGCGTATAATGCACACCCTTAAATTTTGATTTTCTTTTTGGTGTTAAATGTGCGTATTATACGCCGGATTTTACAGTATATGAGGTTTCAATGGAACTCCAAATCTAAGTGTTTTTGTCATTCTAAAAACAATTTAGTCCTAGTGCTAATGTGAAAAACATTTTCTAATTAATATTCAATATTTCATTTTATAAAAATATATTTACATGTATTAAAAAGAAGAAAAATGTTAAGTGATTCAAAAAAAGTTTAAATGGATGGATCCTAAAAGATATATACTATGTTGACAAATTTCCTTTCTTGCAAGAATATTCGTATGGAAAAATGTAATTCGTATAAATAGAAATATTAATTACTTATTACTTGTGTTTCAGGTAGTTTATATGATAAATATGGAAGCTTACATCAGTGGTGGAAAGATTCTACTTTTAAAAATTTCCAAGAACTAACTCAGTGTTTTGTTGAGCAATATTCTAGTTATGAAGTTCAAGGTATGAAGGTAAGTCTGCAACAAAAAATTATTCTTTGTTTTAATTTTATGAAGATTTAATATCCCCATTTGCATAATTTAAATCAGGGGTGGGCAGACTTTTCCAGGGTGTGCGGGCTACTACTAATTTTTTCAAGCTGTTGCGGTCCATGACAGTGCGCACACACGGAACGAGGGGATGGTCCACTGGACCGAACCCTCCCCCATAGTCCTTGATTTTTTTTCCGATTGTTTATAATCCCATGTATATAGTACGTAAAATTTAATTATTTGTTATTAATTTTTTTTTTTAATTATTTAATGCTGATTATTTATTTAGTAATCTATTTTTTAATATTTTTGTTAACGACATCTACAAAATCAAAAAAAATATGTTTGACCACGTATTAGGGTATGATACTAATTCTAGAATGGTAAACTTTCGACCCTTTACCCCACCTCCTCCCTTGAAAAATTCTTGTGTGCCTCAATTCCCAATGTCATAGGTATGGTGATGTTGGAAAAAGTCTACAATTTGTATAGTAAATTAATAATAAATGCAGAATATGTACGAACTTACAGAACAAAAATAAAAAATAACACTTTTAAAATCACGCTAAAAGTAAAACTCAAAATGCTGAAACGTAATAATAATGGCCACAAATATAATAATATCAAATGATGCATTTATTATCGAACAAATCAAAATAGGTAAAAAATAAAACGTTTTCATCTAAAGTTTGCTTTCTTTGTTATAATCAGTAGAAGGCTCAGTCTGTATACTTCAGCCAATCTTGAACATTTCCGTGAATAATGATTAACTGCTAGAATCTTCTGGCGGTTACTCAAAAATATCTTGGCAGTCCACCGGTCGATCGCAATCGATGCCCGGATTTAAATTATGCAGGAAGAGTTTAAAAAGTTTTTGACTTATCTGGGAGCAGCTGTTATTATGAAAAGGATTGCTTGAGAAGATTGTGTGTGTGTGTGCGTGTACATTAAAATTCATTTTAAATAAAATTTTAAATTCAATGAAATTTTTTAAAAAAATCAGAACTTTTTCCTTACAAAAACGATTGTTAATATGGATTACAGACCAAACTATCAAGTACAGGGTGGTTCATAAAGAAGTATACACTTTCCAGATGCTGTGAAACTGCAATATTCAAACACAGGCACCACCTCAGGGAACGTAAGGTACATGTAATGTTAAAATTTGTGTCTAACCCCTGACAGAAGTGACGTCAGTAACAGTAAACGAGTCATGTGACTAATCAGTGGTGGTGTGTAAAGTGGAAGAGGTTTTTTGTGTTATTGAATTTATCAAAATGGAATCCATAAATGCTGTGCAACAGCACTTTTTATTCTATTCGGAAAAGAACCTCCAACTAGGAAATCTATCTAGCAATGGTATGAGAAATTTAAAACTGTAATGGCCTCCACCTGGGGAAGCCATCTCTTTATCTACTCGACCTAAATCTGTAGGATGTAAAGATTGATGACCCAAAATAGCCATGAGAAAAAAAATCCAATTTATTATTACCAAATATAATAATCTAAGACAAGCAAACTATAGAGGGAAAATCTAGAGTGACATAACGATAGCTCAAATCCCTATGTGAATAAGCGCATGAAATCCTAATAGCTTAAGAAGTCTCAGGGGTGTTAAATTTTTCTAGAGGTCTGAAAATATAAACAATTTTCAAACAGGTATAATTCTTTTAAATTTAAATTAAATGATTCGAATCTTTTACACATTATTTATAAAAGAATGGGGCTTCAGAAAAGTATAAAATGTTTAAAATATAATCATAATTTTAAAAATCATAAGCATATGAAAATTCTATGATGAATATTAAGTATTTTTTGCGTTACGCACGCTATTTTCTAAAATAGTAGCTTTAATTACTCTAGCTATAAGTTGAATAATAAAGTTAAATGTATTCTCATTACACTGTAGCTATTTTTATATAAATAGAATTATAACTTACATATTTTAATAAATAAAAAAAATACATTTTTTCAAAATATTTAAAAAATTGCAATGTTTTACACAAATATTTTGAAATACAAAAGATATATAATACAAAAATTAGGTACGGCTTAAAGAGTATGATGCATTTTATAATTCTGTAAATTTTTTATACATCAGATGCTACTATTTTAGAAAATAGCGTGCGCAACACAAAAAATAATTAATATTTTTCATAGAATTTTCATATGCTTATGATTTTTAAAATTATGATTATATTGTAAACATTTTATTCTTTTCTGAAGCCCCATTCTTTTATAAATAATGTGTAGAAGATTCGAAACATTTAATTTAATTTTAAAAGAATTATACCTGTTTGAAAATGTTTATATTTTCAGACCTTACTTAACACCTGAGATTTAACTTTACCCAAAGTTATCTTAAGAATCCTAACTTCGTTAATTTATTTTAATAGTTGAAGCCCGTCCTATAATCACGCGCCTAAATTCCAATGCTTACCGTAAAAGCACTGCTTTCAGCAACTTAGCTTCTTTTCCTTCTCTTTCGATTACCAAACTTCCATTATATATATACTAGCTAATCTTATTATCAAGGTTTGTTCTGGAGAGGGATGGCTGTTAAATAACTCAATTGTTGGCCTTAAAGATTCCCCAAGAGGTTTAATAGAAATTCCCGTATAAAGCTCTGTCACAAAACTATCAGCTGTTTGTGCAAAAGTAAAAGTACTGGACGAAGATACATCGATAGAAGCGTATCACAGCTGCTATTGATGGAGTTGATACCTTAAAATACGTTTGGGCGTAAAAGGGGTTAGCAACTCGATATATGTCGTGTGACTAGAGATTCATACATAGAAAATCTGTATAACTGTCCCTAACAAAACTTAAATTAGTCTCATACAATTCTGTTACAGGTTACATTCATTATCTTGCATAGTTCCTGATTTATAGTACATCGAAACTGTTTTCTTCTTTGTGAATCCCCCTGTATTACCTGTTTAATCTTAATGAGAGAAGTATGAGAATATTTTCGAATAAAAGTTTTATTTTCTTTATCTCAACATTAGGGAAATTTAACCATATGTTTGACGATAAATTCAGGGTACTTTTTCATTTAACAAGGAAAATGGCACCAAATGAAGTATGAATACGTGGGAAAAAATAGCCGATTGGAGCTGTACAATGAAAAAAGTGTTACAAAAAAGTAAAATATTAATAACACATAAAAGATAAAAGTGGAATGTTAAGTTTTATTCATTGCATTCACTTTTCCTGGAGAAGAATTCGATCACATTCAGATGACCGCAGTTCTCAGACACTACACTGAGCATAATCTGATCAATACTTCTTAGGGCCATATTAAAACATGCCACTAGGTATATTCCACTGTGCGATATGTGTACCAACAATGATTCCCTGTGATCCATCAACGATGGCAGTTTCAACATCTGCCATCACCTCCTCTGACATAGGTTTACGTCCTCTGCCAGGGTGAATTGTCAGTGACTGTTTCTCTGAACTTCTTTATCATTCCTTTCAAAGCTAAAGTGATAAATCCCCCTACCAGTGGTGTAATGGAGAACATTTGGTCCATCCTGCAAAGTCAGGTTTTAGGACCCCAAATTGGATTTTACAAAGGTTAGGTACTTGGTGGTAGTCAGGTTTTGGGCCCCTAGAGCCCTACACCCCTCGCAATGGGGGAGGGTTGCAGGAGTGTACGTTACGCCACTGGCCCTTCCGTTTCACCTGTCTGGTTCTAAGTTCGCGAGGAGTTGAGAATGATTAAGATAATGCAGCATTACCAATAATGGGCTAATAATCTGATATTGTGAGTTGCTGCATAATCTCTTTTGACCTGGCTTACTTTTGTTAAGAATACTATACTTTGAAGCTGTCTACACAGGAACGATCATAGCAGGCGTTCAACGACGGCGCCACACGCAGGCGGCCTAGACAAAAGGAGGGGCTGTTGAATATAATTCTATCAATCAAGCAAATTATGCTTAAATTAAGTCGAATAAAATGCTGAATTTTAAATGGTTATTGAAAGATCAAAAATAAGTCCCGATTCCTTAAAAGCATTACATAATTTAAGAGAAATAGAATGTTAGAGCACAATGTGTTGGTCCACTGTCCATTAACGTCTATTCTTTTCACACATCCTTCATTTGGAAGCAAAATTCGTAGCAGAACCGGCAATACTGCAATAGAAAAGGGTTTTTTTTGCTTATCAGTGGCACTGTTGCTTTTCAAGGGCGTCTAAAAAAAGATTTCTGCAAAAGTTTTTTTTGCGAAATTTTCCAATATGGCTAATATTACCTAAGACATAGCCATGTTTTTACATTCAATATACATTTGAAGAAATTGAACGTTTTCAATTTAAGAAAAGACTTACATTTTTAAAAGACAAAATGGAGGTAATTTCCGTGTCTTTGTATTGTATTATTGATTTACATTTTACACTTACGCGGTAGAGGAGTTTATAACGTCAATGTGTGTGTGTTAAGCATTAGAAAAATATGAAAAATTATTTAAAGAAGAGGCATATTAGGTTTTTGCACGCGGGTGGCAGTCACCATCAGATAGGTTCTGTGTCTACATGTTTGTATAGTCCAAATTACTGTTGCGGTTGGCACATATGAAAGTATACATTTAAACTTTGCTTTTGTGACGAAGCCGATCTCTTCCCCTTATTTGCTAACAGACCCCTTGCCGCTTGCCGACAGACTTTGCGAATTATTCCAGATTTTTCCCTAACTGCTGGGAAAGAATTTCGTAACCGGGTGGTCAAAGTTTCGGACCCTTTTTCCCAGGCTGTCCGGACTGTCAAAAAGAGATGCCATAACATTGTGTTTTCGTTTTCCCACGATTCGGCGACGACGGCGCGTTTGAATACTTACAATGTGCGCCCAGCCATCAGCGCCCATTGGGCGGGAGATCAGATGGGCTGAGTCCGACAGGGGTGGCAGGAGAACAAGAGATCAAAGAAAGATGATTAGGAGAGATATAGAGAATATATAAGGAGAGCGAGAGAGTCCGGAAGGGCTGGATTTTGAAGGGAGCCGTTTGGACGTCCCTTGAGCGATAGAAAAAGCGATAAAGCGCCCACGATGTACGGCGGTCTCCTAACTTGGAAGATCCGGGAAAGGTCTGATTCCCGATCAACGAAAGAAAGTGATACTTGATCCGCGAAGTAAGGCGGATTTTGGAACGGTAGAGAGTGCGAAAGGGCACGACGAATTTGGAGTCAGCGAACTCACCTAGACTTAGTGTGGAGATACCGAGAGTAAACCCTGTTTACGTATCCTGTGTATACGACCTTTCTCTAGCGAGCTGCATTACGTTATTATTTTATGCGAGAGATAAGAGACATTGCAGCCAAAGAGACTCGAAATCTCTGGACCGTTTCGGCTATTGAATTGTGAAAGCATATTCTAATTTTATTTTTTTGATGATTTACTTACTGAGAAGTAAATAGTTTATCCCAGAGCTGTGTGAAATCATTACACTTTCATATCTGTGATTTTTGCTAATTCTCGGTTTGGTGAAATACAACATCGGCGATTTTTTTTTAAATAAGTTTTTATTTTCCGGAATCAAACTTTCCATGTCATCATTAGTCATCATACGAAGTTTGGTGCCATTACGGTTGTTATTTCTAGCTACAGAATTTTCTGAATAGTATGAGTTGTAAAAAAAATCACCCTGTTTTATATATATATTTTGTAAAAGTTTTACGAAATTTATATAAAATATGTATTAAACATATATTATTTCATTCAATTAGTTTTTAATGTCTTTTCTAAATAAATACATTCACAAGGTTTACTTTTTTTCGCTCTCAGGTGAACGGACAGCTAACGCTCGGAGAGAACATAGCCGATAACGGAGGCTTAAAGGCTTCATTTAATGTAAGTTTATTCTAAAATCTTCTATATTCTGTCTCATATAACACAGTTTTTATTTATTCTGGACGTATTATATCTTATATCATTTTTTCCCCCAAATTCCTACTATTAGCTCACACTCTCTATATATTTATTTATTTATTTATCTTGTTGAATTTTCAGTCATTAATAAAATATATTTTAAAGCGCTCCATTGAGCTGAAATTTTATATACAAGAATATTTTGGATGACAATACACTAATTTAATTATAATTAATAAAAATTAATTGATTAAAACTAATTATTTAAGGAATTACAAATACAGCCGATTTGGCGACTTAGTGACCATTTTAGCGACTTGTGTCAAAACTTTAAAAGGTTTTTTTCTCACGTTTTAAGGAATTCAGTTGAATTGAAATTTTATATACACGATTATTTTGGATGATAATACAATAATTTAATTTTAATTAATAAAAATTAAATGATTAAAACTAATTATTTCAAGAATTACAAATACAGCCACGTCGGTATCATTTTTGGCGCGACTTAACGATCATTTTAAGATTTGTGTCAAAACTTGAAATGTTGTTTTTTTTTCACGTTTTAAAGAATTCAGTTGAACTGAAATTCTATATACACGATTGTTTTGGATGACAATACGACACTTTATTTTTTTTAATTTTGTGTATGCGTTACAACTACAACATTAATAGATTGGAATGTAAAAAAATTTAAAATTTCGGAGAGAGAGTTTAAACTATACATACTAAACTATTTGAAAATCGTATATTATACATAATAATTTTTCAATTCCTACTATTTGCTCACACTCTGTATATATTTATTTATTTATTAATCTTAGTGGAATTTTCAATCGTCAATAAAATACATTTTAAAGCGCTCAATTGAGCTGAAATTTTATATGCATGATTATTTTGAATGACAATAAAGTAATTTAAATATAATTAATAAAAATTAATTGATTAAAACTAATTATTCAAAGAATTACAAATACAGCCACGTTGGCATCATTTTTGGCGACTTAGCGGCCCTTTTCGCTACTTGTGTCAAAACATGAAAAGGTTTTTTTCTCACATTTTAAAGCGCTCGTTTTTGAGCTGTAAATTTCCATACACTATTGTTTTGAGTGAAAATACGATAATTTAGTTATAATTAATTAAAATTAATTTATCGAAACTAATTATTTATAGAATTACAGATACAGCTACGTTGGTTTCATTTTTAGTCACTTGGATCAAAACTTTAAAAGATCTTTTTTTTCTCATCTTGTAAAGCATTTAGTTGGACTGAAATTTTATGTACACGATTGTTTTGGATGACACAGTACGATACTTTAATGATAATTATTAAAATCTAATTACCGTTTAATGTTGTGAATCTGTCATATGTATACATATTTATATTTATTGTAACTATTAAATAAAAAGTAGCTAAAATAAAACTTTTCTCTGCTGATCTAATTACGAATTGACTTCAAATTTCTTTTATATTACTTGTATTGTTAAATAAAGCATTTAAAATAAAGCATTAATACTCCTTTGTATGCTTTGCAGGCATACCAGAACTGGATTACTAGGAATCATGCAGAGCAACCACTGCCAGGTCTGCCTTTAACAAGCAACCAGTTATTTTTTGTAGCATATGCACAAAAGTGGTGCGAAATCAGTACACCGGAAATGGAGCGTTTTTTTAGCTTTTAACAGACAACACAGTCCCAAACGGGTAGATTTCTTTTTTCCCTTATATTTTTTTTTAGGGGCCGTGTTCCTGAAATAAAAGAAACAATGACAATTAAAAATCTATAAAAAATGGGGGTAAAAAAAGGAAAAATGATTAAAAATTGGCAAAAACAAAAAAAAAGGGGCAGTTTCTTTTTCTGGCCCAATATATAAAAAAAAAGCTTTTTTTAAAAATACTACATTTTTTCCCTTTTTTATATTGCCTGGTTATGATTGCATTTTTTAAAAATTAATTTTGTTTCGTTTTCAGTCATATTTTAAATTTTTTTAATTTTCCCTCTCTCTCTCTCAGCTCACATTCTCAAGATATTTTTTTTTCTTGGATTGATTGATTAAACGTCCAAATGTGTTTAGCCACACGAGGGGCTTTTTTGGGGACGGACCACGTAATTTTTAACCATGGTCAATACGGGGCGACACCTGAGCTGGCACCCTCCTCCCCCCTACCCTGGCCCCCCGGGGGGACGGTTTTTAGCTTCCACGGGAAAAGCTGGGTCTAAAAACACGGCGGGTCTTTTTGTGGTACTGGGCTCCTAAAAAAGGAAAATTACGGCCCCGATACCTATACCACCCCCATTACCGGTGGCCCATATTCGTGGAAATTTTTCGTTAAGAAAAAAATATTATAAAGTCTCAATCGGTGAAATTATCCCCCGGAAATTTTTTGGGGGGAAATTCAGGGAATTTAACATAATTCATTTTTAAAAAAAGATTTTAAATTTTTTAAAAAAACACCCAAAAAGGTTTGCCTTGGCATCCCAATTTTGACTTAAATGACTCTTTTTGGGGGTTAAAGGCCAAAAAATTCGAAAAAGGGTTTTTTTTCTTACGTTTTAAAGCATTCAGTTGAACGAAATTTTCATAACATTTGTTTTGGATGACAATACGATACTTTTTAAAGATAATGAAAAAAATTAATTACCACTTAATGTTGTGATATTGTCATATGTATATACATATTTATATTAATTGTAACCATTTAATAAAAAGTGGGTAAAATATAATTTTTTCGGATTTATCTAAGTAGGAATTGACTTAATTTTTTTTATATATATATTACTTGTGTGTGTTTTGGAATTTTAATGTAATAAATTTAAGATTGATGAAACGTATAGCATAACAAAAGGTGTTTCAAAGTGTATAAATAGATGGTTCTGTAAGCGGCATAACGAAATTAAACTCGGCTACAAATGACATTTTGAATCGGATTACGACGACTTTGGTATGAGTGGCACATTAAACCACTATATTGTTCCATGTGCATAACTGTTTCGGTTTTTTGAAAGAAAAAACTTACTTCGAATCATTCAACAACTGTTGCACTGTTAGTGAAATGCTCATCGACTACAAACCACATCGTATGGGGAAAATCGGTTTTTAATTGTCCTTGGACGAAAGTGTGTGTGTCAATCGAAATAATAGTTCAGGTTTTCTGTTGAAATTTCTCTACTCTGATGTATTAAAATATGAATAAATACACTTCTAAATTATATGTTTTTGAAATCCTGTTCAGACCCTCAAATGCAGTATGAAAGACATGTCTACATAATTTTACAAAAATATCCTACAATATATATATATATATATATGTCAGGTTTGAAAAGTTTAGGTTCAAAATTAAGTAAGTAATAAATAAAAATAGCTCTCTCTGAACTCTTTACCATCGCGTAAATATTTGTGGGTAAATAAGCCTATATAAAGGTGGAGCGAGCGCTGACAAAGAAGAACACATATTCGAAAAGGCTTAGCTGGTGACTCTTGTCTGAAGTATTGTTAATGTTCCACTCGGTTGCGCGCCAAAGGGCCGCCATGTTGGATTTTATGTGATGGAAGCGAAATAAAAGTATTATATAGAAGGATGCCTTCCTCATTTTACCATACAGCCAGGCGACAATATATATATATATATATATATATATATATATATATATATATATATTAAGTTATATTACATTTGAAAATTCGTAATTTCCCTAAAAAGATAAAGTTTTTAAGAAAAAGAATTTTTAAATAAAAATTAAACAGAGGACGAAAATATATGAAACAAATACCCGTAAATTATATTTTCCAAGAAGTACTTATTTGAAAAATAGAAGGAAAAAATTAATGTTTGTGTAAGAAGACTTATAAGCTTCCTGTTTCGAAATAACAACTTCCGTTTTTTTTTTTATGTTTCTTTTTTTGTGGAAACAATGAAAATGATTATAATTCTAATATAGTAATTAAGATGTTGAACTGCATTTGAAAACTTTCAAATTAGTTTATTTCTTATCTACATATAAAAAAATGGATATTTGTATATTGACCTCGCTTTACTCCAACACCGTTCAACCGATCGTAATGAAAATTGGCGTGTATGTGCATATTTTTTGTGTAGAAGGCTTTTGTGCTATCTTCTTTGCATCTTCTCACCAGGTGGCACTACAGCATATCAACTACTGCCCCTTTAAGCAATCGCCAAGTTTCCAACAGTGTCTACAAAAATGACGCCAACTGGGCTCTATCGACAACATTTCGCTATGTTTCAATTGAATCGTCATTGTAATGTAAAGAACGTTGTGGGTTACGAATATTACAAATTTAGCATAAAATAAACACAATATAAAGTAATATTAACGTGTGACACATCCAGATATAAATAATGTACACTATTTAAACGTTCATTAAACAAAATTTGTAACAATGTGCTATTTTTTCTGAGTAGAGATCTGCTTAGAAAGGTGTTTTCAAAAATCGACCCACAAGAGAGTTACGGGGCGTTATAAATAAAAATAATCCCTTTTATCAAAACGCTTAGATCTACAGACTTAAAATTTAACTAATATGTTTTTTTTTTTTTTTTTTTGCTCATCTCGATATGCAAAAGCTTTTTAAAAAATTGCAACTAACCTAAAATTAACTCATTAAAAACTTTTGTATCCTTCAATCTGTATTGTTTAATTTTTCAATTCCCCCGAGCGAAGAACGGGTATACCAGCTAGTGATTTATAAAGTTTACTACAGAAAGTATTATAATATCACGTGTAAGGTTTGCCCTACTCCTATGTTTTCCTCGTGACCTATTGGAGTGGAGTGAATGAAGAACCAGGCGTTGCCATAATTCTTAATATCTCTTTATTAAGATTTTAAATTAAACACTATACAATGATAATATTTATATTTTAACTTAGTAGATCTCAGGTGAAGAGACACACAATACGTACTACCAAATAAGAGTGACCTTAATCCCTATTTCTAACTTTACCGCATACTCCTAATCTCGGTAAATACACAGTCTCGAATTCTAAATGACGTTGTGGTTTATCTCGTGTGGAATGTGTTCATCCACTTGACTTGAACGCTCTGGCATGAATAGATTAACTCTTGAGTGTCGGATAACTTCTCTTACTTTTGCTTTGACATCAGTAAACACAGACTAGCATGATCACTTCCCAAAGGCCACATTGCTTACTCTAAACTTCTGCTATTTAAAATGTTCTTAATTTGCCTAATCATGCTTCGCTTCTGGATTTGGTTGGTAAGAATTTGCCTTTTCGCCCCAAAGAACCCAAGAGGAGTTTTTAGTTGAAAACGCGATGAGCCCGTCACACATGTTATAAGTATGCGCTGTTTAGAATGCATGTTATATGTATAACTTTTGAATTCAAAATCGAGTCAATTAGCTGTAAAATATATGAAGTATGACCTTAACACGTATTCTTATTACAGAGTAATCGGAACATTATCTAATTCAAAGGATTTCGCAAGAGAATTTAAGTGTCCTCCTAAAAGTACCATGAATCCTGAAAAGAAGTGTGAAATTTGGTGATGTGCAAAAGTGAACAAGAAGACAATTTTCCAAAAAGTAAGAAAGCATATGTTTTTAAAACCTTTTCCTTTTAAAACAGGGCTTGGTCATTCCTATCAATAGTTATTCCACATATATAACGAATATAGCATATCATATTTTGTGAAGTTTTATCGATCTATGTAGAAATCCACCACACCAGCAGACGGTGACAGTGGCGTAACGTTCACCCCCGCAACCGCCGTGATGCAGGAGGGCCCAAAGCCTATGTTAGGCTATGGTTTTGCAACGATTTTAAGATCCAGCTTGGGGCCCAAAACCCGACTTTGCAGGGGAGCCCTAATATTCTCCGTTACACCACTGGATGGTTACATCTTTATCATTCGATTTTGAGATAGAAGGGTCATCATTCGGATATTAACATCGTAATTTTTAAGCCACTAACAGGCTATTATTTTTCATTAAATAAATCTTGTTTACGTATCTTTTATTTCAATTGTAATTAGAAAAGAAATCACCATTTTTAGAATTCTATAAACTAATTTTCTGCTATAACTAATAACTATTTTTTCTACATAATGAATTTTATTTGCTGAAATGAATCATGAAATGCATGGTAATATACCACATATACTGTCAACAAATATAGTCATATTGAATCTCTGATTGCTTTTAAAATTCAGTCATGTTGTTTTATACTTTCCAGGAAATGTTCCTGCTAAGAAATTACAAATAATTTTTTTAAGTTTTGTGGAGATTAGTAGGATATTTTTCATTTCAGAATTTGGTTTATATGTGTTTCCATAATTTCGTTATAATTCAGGAAGAATTTAATTAATTTTAATTTCCTTATAATTTTGAAAATTCATTATGTAGTATAATGCAACTGTTAGTGTCTTGTCGACTTCATAGTTTTTTTATTGAAGAATTTTATTAGATATTTTTTGCTATCATAGTCTAGTTGACTTCATAGCTATTATATTATTAATTTGTAAATGACAGAAAAATGATTTTGTTAGTAAGTACGAGGGTGAGTCGGAAAGTAAGTTTCTCCTGTCGACTATGGTCAGAGTTGTGTATGAAGGTCAAAATATAGAATGAGAAAAATGGGAGAAAATAAGACACTTATTTTTCCACATAAGTTTAAAGTACATTGAGACTTTTGTCATACCCCTTGATAAGCTTCAAAAAGCCCTCTAGGAAAAAGGAAAAACTCAGGGCTTTGCCTACGAAAGAAGTGTTTAACGGCTTGTTTGACTTCAGCATTGATTCCAAAGCGCCTTCCGGAAACAAATGAAATGTGAATCAGAAAGTCATTGCTATCCTCATGGTAACGCACGAGATGCTCCAGGCTGACCGCCATGCATTGTTCCTTGTGTGTCGGGGTCAGTTGTCAGGGCACCTATCGTGCTGACACTTTCTTGTATCCAAGAATGTCGTTGATGATCCTTTGAGGAAAGTGGATGGCCTGATGAAAGCAAATCGGCGTATCACCATCGATGAAGTAGCGGAAGAACTTGGAAACGGGCATCAAAAGTTGCAAAACCCTGAATTTTTCCTGGAGGGCTTTTTGAAGCTTATCAAGAGGTATGACAAATGCCTCAATGTACTTGCTACTTATGTGGAAAAACTGAGTTTTTTCTTATATTTAATATCTCATTCTATGTTTTGAGCTTCATACACATTTTTGACAACAGTCGACATGGGAAACTTACATTCCGACTCACCCTTGTATATTAGTTGTTAGTTGTATTAATCTCATGAAATGGTAAAACACGAAATACTTATATATATATATATAAGTGTATCTTTTTTTTTTAATCTGCAGAAATACGTCATAAAGTCGATCCCGCACATGAAGCATCATGATTAGTACTAAATAAAAATATATTCAGGTGGTCTTTGCTCAATGTGAAAGAACAGGATGAGAGAGTAGAAATTTTCTTAGATATAAAAGAACTCTGACATTATTATCATAATCTGGCTCCGCTATTCAAAAGAGAGCCCAACATATTTGATTACGTTAATCATTTTTACCCTGGTTGATCTATTTTTCTGCTATAAAACGTTTCACATATTTTCTCCATATATTGAACTGCTAAATGAGTTGTCTTTCTTTAAATCTTAAAAAAGAAAATTACCTATTTATGGAATATTTTGAATTATTAAAAAAGTTGTAATATAAACATGCGTGAATTACGATGTTGTAAATTTTCATGAAATATGAGGAATTTTTCTGTCTGAAAATGTACTTTGCGTGTAGCTCAAGTTCTTTCATTTGGCGAAAAAAGGCCTAAATATTTAGCCGATGTCTAATTATGTATTTTAATCTCTTTTATGCCACCTCATGCTTTAAATATAATTAAATTTTTTAAATCTATGAAATAGTATTATTTTATTTCTATTACCAGTACAATTACCATTATTTTTTGTTACATTTTTAAGGAATTTTTTTTTTACCAGAATTACATTATTTGCATTTTTGATCCTTTCATAGAATGCTTCATGAATGAAAAGATATTAGTGATTAATATGATTCTGACATTTTAGACGTCACTTTTTGTACATGAATCGTCTTGCAAAATATTAATTAGTTATTCTTCACCGATTCTTATATTATCTAAGCACTTTTTTTACGAACACTTGAAAGTGTTTCATGTGTTCAACACGCCTTTTGATAAATAAAAATAAATAGGTTATATATTTTAGTACAACAACAAAACTCATAGCCTATTCAGTGGCACAACAGAGAATATTGCGGCCACCCCTGCAAACTCAGGTTTTGGACCCCAGGCCCAAATACGTACTTGGCGTCAGTAAAGCTTTGTGCCCTCTAGAGACCCTGCCCCTCGCAATGCGGGTGTAGTTACGCCACTGTACCTATTTGTAACATGTTGTTTCATTTAAAAAGCCTCATGTTTCGACAAATAAATGTATTTTAATATTTATAGAAAATTGATTAAAATATAGTCAAAAATATTTCTGTTTGTTTCTTGAATATTTGCGTATGCAAATTATCAAATATATGGAATATATTAGGGTGGATCTTAGTTATACGGAGGAGGTATTATTAATCGGAACCCACATACGCGGGAAAGATGTATGGTTTAAAGATTAAGAGAAAAAGAAAATTTCAAAAATAACATCAAAATTTAATTTTGCCTCACGAAGGTTGAATTTTCGATAAAAATTATAAAAGGCTTAAATTTGGTTAGAGGATAAACTCAAAATAAGTTATTTGAATATAAATAACAGTAAACGATGATTAATGATAATAAGTGTAGTAAAATAGTACAATGTGTACATACTTTTCAACCTTTCGTAACCCCAGCTTTTTCTTCCCAAATCATAGCATCAGCGCGATCCAAGCCTTATTCCGTCATTTCGGCAGTAGGTTTTTAAACAGAAATTCAAAACTAAAAATGCTGTGCAATGTACTAGACGTTTTTTTTTCTTGTAGCTATTTAGTTGGTGTCTTATTTGCAACAAATGTTAAAATGTACAAAAATACATGTTTTTTTTCCCAACAATAATTACTTTGACTTTTTACCGTAAAAAAGAGCTCAAATACGTAAACTTCATTCTACTTTGTGGCGGAACTCAACACAATATAAAAATTATTACTATTATTTTTCCCTTTACCTATATACCAGAAAACATCTTCTCAGCACATGCGTTTTTGAAATTATAGTGTTTAGATATCACAGTAAAAAGAAATATCTGATTATAAAAACATTATATTATTCGTTTATAATGTCCTGTTATTTTAACAAAATTTTACTTTGAGAAAGAAGTCTAAGGCCCCGCGGGTGTTTCTTCATTAATATTTATTTTTTTCCTTCCAGATTTGGAAAACAAGAAAGCTAACGCATCATTAACGAAAGGATGCATTTTGTGTTGTGTGTGCCAAGTTTTTTCTCCTATTTTTATTGCATTCAACAATGACTTGAAAGGGAATTTTTTTCGAGTGATCTATTTCAGGGAAAAAAACTGCCAGTTTCGAAGAAAAGACTTTGTTTCAAGAAAATTATAATTCATGCTCTAAAATATTGGTAATATAATGGTATATTGTGAAAAAGTTCAGACGCACTTCTCAATGAAAAGGATCTTTGGAATTTGAAAAGTTTTAATCTTAATATCGAATTCTAGAAAAGTTTCGAAAAAAAAAATCATTTAGAAACACAGAATGAAGAATCTCGTAAATTCAATTTCATAAACAGTTATGAACATTAATAAAGAAAATTTTCTTAAAACATTTCAATGGTAAATCTGCACAAAGGAAGACCTTCAAATACTATTAGAAAAAAAAAATCTTGTATTATATTTTTATTACCAGTAGCATTTATTTTTCTTTTTAATTATACATATATTATGATGAAATATTTTTGTTTACCAATATTGTAAATAAAATATCTGTGCATTTAAAATTTCACATTTATTATTTTTAATGCTTTGAGACAATATAATGTTCTGAAAGAAATATTTAACATTCTTTTGAAAGGGCTTTTATGAATTTAAAATAATTCTCGAAGAAAAATGATTCTACAATAGAGTATTTGTTTAAACTCACTTAAAGTTCAATGGTCCTGTAAAATATATTTAGAAATTTTAGTATCATATTTAATGTGTACCTATTTTAAATGGAGTATTTTAAATTATTTTATATTTTTTAAAACTTATTTGGATAAATATACACCTATCATACCCATGTGTAACTACTTATGTATTCAATTGTTGTAGCAAATATTCATTGGACTTGTGTAAATAAATATTTACTTAAATATAAAATATTCATATTCAACGTTACATTCTTATAAAATGTTGATACTTTGTGTTTTCCTAGCAATGCTTGCAAATAAACAAAAACATATGAATGTAAGTCCTGTTCTAAGATCTTATTTTGAAATATAAGAGAGAGAGAAGGTAAAACAACTATATCATTTTGCAATTTATATTTTTCTCGTATATTTAAGACAAACTATTATAACTTACTTTTACGAAATTTGATAATGATTGAATTATGTAAGTTTTTATATTAATCCTTTTATGTATATATAATCCCCATTTACTTAATATTGTTTATTGTTTTTACTCCATTCTTCACCTGTGTTTGTTTGTAAATAATATTAATAAAGTATGATCAGTAGCCCACACAGGAATTTTTCAAGGGTAGAGGGAGGGGTCCAGGGTCCACTATTCTTGAATCATACTCCTTTTGATTTTGTCGATTTTCTTGAACAAAAAACAGTAAAATCTAATTATTGAATAAATAATTATAGCATTAATTAATAAAATTAATAATTAATAACAAATACTTAATTAAATTTTATGTACTGTATACTTAGAATTATAATCAATCGGGAAAAAAATCAGGGGCATTGGGAGGGGGGTCCAGACCCCTAGGACCCCCCCTTGTGTGCGCCACTGAGTATGATACCAAAAGTCAACATTTCACTTCTGTGTAAGTTTCAGATATCTACCTTGCACGAGAGAAAAGTATTTTTATAAGTTATATATCTTGCATGTTGTAAAGTTGAGCTGCAATGTTTTTTAAGAACAACTTGACAGTTTATTTTTGAGAAAATGCTGTCTTATTTTTGATAGAATAAATCTACAAAATATATGGATTCAGGGTATATGTGCTTCATATATGTGAACTTTATAATTCATTCTTTTTGTACATATATTTATAATATTGTAGGTCTTTTTTCTAAGAAATACGTTGAACTTTTATTGTGTACTAAACTTTTTTTAAATTACTTTTTTAACTACCTCTATCTATACGAGTTGGTATTTAAAGGTGTTCTTACACATTTTAAAATAAGATTTTGCTGTATTTGAAACTGCTAAGAGCTAAGAAAATAGCATAATATAATTATCTGCAGATTAAGTATGTAAATTTTTTTAAAAAATAATATTTTCTAAAAAAAAATCGTGTAATGTATCAATAGTTATATTTTCTGCGTTTTTTGTGATTTACGGTTAATTTTAATCTGTCCATGATTTGTTTCAAGATTTACTTTTAAAATAATTTTTAATCATATGCCTAAACAATTATTATACTGTTCTGCTTAGCACGTGGGAGTGTTTTATCACTTTATTGCCGGTCAATATATTCTTTAATATTACTCAAAACAGGATAATTTTTATAACATTTACCATGCATTTGTAGCATGCATCGATAACTTTTAATCTCGGATCTAAGGCATTAAACCCCTTTAAAATTATAACAAACTTATGGAAATAATTTTTCTATAAAATATTACCCCATTTATATTGATGTCATTTTAATGTGGGTATAGTGTCTACCTCAAAAAATAACAATTTAACTGCTTAACAAAATAATGCTTCGTATTTAAAAACGGAATTAAAAAATTCATTGCTGTTAAATTAAAATGATCAGTGAAAGGAATATAAATTGTTAGCCTAATAATTCAACAGAAGGACATTATCTAATTTCATTTTATATTTTAGTAAAGTATAAGCAAATAAAAAAAAACATTTTTAGATATTACAAAATTTTTATTAAGCTTAATTTATCATAACTGATGCATTTACATTATAATGTGATAAAGATCAGTGTTAATTCGATGTGATTATTATGCAAACTAATACAATGCTTTGTATCATACTTTAATAATTGTAATAAAGTTTTATTTAGGTGCAAAATTGCATAAATGTATTTTTTTGTATTTGAATAAGCTTGTAATTTACAGTACAGTTGAACTTTCAAGATTTTTAAATAAATATTTGCTACATTTTTGTACAAAGTATATTATATAATATTTAAAAGGAACGCATCAAAATCTGCTTCTGAATGAATCAACAAATTCTATATAAGATATTATTTTACCAATTTTCTCATAAAACAATCTATTAGGAAATATAATAAAAATGATAATGACACATTATCACAAACCTGTCCATACAGAGCATTTTTACAATTTTTTCGGATCATTTTTTAAAAACACATAACGTTTTGTTTCGAAAATATATCTATATCTACCCTTAAATCTAAGGAATATATAATATCAATCTACCTACCCTTATTACTTCAGGGATAGGCAGGATTACGAGAGAGTAGAGACAAATTGGGTTTGTAAAACAGGATAACAAAGTATCCCAGGCTTTTACATGCATTTCCGTAAATTCTCTGGTGGCAAAATCCATGCTTAAATTAATATTTTTAACATTATTCAAGTGAAGTTTTACACACAATAACATTTTTAGTCCTGCAAAAATTAATAACTATCGAATTCATTTTTAATTCTGTGGGGCTCAGAGTAAGAACAAAAAATGTCGAAAGACCATTATGTTGGGAATTAAACTTTTAAAATTTAAAAAAATAATCTGTACTAATAATACCGAAAATACTCGATTCCGGAATTTTTTGTTTTCACTAATAATTATGATTGATTTTGATTGTTCTTGCACATAAGATTCGGAAGTTTGTAATCAGAATATGTAATGTACCTCTTTTTATATAAAAATTGACGTTAGTTATTTTGAATAATGCCATCTATTTTTGAGTAACCCTAACCAATGAACATAAATTGCGGTCCTAGTGCACAACTCACAAAATATAAAATTCGTAATAGAGGCGGAAATTTTATGTTGCTTTGTTTTCGCCTTTGTGATTCCCTGTGGAAAAAATGAATGAAGTCATAAAGACATTTTCGACGACCTTATAAGCAACTGAATTTCTTTGAATGTGGACGTATTGTCTGAATGCTTGAAGCTGGGTGGCAAAACCCAGCAATATGTCGCACCTACAACGTACAGGAAGAGCAGTGCAAAGGTTCTGGCAAGCAATGGTTGCTGTTAGGAACTTATCGACGAAATGAACGCTCTGGAAGGACAAGATGCACAAATGCGAGGCCAGATCGGATGCTTGCTCGACAGTTCCGAACTGATCCAACGATATCATTGTCTACTCTATTCAAGGTACTGCAGCCTCTTCGATCCCCCTCTTCCCCTGTGGTACCTTCCACCATTTCACGGCACTTGGCTAAAACGGGGTTACGCTCAAAGAGGCCTTTAATACGTGTGGCTTTGACCCCTCAATATCAGTGGAATCATCTGGAGTGGTGTCGGAACTCATCATCATGGTTACCATCAGACTGACATCACATAGTGTTCATTAAAGAATCTTGCTTTACTCTTGAAGCAGGCGACCATCGTCTCCATGTCTGAAGGTGCTGGGTCCAGCGGTCTCAATCAGAGTTTGTTTTACAAAGCATACAGTCATAATCACCAGTGTGATGGTGTGGGGTGCTGCTAAGGTTTCTTTCCGAGGATCCCGGGAAATTATAAGATTTTTCTGCACTTTTTCTATTTCCGGGAATTATACCTCATTCCCGGGATTTCCGGGAATCGCACGGGGCTTCAGTTATCTATGAGGTTGCTATTTTTGACTTGACTGTAGATTTCATCTTCGGACATCATTAGCTGACCCTGCTGTGGCAATTTGCGATCGTTCACCCCGAACTTCCAAGACGAAGGAATGTTCGTTACTCCATCTGTGGGGTAAGATTGTAATATCAAAAAGAAAGATTAATGCTACGATGGATTGGTGAGAATTTTTCCACCTAGCCGTGGGAAGGAGTTTCTCTCCGGATCAATTCCTGCCTATCTGTGTATCGAGCTTCGTTAATAAGAAGTTTTGGGTTTTTAAAGCAATCGCATTTCGTAACCAACCAACACTATGTGATCGAAGTTCCAAGATCTTGAGTTATGTGGATAACATAATTACTAAAACTTAAAATTATTATTTATTTAATCTTTTTTTTAAAAAAAAAAATTCGGATACTTGTCTTTATTATGAGGTATTTAATTGAATCAGCAATTTGAAGAAGGGAATGAGCCCACAAACTATTTGGGGGAGAGTATTTTTACAAGCAATCTCGCACAATGTTTCTTATTTATTATTTTTCTAAACCTATCTTTCGTGTGAGATACTTATATTAATATTTATTTATATTTATTTAAAAATAATATAACAATTCCATAAACAAGAAATCGGTTATAGAAATAAATATCTTAAATACAATAATTAATATTTTTAACGTACGTAATCAGTCTTTCAGCAGTAAATGAGGTTTCAAGTATTTATTAATATGTATCTCTTAGTAGCAACATTAGAGAAATAACTGATTCAGCTATGATGGGATAATTTTCAAACGCATGTGAATCAGTAAAGGAATATTAATTTTTGTAATTATTTTTCAAATGTAATTTTTTTCCCGAAAGTTTTTAATTTACAAGATGTTTTTCCATACCATTGCCAATTTTTGCTTTCAGTGCAAACAGTGATAGGTGTCATTAAAAAAATACAACTTTTAATTTAGGGAAAGATTTTTTAATCCTTTTTTATATTTTTTAGCTCATTATAAAAATAAGTACTAATTTTGGAATTTATATTTATCCTTATTTTATGTAATTATTATTGATTTTATTTAAAAATAAATTTTGAAATTTTGATGTATTCTCAGGAATTCCAAGGAACGACAATTACATTCCGGATTTCCCGGATATTCCTGGGAATGGAAAAACCCGGGAAATCAGCAACCCTAGCGTGAGCATATCAAAAAGTTGAAAATAAAATATTTTAAAAAATTACAAATTTACTGAAAGGAAGCAAAACAAAATATATTCTGGCACAATAAAAAATCAAATAGACAGTTACACTGATATAATATATACTTATAAATGTATCTGTCCTGCACACTGTATTTGATCATTAATCTCTCAATACTAAGTTAAGAAAAAGTGTTATGATTACTAGTGACTCCCATGGGCTTGTCATGTACAAAATTATATACAGAATTTTATACTTATCTTGATAATTTATACGGTTTATGATTAAAATCATATTGTAGGTTTAACGTCAAAGAGTACACAATATTATTACATTCAATTCATTATAAGAAGAAGAAGTGCAATACAAAAATTATGATTAAAAACTAGGTCGCAAATATTGAAAATTGGAGAAGCAATAGATGAGGATGACATCTGAGTTAGCACATTCATATTCATCTCCGAAATTTTCCTCCATGCTAACGGAAGGACTTTCAGCTCCTCAACATGCGACACTACGACACGAACTCATGACACGCCGCCAACGAGTCCGGGGCTATGACAATTAGACTACCTCGGTCAACGGTCTTGCATCCTTACGCAAAATACCACCCATTCAAATAATTATCGGCGTTTTTTTCTTAAAATGTCTCCCCTCTGTTGTAGTAAATTACGGATAAATCCACTTCTAAGTTGTATATTTCAAAAATTCTAATTCAGCCTCCGAATGGAGGTCTGAACTATATACAAGCAAAATATTATTATAATCGGCATTTTTTAAAAAATTTATTTAAAAAGGGTGTTTTCTATGTTCATTTTTTTGTCAAAATTTATTAAAATTTTTTATTGTAATTTTTTCTTAATGAAAACTATTTGTACAAAATAAAATTTTATTTTATCTTTTTAAAAAAACAAAAATTGAAATAGTGGGATATTAATGAGAAGAAAATGGATTTTTAGTGATAATGTATAGAAATCAGCTCTATCAATAAGGGTTTGGACATCGTGACGTGAAAGTTTCCCGCCACCTGTCGAACCCTAAACCATATTTTGTTTAATCCCCCCACAGTATGTGTCATTTAAGTGTTCAAAAAAAAGCCCCAAGAGGTTTGTAAAAAAAAAAATAAAAATCTAACATCCCCGGGGGGTTTTTTAAAAAGGGGGGGGACCATCCAAATCGTAAATCCCCTTTGTATGGTGGAAAAACGGGGCTAACATGAATAAAATTTATTTTGCCACATTTCGTGGGTACATCTGTTGAAATCGTATCGGTAACACCACCAAAAAAACATTTTAAAGCCTTTAATTTTTGAAAAAAAATTACACATTAATTTTAAAAAATAAAGGAAAAGTTAATTTTCGGTCATCTATAAAAGGAAAAAACCTAATAAGAGTTTTTTGAAGTTAGGGCTTTCTTTCATCAAAATTTAAAAAAACGTATTAGAAAAATTTTTTTTACAAATACCTTTTCAGAGATTGAATTTTAAATTATCTTTCGGAAAAAACAATAATTTATTTCATTGTACAAAAGCAAAAACTCCAGAAAATGGAGTCTTTTGAGCTTTCCATTAGGGAAAATTTTAAATTTTTTTTCAAAAAGAAAAAAATTAAACTTTTTTTGCTTTTTTTTTTCTGAACAAAAAAAAAAGGTAAAAAAAAAGTTTGAAAAAATAAAAGTATATTTTTGGAAAAAATTAAATTTTTTCGAAACAAGGTTGAAAAACTTTTTTGGTTTTTTTTTTAAAGAAATCCCAAAACGTGTTTTGAAAAAGAGAAAAACGTATTTTTTCGATATTTAGTGTCCTTGTTACAATACATACATAAATTGCTTTAAGTAAAATTTTTGAAAAAATTATTTAAATACAATATTTGGAAAAAAATAACTTAAAAAACCCTTTTTTTCGGTTCTTTTTTTGAAAAAATATCTATTAAAATTTATTTTGTTTGTATATAGCTAGACTTCTGTACAGAGCTCAACTATGTTTTCAAAATTCAATTATTTTCAGACTTACAACCATTTGAAAAAAATTTGGGTTTTTTTTCAAAAATTTTCCCCTGTTGTTTTAAAAACAGGAAACCCATTCAAGTTATATATTTGTAAAATTTAGTTGAACCTCTGTACAGAGGTCTATTTAAACAAAAATTTATTTAATAGAAGGTTTTTCACAAAAAAGAACTTTTTAAAAAATGGTCATTCTATGTTCATTTTTGTCAAAAAAACTTAAATAATTTTTTTTTTTAATAGTATTCTTAAATCAATTTTATATACATTTTCTAATCTAAGTGACACTAAATATCATAAATTTTATTTTATGCTTTTGCAAAATACGGCCGCTATCGGACCCCTTAAATCCTCAAATGGAAAAAATTTCAAAATTTTTAAATAAGAAAATTTTAGTTTTTTATTGAAGAAATGTATACGGTATCAAAATTTCCATTTTAAGGGGCAAATTTCCCCATACAAAATATATTTTTTCTTTTTTTGAAAAAGTTTACAGTATATGAAACTACAGAAAAATTTTTTTTGGGCTTTTTAAACGCAAATTTTTTTTTTTTAATTTTTTTGTAAACATTCAATGTAAATTTGCAAAAATCTAAATAAATTTTAATTTTTTGTAATTTTTTTTAATATTTTTTTAAAGTACTTCCCAATTTTTAAATTATTTAAATTATATTTTTTGCAAAAAAACTTAGAAACCAAAATTTTCCTTTGAAAAAATCCAATAATAATTTTTCCTTTTATTAGATCTCTGTCAAGGTATATAATTTTTGAAAATATTAAAATTTAAATGGGCCCTTTTTCCAAAAGAAAGGACTTTAAGAAAAGGAACCCCAAAAAAATTTAATTTTTAAACTGAAATAATTAATTTTTAAAAATTTTTTAGCCTTTCAATTTGAGTTTAAAAGGGTAAATATCATTTTTGAAAGGAACATTTTTAAAAAAACGTTTTTTTAAATAAAATTTTTTACTTCCAAAAAATTTTTTTGAAAAACCTTTTAAAATTGTTATCCTTTTTTTTTTTTCCTTGAAAAGTTTTTTTTTTTTTTTTTTTTTTTATCCCCCTGTCTAATTTTATTTTTTTGGGGGATAATGAGCAAAATATTCTGTAAGTGATTCCAAGTGTTTTTAACTGGGGTTCTCCTTTGATCTTAAAAAAATAACGGGATGAGTAAGATATTCCACATTTTTCCCAGGGACCATCAAAATTTCTCACAACCCTTTGGCGACCTCTGCTCTAGAATGCGAAGTTCATCAAACATCAGATAAATTGAATCAATGAACAAGATCATTTTAAAGTAAAAGAGACTATCGTAAGTTTAATTAAATCAGCTATTTAAGAAAGCAATAATTTGTTAGCTTCAGAAAAATATGACATTTTAAAATTTGCTCCTTCAATGAAATATTAATGTGAGTAAAACAAAATCGAGGTAAATATTTTCGAAATGAAAATAAAATTATTCATTGACTAATTTCATATTGCTTCCCTCTTCAGGGTATAATGCACACACGTACCCTCAATGTTAATTTTGCTTAGCGTTATTAAATTATTAAAATTACAAGCTACAAATTATTGATTTTCAGGAAGTGTTTTGTTGAATAAATTATTATAAACGCTTACGAACGACATTTTATATTCATAAAAAAATATTAGAGCACTTAAGAGAACGTGATACCTCAAAATTTTCCGCGTTTATTCAATTACATAACGTTACCTAAAATCAGATATAAGTTAAATTGGCTTAGAAAAATTATATTTCGTCATCTACACATGAATATATTCAGTATATAATAAGTTTGATCTAACTTGAAAGAATTAAAAGAAAAAAATCACGACCATTTACAGCATTCGTATCCCTTAAAAGTATTCTGAAGTAAGTATTTTATTACTATGTTTGATATGCTCATTTTGTTGATCAAATGAATTCGTTTTTTCAAAAAAAATTATTTAGGATGTTAAGAAAAACATTATCAGTACGTAGCAGTACGTTAATATCCCAAAATATAATTCTTTGGTGCATTTGAATTTTTTTGTTTTGTTGTTTTAATATCTAACTTAGTTATTTAATTCAGTTTTCTTTAATTTTAAAAGCGAGTGTTACAAAACAAGTCCCGTAGAAATTCCAGGACGAATACATTACATTAGAAGAGACACGTGACAATACCAGTCATTTACCACTAAATTTGTAATCAGGATCAATTTGCATACTGATCTACTTTAAATTGCTACCACTATTTTATTAAAGCAGTATTGTATAAATGTTGATAAACTCAAAATATTCCCTAAGAGAGTGCTAACTCACTGATTCGTTTAGTCCACTAATCTGGAAGCTCCCTCTCAATCCAAGCCTCTCCACTTCAAGGCCCAAATACATTTCGACATGGGGTGGAGGAACGTTTCGCATTTTCTTTCCCAAAGATGTCAAGCTTTCAATATTCCTTAAATAGCAAGCACTATTTTTATTAGCTTAGTGTTTTGTACACGTTGTTAAATTCCAAATAACGTTGTTTAGGCATTTCTGCTTAGACTCAAATTATTGAGCCTCTGGCTCTGCGCTTCTTAGACCTAATGACCAGTGGGGCATACAAGGGGATTGTCCTAGGGGTCCGGACCACCACCCCCCAAAAAAAACCTTGATTTTTTTCAAGATTGATTATAATTTAAAGTATATAATATGTAAAATTTAATTAAATATTTGTTTTAATGATTCATTTTATTAATTAATACTAATTACTTATTCAATAATTAGTTTTTTACTGTTTTTTGTTCCCCCAAATCAATAAAATCAAAAGGAGCATGGTACAAGAATGGTGGACTTTAGACCCTGGACCCCTCTCCCCCCCTGGAAAAGTTCTGTGTGCGCTACTGCTAATGACCGATCCGCGTTAAACATGTAGTGGCTCAAAACCAAGCGAATTGAGCAAGTTTGGAAAGTAGGTGCTATGTCAAGTATATAGTTCATGTCAATTGTGTGTGTGTGTATGAGTGAGACTCAAAATTAAAAGGTTTGTTGCCAATATCCCTCGTATTGCACCAGGACTCTGTATTAATAAAAAATCAAAACAAATCAATGGGTAAGACAATTTTAAACTAGGAGAGACTGTCATAAGTTGTAATACAATATCTTGTTTAAGACAACAATAATTTTTAGCTTCAGAACCAATATGATGTTTTAGACAATGTTCTTTTGTTAAAATATTAATGTATGTAAAAGAAAGATCTATATTTTTAAATTTTAAATAAAAATATCCATTGCCTATTTTCCTTCTGTTGCCCCCTTTCCGTGCATAATACACACATGTACCCTTATTGTTAGTTTTGCTTAACGTTATTAGATTATTTAAAATGCATGCATTGCTGATTTTCAAGAAATGGATTTATTAATGGTATTCTAATGTACAAGCAAAAATTGAAGTATTTATAAAACGTGATACCGCAAAATGTCTGCAATTATTTCATCATAAAACATTACTTAAAAGCAGATAAAAATTAATTTGATACGAAGTATTAAATTTCAATATCTACATTCCCAATAATTGAATATATATGTAAGTTTGATCCAACTTGATATAATTAAAAAAAACAAATTCTGCGGCGACATTCAAATATTTTAGAAGTATACTAAAGTAAGTGTTTTATTACCAAATTTGTAATATATACTCACTATATTACTTAAGTAAATCCCGTTCTTTTGAAATGATTTAGAATGCGAAGAAAATTATTATGAGAAATATTACATTATTTATTTAGTTTTCATATATGAACACTTTTGTTGTAATTTTAATATCGAAAAATTTATTGCTAAATTTCAATAAAAAAAATTTCCCTAAATTAAATTTTAAAGGCGAGTACTTCATTCTTTTCTGGGTCGGATAAATTGCATCAGAAGTGAAATAATTTTGTTCTGGGTGTCTTTTACATCTGTTACATTAGGTATCGGGTAGAACACATGACGAATCACACTGTCACAGAACCAATAGCGAAGCCCCTGAATGTAAACCAGTGCTTCTCAAACTTGCACTATTTGTGACCCAATATTCAATCATAATTTCCATCGCACCTGCTCCATACAACAACAATGTATTGAATTCTATAATTATAAATTTTGACGCTTAAGACACAACACTTAAGTGCCCCCGACGTATATAAACGTCTCGCTTTACCAAAGCTATAATTACCCCCAACGGGGCGTCTTTTAGGGTGATCTTTCTCTGTATATTTTAAAAATTTTTTTGAAGGCTTTGGAGAAAAAAGGACTTTGACGGGTTAGCGAAGGATTTATTTATTTCGTGATTTGTTATTTTTATTCTATTCTTTTCCCCCCCCTTCACAATGTATCCATGCGCGCGCCGAAGTGGAAAAGGTTTGGAAAGGGGGGAATCGCGCCTCTTTTAATCGACAGTTAAGGACTTATTTATAAACCGAACTAATTATCAAGATAAATATTCATTTTTGGAAGTCATTTTTATATGACCCCAAAAAGGTTACTGGAAATTTTTTAAAACCGCTTAACCTTAAATTGAAAATTAAATTTAAAAACATTGGGGTATACTGATACATTTATAAGTAGATTATATATGTAAATGCGTATTTTATTTTTTTTTAAAAAATTATTTTTTTCCAAAATTTTAATTTTTCTTTTCTTTTTTTTCCTTTTAAAAATTTTCTTAAATAACCCCCCCGGGGGCGAAATTTTAAAGCTTGTCCCTTTTTTTTAAAGGTTCTTTTAAACGAACCCTTTTTTAGGGCTTAAAAAAGGGGGTTTAAAAAAACGCGGGAAATTTAAAAAACCCCTTTGATGGAAGGGTTTTAATTTTTAACCAAAACGGTTTTTAAAAGCCCACTATTTAAAATTTAATTGAAAAATTTTTAAAACTGCCGGGTTTTTTTGGGAAATTTATTTAAGATATAGGGCAGCACGGGTTCTATGATGAATTTTGGAAAGGCAAATAGTTTTAGAGCAGAAAGTGCGTTTTCAGAAAAAGACGTTTTCAGGGGATTGCGAACATCATCACTTTTGGCCCAAAAAAATAGTTAAGGTAAAAATTTTAAGTCTTTTATTTTTGTATTTAAAAGAAGACTTTAGGGAAAAAGATTTGTTTTAATGAACATTGTATATAATTAATTTTACAGTTGAAAAATCTTTTTAAAATTAAATTTGCTGCAAAGGGTTAAATTCTTAAAAAAGGGGGTTATTTTGTTTATGATATCCCCTTTAAATTTTTAAAAGTGTGGGGTCCAAAAAAAATATTGCATGACTATAAATTGCGGTCTTTTTTATGAGGCAAATTTTTTTTCCCAAAATCACCACAAATAGAACAATCTTATATATTCTTCAAGGAAAGGAACGATATAAATTCAAATGGAGATAGGACGTGTTTTTTTATGATTTTTCCAAAAATAGTTAAACCCCCTTAGGGAAAAAAAGGGATCATTTTGAGAAAAATTTAAAGAATATTAAATTTAAAATTTCAGTTTTAAATTTTACAATTTTTTTTTTTTAACCCCCTTTTAAAAATTTGGGGAAAATCTTATGGACCAAAATTTAGATATCACCTTCCAAAAATTTTCAATCGTCAAAATTTTTTAAAAGACTAATTTAAAATTGCTCTGGTAAGAAAAATAGGTAAATTTTTAAAGATATTTTCTTTTTAAAATTTAAATTTTTGGGAAACTAGTGCATGTAATCCAAAAATAAACAAATTCGTAGATATTGTATTGCTCTGGGGACATGGGAAAATTTCTGTATTTAAAAGTTAGATTTTGTATGCAAATTTTCTCGTATTACAAAGTACAACACATTTTATGATCACACTGAAAAATTATGCTACGACTGAACCTTTCTGAATTCAGATATGTTTTTTTAAATAATTGTTGCTCATTCTATGTTATTTTTTATCTAGGTTACGTTGGTGTAAATTTTTTTTACAACTTATATATTTTTTATACAACGTTTGTTTTACTAAAAAACCCTATATTTTGATTGTTACCCCTAATATTAATTACAATTTTTTTTAAGAATAAGTATTGTTACATTTATTAAAATTTTATAAAATAAAAATTTTCCAAAATTAACTAAAAGTTTTTTTTCCTCCGCTTCCTAAAATTAAATGGGTCAAAAATTTTATTTCTTGAATTCAATTAAACCCAAAACTTAAATTCATAAATTATGAGTCTCTTTTTTTTACTTAAGAAAATTTTAGGCATTTAAATTTTATTCGATTAAATAAAAAATTGAAATTAATACAATTTGTTTAATTTCTAAAAAAATATTTTTTGGGGTGGTTGTCAGGCACCCGGTTTACATTCTCATGTGAAAAAGGTAAACAAAAAGTATTAAAAGTTCAGTTCGCGGTTTTCCCGAAGGAAAAAGGAAAATTCCTACAACATTATTTTTTTTTTCGAAAATATAGTTTAAATATAATATTTTTTTATCTAAAAAAAAATTTCTTTCGGGGAATTCCGATCAAGTTTGAGCGAAAAGAAGAATTTCCGTTCTTTTTTGGGGGAAAATGGCTTTTACTCAAAAAGGAAACCCTTTTTTCGTTGTTTTGTTTTCCCGAGGGGATCTTGTCAATTCATATGACGCGTACACCTTTTTAAATTTGTTGAGAGGGCAATCAACTGTATTTCTGAATGTAAGAATATTTCTTTTTTAAAAGGGGGTTGGAAACTAACATCTTATTTTTTTTTTACAATTTGAGATTTTTTCATTTTAAATTATATAATTTTAACCTTTCAAAAAACCTTTTTCCCCTTTAAAGTTAAACCTATTTTAAATAATCGTTGAAACTGGTCTACGCCCATTTAAATGGCGAAAAATGAAAACAAAGTACTTTTTTTTTGCTTAAAAGGTGAACGTCTGATATAAACCAAAACATGCATCGTTTATTGTAAATTGGGCCTTTTAATTTTTTATTTCCTAGGCGATTGGAAGTCTCAATGTATACATTAAAATCAATTTATCTCAAAATGTAAATTTTGATGTTCGATGTACCTTTTCTGATAAACTACTGTTCACAGGTATGTAAATTTTATATGATATATTTATAATGATGGCTATTATATACTAAAATGAGCTTTTTGTAAAAAAACTGAAAAATTTATTTTTACAAATTTTTTATGTGAAAAATGGGTCAACTTTTGCAATGTTTAATAAAATATTTCATAAATTATGAACACATTTAAAATTTGTAAAAGCTCATTTCGGTATAATGAGAAAGGTGTACTTTAACAGTATGAAAAAATTTCAAGCATGTACATATAACAGATTTTGAGGAATGGTACATCGAAAACAGCCAATTTAACATTGTCAGTATAGAGATAGAGGTTTCCAACTCGCCTTAAATGGGAAAGGAGAATGTTCCTTTCGTCAATTTTTAGCATCGAATCTAAAGTATTAAGTAATATTCATAATATTATTACTTATATAAATTTGAAAAGATTAAGATTTCATTATTGATTTAACTGTGCATTACTGCAATTATCCAATTATCCATTTTGGTATCTTTCTTTTCTGTACTTCTCTTAATCTTATAATTCTAATTTTATATCAAGAGTTTCTTCTAACTTGATTTGTTCTCTCATAATGTAGATCACAATTTGTAAAAACGTCAGCTTCGTATAAATGGTCAAAATGAGCTTAGAACTCAGTTCCCGGTTTCATTAAGGTATCCGACTACCCTAAAATCATGAATTTTGCCAAAAATTGACAATTATTTCTCATAATTATTTTATATGCCATCTTATTATCTTTATAAAAATACCGTTTATTATATTCCACTCACACACAAAAGAACAAAAAGTACAAGTGTTTTAATAAAAACAAATTCCATTATCTAAAGCAAGATATCATACTTTAAAAAGCGTTTTACTCGAAATGTTTTTTTTTTTTGAAAATGTTCAAACAGGAACAGCGATTGCTCAAAAAGTTTTGAAAATTACTAACTGAAAATTTTTGTGTATGTTCTGTATGTTAGTAAAAAAGTGCTTTAACCTTCAGTTTTATCAATAAATGTTTCATTACAAAACTTACAGTCCGTTATGTGAATATAATCACTGTTTTTTTTAAGCAATCTCGTATAATAACTAAGATTAAGTGCTCTAGTTTTTGTGAAAATTGAAATGTATCTTATCCTGAAGGTAATTTTAAAAATGAACAGCAAAGCAACACATCAAAATTGAAAATTTGTTCATAAAACTTTTTGTACAAAATGGGCCCCAGTTATGTAATTTTTGTAAATTTTTACCAATTTTTTTCCCCATTTTAGTAATAATATTTTTTTTTCTTCTTAATTTTAACATATTTTTTTAAAATGCACTAAATAAAGCTAAAAACCACAAAAAAAAATCCCCATAGCCCCATTTTTTTTAAAAAAAAAAGTTGTTGCAAAAATAGTCGGATTTCTTAAGGACATGTGGGGAAATGTGAGCTTCACACATCATGTAAAACAGTTAATTTTCTCTTAAATGCTTTCAAAATAAATAACAAATTCTATGTCATGCAAAACATATCACAATTACAAGTCTTTAAAAAACGCACGAGCTATGTAGAAATACACAAAATCATTTTAGAACTCATTTTAAGATTTCATGAATTTCATTTGGATTAATCAGCAAGTAAGATATATATAATTTTCACAAAAAAAAAATATTAAAGAGAAAAAATGTGTTCTATTATAGCATGTAGAAAGAAAGCTGACAAAATAACTATGATACACATTAATTGTGGAAAATGATATCAGTCTATATTGATAAAATTAATTTTAGATTAATACCAAATAATGGAGTTCATTTGACGGATATGTATCAGTGTAAAACAAATTCTGTGCGGTTTATAAATTCTAAAAACGCAAATTCCATGTGTTCCTTCGAATTTGTCTGCTCTAAAACAGCGTTGTTCAAACTGTGTTCCACGGAACCCTGGAGTTTCACGAGGTATATCCAGAGTTTTCCACGAGCCAAAATAAAAATTCGAAAAAAAAATTATAAATGTGAATGCAGAATAGATTACCGATCCCTAATGAGCTAGAAATGAGCAGGATTTCATAAAGCCGTGTTTTCGAACGCGAATCTCAAATCCCACGATTGTGGCCCCCGACTTAAAGAAATTCGGCTCCGGATACCCTATCTTTTAAGTAATTTTTGGCAACTTGTATTTCTTTACTTACATAAGTTCTGGTACATTACAAGGAATCCTCCTCTACATAAGTGGTAAAAAGTACATTCGTGTTTCAAGGCATGTTATCTCACTTACTAAATATAATGCAAATGTAAGTTATCACCTGCAAAACAAATTTATGTTATTAATGAGTATATTATAATAATATTATATTAAAGTTATTTAATATAACCCACAAATCGAATACATTTTAAAAAATTTTCTTAACGTAAAGTATCCATAATATATTGATCTGATTTAAATATTATATTAAGATATGCAGTAGAACGTCGTTTATCTGAACGTTTATTAACCATTTTTACTGCCAACTACATGTACTGTACATGAATACATTTTCGAACAGGGCAATGCGCTCCACAGTTACTTCGCGTGAAGCCACAAGTGACGGGAAAACCCCAAGATCAGGGATATTTGGGGAATTTCAGTTATGTGCGGAGTTTTGCGGAGATTACTTTTGGCAGAAAACGACGAAGAAAGTGTTGCTGTTTTTGCTTAAAAGCTCAATATGAAAGATTCCAGCTACATGTTAGCCGAAGCGTGGGACTTGCTTAAATGCATGGAATAAGCTGTGGCCAGATTTAGAAGGCTGAAAAGACTTCAATGACGACTACAGAGAGGAGATTACCGACTTTGTCCAATCGATCCCAGGATTTCAAGAATGCGATAAAGAAGATGTAGAAACCTGAATGGTATGCAATTCAGAAGACTGTGGATTTTAAATGCTAAATGATGACGAGATTGTGACTTCCGTGCAAGAAGAATCCGACCCTGTTGACGATGAAACGGATGAAGACGAAGACAACAACAACAAAGAAAGTAGCAAGGGTCTATTAAATTTAACGTTTTCTGCATTAGAGACAGCTATGGAGTGGTACGAACAACAGTCGGAGTGCAGTCCTACTCAACTACTGCTGCTGAAGAGAATCAGAGCTTGCAGCGAAAAAAAGGTGTACAATGGTACAGCGAAAAATAAGTGACTATTTTACACAATAAAAGTAAAATTGCGACATTTTGCACCTATTTTGTTTTTTAAAGCACGTTTCCCGCATGGGATGATTTTAAATGTTCGTATAGTGTTCGGTTTCATATACTACATGGATTGCAGTTGGTTTTCCGTTATCCGAACAGTGTCCAGTCCCATTTGATTCGGATAAACGACGTTCTACTGTAAGTTCTTCTAAGGGGTGGGATGGAGCTTTGTAGTTCAAAGGGTTTCGTAAAACGCGACAAAATGTGAGGACCACTTTCCTAGAGCAACAAAAAAGCTGTTGATAGATAAACAGAAAATTTCAAGCTAAGACAACGATTGTGTCTTACATGATGCATCATTTTCCTAACTTATATACACTATTTGTTTTAGAATTCTCTCCAACACATTATAGTATCATTTATAAAATCTCTCAGCTTCATGATTTCATTTGTAGGAAAGATTCGAAGCGGGCACCTTCCGTTCCGAATGCTAGTACTTTATCGATCACGCCAAGACGATTGTCTTCGCGTGATGTCTAAGTACTGGTTTTTTATTTAGATACCCCGCTACACTACTCTCCCACCAGTGAGATGGATAGGCGAACGATTTTTTTTTTTTCGTTCGTTTGTTTCGGAGAGAGGATGTTTATTTTTATTCTTTCTTTCTCTTATAATTTTATTTATTTAATTTTCTTCTTATTTATTTTTTTCTTGCGGTAGATGGCGCCACAAGATTCTTACTTCAGTCCAGGGTCACCAATGTAGGAAAGATTCGAACCGGGCACGTTCCGTTCCGAACGCCAGCACTTTATCGATCACGCCAAGACGATCGTCGTCGCGTGATGTCTAAGTACTGGTTTTTTATTTAGATACCGCTACACATTTCAAAACTCGGATCCATAGTTCGATTAACGGAACATAAAGTCCACCACCTCGCCTCCCGAGTGTATTATTTTATCTCATTTAAATAACTAAATAATTAAACACAAATCTGATTGATCACAAATTACCCCGCAAGTCTTAATGTTTAAAGTTAATCAACTAAGTTTTGTTATTACATAAATATATACCATTAATATTTTAAGATACATTAAATCTGATATTTAAGTGAAAAATACATTAAGCATATGTAATGTGTTTTATACTTTATTTATTATAAATATAATTTTTGTTTATGAATTGTTAAAATGCATTTGTTTTTTTATAGCCGGATCAAAATCACTTTGCGATGAGCTTTTGGATTGCAGTTCTTATTTGATGGCTGAACAGGTAATGCGAATTATTTCATTATAGGTTTTATAAACTTTAAAAAAAAGGTAAAAGTTTTGTTACTAATTATTGTATTACAGCTAATTTAAAAACGAATGTTTTTATTCCTTTCCAAAACTGCAGATTTAAAAAACTATGCGAATCATTTCATAAATCTTCTTTCAAGTAATTTATTACCATAGAATTCCTTAATCACACACACACACATACACGAATGACAAAAATATAAGATTGCAAAATGTGAAAAATTAATGCATTAAATCCTAAAGTTAAAAAGTATGTACACTTCTAGAGAAAACTAAAAGAAGTAAAATTTAAGATGATTCAATTACTAATTAAAATTCTAATAAAATTCTAGTAAAATAGGAAAAAATTATATTTCAAAATATGATGTATTGTATCACATATTTAAGCATAATGCCATAGCATTTTAGCATGCATAGTATTTTAAATGTAGAATTTGCTCATAAAAATATTTTTAATCATTTTGAATTTTGACTTCAGAAGTGTTTATCTATTTTCATAATCAAAGTTTTCAAAAAATTCACTTAATTCTGTTTGTTCGTTTTTTAATTCTAAAATCTTCATATCATCCTTTTCTTTGAGCCTTCTTCGATGTTTTGAAAAATTTAGGAGGAAAAATCATCTATAAGAATTCTTTTAAAATAAATACACATAAGACTCTACACAAGTTGCTCCAAACTACAGGTTTTGTTATATTTAGAGAAATACACAGTCTTGTTAAATTATATGCCTTGGATCTGAGTTTCATAATAGTACAATATAAAAAGCAGGAAATTCTATAATAAATATTATATGCCAGCAGTAAAAATTTCGGAAGCATTAAACAGCAGCGTATATATATATATATTCTCACATATTTTGTGGCTGCATTGCGCCTATGTATGTTAGAATTTTGACATATGAATTTTAGGTCTTTTTATAAGATCCTGTAATTATGTAGCTATTGCTCATATAGTTAAATACCTTTATCTAATACGTTAAATTTTTGACTATTTTTTCATTATAATTCTCTTCTTTTTCTCATTTCTATATGTAATTCCAAATTTTTGTTATTGTTTTTTAAATGTCTTTAATGGATTTAAAACGGCATTTATTAATTTAATTAATGTTAATCTTTATATGTTTATAAGCTTTTTAGCGTTATTAATGTGTAATCTCAGTATTATTTACAGTTACGTGTTTTGCTCAGTATTATTTACATAAAGGGGGAAGGTTGGCTGGCCAAAAAACATGTTCAACCCCACTTTTATATAAATTATTTTATATATTAGCTGTCCTAAGTCAGCAATGTTCATAATACTGCAGCATCCACTTTATAATTTTTAATCTCGGTTACTCATATATCCTTCATTGTGTGATTTTCCTACTGTCTATGTGTTTGTCGAATGTGATTGCTGGATGTTATCTCTTGTTTGCAGAGAATAAGCCTATCTATCTATCTATATATATATATATACATACATATACATAGATTATCTATACACTATATATACATATACATAGATTATCTATACACTATATATACACTATGTATCTATATAGATAGATATATGAAGAAATAGTGCGTATTTCCCAAAAATATCAACTGGGTGACATGAACTTCAAACTTCAAAGACACAATGTAAAGCTTAAAATGAATGAAGCATATTAGCCAAAAAATTAATTGTACACATACATTATGGAACAAGCAGAGAAAGAAAGGTATTACTGATAAAAAGACGCTATTTGTGATTATAAGTAAAAACAGCAAACCAAAGTCCCGCCACCAATTCATCAAGGAATATGATCTGCTTTAACTGCAATGGTTGCGTGATATCACCTGTTCATACTCACTACTAAATTATCCAGTAGCTTTTGTGGTCAGATGTGCACATCTTCAAGAAGCATCTGTTCCCACGGTCTGGTGTACACCAGAGAAAACGATTTTCATACGGAGGTAATTCCCCAACAAATTTTATATATTTTTGCTGCTATTTGAATTAAATAGGTTTCGATATTATCACTTTCTAGAATAACCTCCACAGCAGATGTCCTGTATGGATATGCAGTACCATAAAAAGAATTCATTTGGAAACATAGGTACCTCGAATCCGACACACATGTGGGAGAATAATTCCATCGCAGTAATATTTTCCGGTAAGTGAGCCACTTTCGAAAATATGGAGTTCCATTCGTCCATTCAACATAATGCCTTCCCTACACAAATACTACAAGAGCCCTCCGACGATCTCTTTTTGTGATATTGCTGGTTGGCATGGCTTAACACAATGCAAACTGGGCAAAAGATCTGACTGTTCTTAATGTTATGCGGAAGGACGGGCAAATATTACAATATTAGCTTTTAGCTACCCATGATCAGATGTTTTTAATTGGTGAAAGATTTGGAGAAAGAACTGACAAGAGCAAACAGTCAAGCAACGTTTATGTCCAGATAAGTTAGGACACGATGCGAAAATTCGAGTCTTATGCTATTTTATTAAGAGAACATGTCACGGAGTCCACCAATACAGAACACAGCCACCAGCCTTACAATCTGAGAAATGTAACGCAATTTCTACAGATTACCGGCGACTTCAGCTAAAGATGTTCGTGGCACGTTCCAATTGCCTGTCTAAATCACCACACCAAACACCAATTATGTATTGCTTTTTCGATTACACTTCTTTTCTCCACGTTGCTTTCAGACTGGGATATGTCCATCATGATGTTATACAAAAACTGAGACTCATATAGAATGTTATCATCACACATGTGACACTTGCATCCCTTATTACCTTGAGCACACCATTGTCGACGCACGCAATTCTGATGACGTTTCAACGGTGCGAAGCAACCATTGCTGTAAGAGCAGGACATATCCCATACTAAGGAACATCTGCTTGTTGTTCTTCCTCTTGGACAGACAATCATGTGTGACGAAACTGTGAGGTTAATAAAGCCTTTTTTTTTTTTCCAGAATATATATTCATTGTGGTCATTTTTGTGCTACTATTATTTCGTCATCGTTTAAGTACAAAATGCTGTCTCTCATTTCTGAAATTCATGTTTCTCAGATGATTTCTCTTGGATTTATGGAGAAAAAAAACCCTGTTGCTTAAGTTTTCCACGCAAGTGTATTTTAAAGCACACGTAACAGTTAAGCTAAATTTATAAAAATGTTTTTTTCTGAAAGTATTAGTTACTAATTACTTTATGTATGGGTCAGTTGTGCTGAACTTAGTTTCATGTTTCACAGAAGCAGAAACTTTTTCATCTTTCCTAACATTATTTACACAAGAAACCTTTGGATCATTTGAATCATCTATTTGTGTAAACTATATCATTTGTAGGATTTTTAATTTCTTCTTCAGGTTATGGATACTTATGACAAATGCGTTTCAGAAATGTTTCCTGACGGAATTGGAAAATGTACCGAAAATAAACAGCTTTTTTTTTCAAAAGGAAACCGTTCACATGTAATTATGTGTATTCATTTCTTTATGACATAGCAATTATATTTAGCATTTCATTTGCTTTAGTGCATGTTTCAATTCATTTCTGTACTGCACATTATACATTTAATAATAATGCCGTAAGGAAAATTAAATTTACTTTATGAAATCCAGAAGACATTAAATAAATTAATAAGGAATCATCCGGTAATGGGTGGTAGAAGAGATCTATGGTTACCCAATTTAAATTACTTGAACCACAATTTAAAGTATTAATATAAATTAATCCATTAATATGTTACTACATCGATAAGTTTTTGCGGAATTTCTGTTTGTCTTGAAATTATAATGATATATAATATCTTTACTCCGGTAGATATTTAAAAAAATGGGAAGTTATATACACTTTTATCAACCAATCCTTCGCGGATAATTGCTTTTAAATGTTCTTTGTTATTTCTTCTAAATTTCTGTGATTTCTGTGATTCTGACTAAATAATTATTTAATTAATTTCATTATCTAAATAAGAAATTAATTAATTTTAAGTTTTGTGCATAGTTAAATTATTATGGAAATCATTATAAAGAAAAAGACGAAATCTTGAAAATTATATCTCCCAAAATATTAATAACTTAACATCGCATTTTCCAAAATTATCTATATAAAATAAGAAAAAAAATATTAATCTCTACACTTAACATGAATTTGTGACGCCTAACGAGCTAAAGACTAATACGCCAACTAGAAAAACATAGATATGTTTTAAAACATTCGAAGATATATAAAAACATATTCTACTACAATTTGTAAAATAATTAACGACAAAAGACAGCGAATAATTATATCAACACTTTAGTATGCCGTTATTTGCAAAAAGAAAACCAATAATTCAAATGTTAGATCATATATGAAACAAATAAGCAAACCTATTAACTATAAAAATGATTCTTTTATTTTCTAGCTTTATGATTGTGTATATGATAATGTTGGGGTAAGTATTTGAAAAAAGCTGTTTTTTCTATTTATATCTTTTAAATTTTCTTAGAATTTATAACATTCTTTGTTTAATATTCTGCATGTAATGTTGATAATACAGGTAGTTTAATTCTAAAATTTAAACATGAATATACAGGAGGTCTTCAAAATAATGGAAACACCGCAGATTTATAAAGAACCCTTTAGGATCATATTTGGCATTTAATACAGCTTGGATTCGCCTAGGAATCGTGCCTACAAGTGCTGAACAGTGTTTAGAGGAATATTGTACATTCTTCAAAGATATATTGTGGAACCTCTAGGAGAAATGTCGGTGGAGGATATCGATTCCAAAATGAACGCTCTAAAATAGACTATAACGGTTGAATTACTTCGAAGTTGGGTGATTGTGTGGGCCAAGTTAGATGCTTAACTTGTTCTACGTGTCTTCTTCAAATCATAATTGGACCAGTCCCGTTGCATGGATAGGTGTATTATCATCTTGAGAAATTCCACCTCTATCAGGAAACAAAGTTGGCAGCATAAGGATGGATTGGATCTGCTAATATTTATCTATACTTCTCCCCAGGGATGCTTCATTTCAGGGTTACGATTGGTCCAACAGAAAGTCATGACATAGCTGTCCATATCATGAAAGCCATCTCCATACTTGACATTTGGCACTAGACAATCACGATCATTCGCTTGTGTTGGTGTGCTCTAAACATGCAATCAGCCTTCTGAAAGAATAATGCCGTGGTAGCCGAGTGGTATAGTTATCGGATCGTGGCTTGCTTTGTCACGAGTTCGAGCCCAGTACCACTAAAGAGGGCACTGTAGGGCAGCGATGCACATTAAATCTGTCGAGAGCTGAAACGTCCCCCGTTGGTGTGGTGGGGTAGTTAGGAGAGGGGGGTGCCAGCTCAGGTGTCGTCCACGTCACTTGACCATGGTTCAAAATTACGTGTACCGTCGCCAAAAGCCCTCGTGTAGCTGAACAGTGTGACGTTAATATGCAATCAATCAATCAATATGAAAGAATAAGTGCGAAAGATGAATAGTCAGAATATATTACTGTCTTCCACTTACCATTCGACCAGGTTTCAGGAGTGTGACTCCACTGTAGACGACTTTCGGCATTAACAACAGTAGCAAGGAGTTTGGGAATTGTTGCTTCCGTAAATATTCTGTTTATGAAGATTCCTTTTCACTGTAATCATTGACACTCGAGGATCCAGATTCTGATTGAGCTCTGCGGTCATTTTTGCTGCAGTTGTACGCTTTTTAGACATTAAAACCCACGTCAATATCCATCAATCTCTCACTGAGTTTCTCTTTCCTACTGTTTTGCATTGCCGAGCTTGTCTTGTGGTGCTGTGTGTATGCTGGCATACCTTTAGATTTGACTTGGAAAATTTTTCAGTCTAGCATATAGATCTCCACGTTCCACCTCTAACGAGTCCCATTTCGTGAAATTTTAATTTTGAATTTTAGAGTGGGTTTTTCCTGCTTTCAAGAAGCCTTGTAATTTGTTGAAAGACATGGAGCAATAGAAAGGGGGGGAAAAGTGATACAGCGCACCTTTATATATACACAGCCTCTAGAAATATCTAAAAGTTGGGATTTTTCGGTCGTACTTGCTCCAGCTGGACGGGCTCCTACAATTTGTCCTCTTTGAAGATCTGAGAGGTCTGACATTTTAAGTTTTTAAGAAAAATCCAAGACTTACAATAAAGCTACAACATAATACCAGAATATATATATATATATATATATATATATATATATATATATATATATATATATATATCTTTAGCTATTATTAAACTTTAGTGTTTTGAAGCGTATTAAAATTTAATCTCTTGTTTACAGGTGTTTCGATTAGTTTGATAACCATCTATATATTCATTTACAAAAAATATTGACAGATGTAGGTTTAAAAAAATTACCATATTTCAAGTTATTTTCTTCTCTTTTTCTGATTATTAAATACTTATATATTAATTCCATAAAATGAAAAACAAATAATAAAATTAATTTCGACAGTTAGATAAAAATATTATCACAACATTTTGTTTTAGTGATTAAAAACATTGATTTTAGATGAAGACACTTTGTAGAAATTCATGAAATTTTGTAGTGCCATTTGATTCTAGCTAAAGTATATTAAAATATTTTGTAACATTAATATTGGTTCATAGAAATAAACAAACTCATTCAGGTTATTCGATGAGAAATTGTGAAACATAATTAAAAAATTTGCGTACTATAACATTAGGTGTTGATTAAAAAGTCATTGGTTGTTTTTTTTTACTTGTATTTTTTAAAGTCGTATATTTGTATAATATTTAATTGAATATCAATGATATATGTTCCCTTTTTTTCGATCCCCTATTGCCGCTATTCGGTGAGCTGCAAAAATCCCGTTCGTAGTAGGTCCGTTTTTAATTGCGAAAAACTGAACAAGGAGCTTATTATGGAATTGAGTGAATTTAACGTTATTTAACACAAAGAGTTTTGAAAAGAGCAAAGTAAATGAAAGTCTGATGGTGCAAGATTACGCAAGCATGTTGTATGGGGCATTCTACCCCATCCAAAGTCCAATAAATTTGGCGGGACACTAAATATGTGCGTGGTTTCACGTTATCCAGCTGGAACACTACTCCTTTACGATTGACCAGCTACAGGCATTTCTAAATACAGCTTAAGGTATCCGACTACGTTCGGAACCGTGATTTTGCAAAAGCGTATAAGTGGATAATATTTATGATATTTAATGTCATTTAGATTATAAAATGTATATAAAATTGTTTTAAGAATAGTATTACAATAAAAAATTATTTAAGTATAACATTTTGACAAAAAATGAACATAGAATGACCCATTTTCAAAATATTCTGCTTTTGTGAAAAATTCTTCTATTATAATACTATTTTGCCTGTATATAGCAGACCTCTGTACAGAGGCTCAACTAGAATTTTCGAAATATATAACTTAGAAGTGGGTTTATCCATGTTTTACGACAACAGAGGTGAGAAATTTTAAGAAAAAAACGCCGATCATTATTTCAAATGGTTGTAACTCTGAATATAATGTGAATTTATCAAAAATCTTAGTTGAGCCTCTGTACAAATGTTTGAGGTATATACAGGCAAAATATTATTATAATAGAAACATTTTTCACAAAAGGAGAACATTTTGAAAAAAGGTTATTCTTAGTTAATTTTTTGTCGAAATATTGCATTTAAATAATTTTTTTTGTCAAAACGTCCTTAAAACAATTTTATACATGTATTCTAATCTAAGTGACGCTAAATATCATGAAAATTATCCATTTATACGCTTTTATAAAAATTTTATAAAATCACGGTTCCGAACGTAGGCGCGGATACCTTAATTCAATCTGTCCAATATCTTACAACGAGTTGCTAGTTCTGTTCCTTAGTTCGAACTCAAAAATACCACACCTTCGAATTTTACCACTCTGATAGCATAGCCCTTCCTCTGATGAAGTTCTTCTGTTGAAGTCGTCCACGGTTAATCATCACCTCGAGACTATACCCTTTTGCCCACCTATTGCTGTAAAACATCCACTTCTCAATACCAATTAGCATTCGTTTCTAAAACGGATCTTTTTTCACTTGTCATATGTACATCACATATGTTTAGTCGTGTCTTCAAAAGAACGTCTTTTAGTTCATGAGGAACCGAAATATTGAGCTTGCTTTCGTATCCCAGTCTCTGTAGGTGTGAGCGTGAATATTGTTTTTCTATTCTTTAATGCCTGAAATCTTTCGTGTAGTGTAAAGTGGATTTAACGGGATCAATGTATCTTTCTTTTGTCGTCATCAATCTAAGTAGACCTTTCTGATCAAGGAGCATTTTTCAAAATTACCAGCTCAGAATTTCTTTAACCAGTTTCGGCCCTGACATCCTTGTAAAGCATCGTCATCGTAAACTTAATGCAATTTTTTAAGCTTGACACGAGGTATTTTGTTTTACGGAAGTAGAACAGGAAAATATGGCGAAAATTAAGTTTAGTCTTCTATTTTCAATGTGCTGTCAAATCTCTGCAACTCAAAAAGACCACACAGTTTCTTCTTTACAACGAAGTTTACACTGTCAGCTCAATGACATAATAACTACAATCGCAAATTCTTCAAGTATTTAATCAACCGTACTACTGCTATCTGCTCCAAAAAACGCAATGGCATTTTACTCAGCCCAATATATACTTAAAATTCTGTGTTTACAAATAATGCATTCAAACTCACGTTTACAGAAAGCTGAACACAAAAAAACAAATTCATCAAAGCTTATAAACTGGACCAAATGACGTCCATATATTGACATATTTCTTTAAACTAAATTTGAAGCTTCATTACGTAGTCAAGCAATTACGGTTACTCAGTGAATGTGCCTTTGTGCAGCTTTTATCTAATATTTCAGATTATACGCGGTAGTAATAATGTGTTTAACAAGTTAAAAATTTATATGGATTAGGTTTGTTAAAAATAAATGCGTGTTGCACTTTTTGGATGTAAGGACTGAGAGAAGTTCCAAGACTCAATTGAGAATTGGTAAGAACCTGCCGTTGTATGTGGTGAATATAATAGATACTCTGTCCATTGCATGTAGAAGTCTGAAAAAAAGAATTTTGAAGATGAAACAAGAGAATCGCTTAGTGTTAGTAGTTTGAGCTTTTTGTCTTCACACATCCTTGACCCACGTAAGAGGAATGGGGTTTGTTTTCCTACTAGAAGAACTTTCCTACGAGAATCCAAGTGACCGCTGGGATTCTTTAAGATAATAATTTGATAATTGACAGGAGAATTCATTCAGAAGGGGTCTACCGGAATTTTATTCTTTTATTATTATAAGAAGAAATTTAAGGAAGATTTAAGAAGAAATTTATAAATGTGACAGCTCTAATGAAAAATTTAAAAATAGTTTACCTTTAGACGTTGCATTAAGCATATTTACAAGTCCTTGGAAAGGTAGTAAACATTATCATTACATTAAACTGGAAAGTGAAGTAAATTATTCAATGTATAATTTACCCTTTCTTACACTGGACAATAGCTATTAAATGAATTTAATACTTTACATAAAAATATCCGAACACATTTTTTAAATTTTATGAAATATTAGATTAAGTATGAGATAGGTAACTATAAATGTCATTAGCTCAACACATTACACTGCCCTCCAAAAGAAAAGGTACAACCTGTTTTATATGTCTTATTTAAAAATGAATGAACATTGAAGCAAGAAAATTTGAAGAAATATAAACAAAACAATTTCTTATTGAATGCGATGCATAGATTTACTTAAGTTTAAAACAAACGTACTTAACAGTAAAAAAAAAGGCCTTGTTTAAAGAAAAATGCATTATTGGAAGAAGCAAAATATACCAGATTTATGAGGAAAGATGCCTTGACAACATTACAGAAATGGGTTATTATAAGAAATATGCCCACTCCTAACTAAAATCCATCGGAGGCATTGATATTTCCTTGCTATCAGCTAAGGTACTGGATACCGAAATGTGAGGCGAGGATCAAATATGCAGTAACCCTTGTTCCAGCTCATTTAAGGACCTTGCTCTAAAGCACTAACGTGTCTAACAAGGTAACCCCAAACATACTCTATTGGATTCATATTTTGAGATTGAGCTGGCCATTACATTTGTTCCAAACTATGATCCTGAAGATAACAACTCATTGATTTCGTGCATTATCATCCATCAGAATGAATTCATTACCAATAGCAGTAGTGTGTATGGGTGAATATATCGATAAGGATCTCACACCTATATCTCACTCCAGTCATAATTCCTCCAGGGATCACATGCAGGTTATTGTGACCACCGAGAAAGATCTCGGCCCAAACCATGATTCCCCCACCTTTATAATTTTGTCTTTTAACATTGTTGTATTGGTTATATCTAGTGTATTGTTCCCTCCAGATCAGCAGCACCCTGAATCCCTCCTCAGGGTAAACCTGGACTCCGCTGTACCAAAGTCTATTACGTCTGGTCCAGGAAAAGCGTTCCTTTGCCCAATATGAAGGGGTACATCTCCTTTATGGCTTGCGGGAACACACATAATGGTCGTTTTGTATTGAGACTGAAATTGTGAAGACATTTTTACACCATAGTAGCGAAGATTCTTGTTCCCAGTACGACAAAAGTTTCTGCAACGAGCTGAGGTGTCATATAGTTCTTCTCATTCAGTTTGGAAGAGCAAAAAACCGTCTCCTGCAGATGTTGTTACTCGTGATTGACCTGGAACATGTTTTCTAGAACTATAGTACTTACATTCCTATATTGATTCCACTGTAGTTGGGGGGCTGCGGTAGCCCAGTGGTTAAGGTATCGGATCATGGCAGGCATGTCGTTCGAGCCCAGTACACTAAAGACCGCGTGTGGCAGGATGCAGTTAAATCTGTCGAGAGCTGAAACGTCCCCCCGGGTTGGTGTGGTGTGGTAGTTAGGAGAGGGGGTGCCAGCTCAGGTGTCGTCCACGTCACTTGACCATGGTTCAAAATTACGTGATCCGTCTCCAAAAGCCCTCGTGTAGCTGAACAGTGCGACGTTATTATTCACTCACTCACTCCACTGTAGTTGGATCACTCTGGGAGGCAATTTGAGGCAAGCCCTTTTCCATCCAACCCAACGCCTACTAATTAAATGAATAAAGAAAATAATCTATTTAAGATATTTCTAGTCTCTCTCCTGGATATTTCAGTAAAATTCAACAAACTATTGAACATCAACTATCATACACGTAACGTACACATCAAGGTACTAGGTCTGATTTTTTTTACATTTTCTCTCTTATTTCTACTTAAACGTCCATTTCTTTAAAACAGAAGTTATAACTATAGTTTTTTTTTCCATATGTTTTTTAGTTACATAATTATTGTTCATTTAAACTAATTAGTTTATTGCTGCTGTTATTTTTTTAATGGCGAACTACGAAAAATGTGTTGTATATTACGTTTTAGCGCCCAGTACATTTTCTCTGGGACTTTCAATAATTAACACATTACATATTGATTTATTTCACCTTTGAAGTTCGATTTGAACTGTAATAGATGTATAATTTCTCTCACTCAGAAATGAATGCATATACTCTTGTTTAAAATAAAAATATTGTCATCAATACTATGCTAAAGTATGTTTTTTTTACTATAGGAATTGGACAAATACGACTTCGATGAAAATCAGGAATGGCTAGCAGTAGGATATTATTTAAAATCTCATTTTTGTAGCTAAGTAAATTACGTTTATATGCTATACCAGTAAAGCTATATTTCCTTTTATCAATCATTATTACATACCCTCTCTAAACTTAAACAAATATAAGCTAGATTAAGAATTTTATCAATGAAGAAAAACCATGAGACCAATTAAAAATTATTTCTATTAGTATAAGTGAACAATTGTGAAATATTTTAAAATATCATATTATTTAATTTCAATCTAATTTATTTTTGAAGAAGTAGAAAGAATTCAGAATGATTTTTTTCTTGTTTTCATTATTTTAAGAAATACATATTATAGAGTATACATTTTAAAACATTCCACTCCAGATATTTTATAAAATTTAAACTGCAATAAGGCCCCAAATTAACGAACACCCATTTAACTAATTTCACTATTGAATGAAATTTTCTCTTTTTCCGCGCGCGATTATAATAAAAACAAAAAAAAAACCCTACTTAGAAAATAAAACCCCCCGAATTAATTAATTATTTCAGCAGCTGAAAAAAGTTTTTTTACTAGTTTGTATTAGAAAAAAAATTGGAATTTTCTTTCAAATAACACAACGTTTTTGTCCAGAACCAAAAACCCCTTTTCATGAAAGAAGCTAATTTCAACGGAAAAGGATGAAAACTACAAGTATTAATAGGCTTCATAAATGCAGATGAGTCATGTGTGTAACCCATTGTGTGAGTCCTGAGTAGGGCAGGAAATTCCTTTCTTATCTCCTCACTATCCACAACACAGAAGATATTTTAAGATTATAACGATAATGATACAATGGATGACTGAGTGCTTATTACTGAAGTTGAAGAAATTGTTGATTTGTCGCAGACAATGTATATTCATTCTAATGCAGAAACTGGTAATGAAACTACTATCAAAACTGTTACATTTTCTAATGTTGCGCATTGTTTGCAAACTATGAAAGCATACCTCTGTCTTATTCTGCAAGATGTAAATGATGCAGTAATTTCGTCTCGGCATAAAGCCGAAAATGAACTCTTTCGAGTCGTGATTCAAAATGATTTTCAAACATTTATTTGTCAGTATTTTAAAATTTCCAATTAACTGGTGCGTAATAATTTACAAATTGTATGTTTAGTGTGTAATTTCTAACTATGGATACTTTTATGTAGTTGCTTATTGAATTTCCTAAAGGGTTGGTGCAAAAATTTGCGTTTTGCTTGGACCCCCGAATTACTATCAAAATGTTCGGAACCGACGAATTCTTTAAATCGTTGTTTAACTGTGTTTTACTACACTCAGTTTAATTTTAATAACCATTCTAATATTATTATTGAAAAGGTTAAGTGTTTAACACTGAAGGAATAGAACAAAATAAAATGTAATTTCGAAAATTTTTGAAATAATTCAATTTCATTAATTTTTAAGGTATTTTTTAACTTACTGGGATAAAAAATCTTCTCAAAATACTGCCCAGTTCATTTACGTTGTTTTTGTTTGTAATTATTTATTTTTTTATTGTATTAATACATTTTGTATTTGTTCGTTTAGTTTTGCGTAGAAGAAACATACATCAAATGTATCTTTGAAGAGTTCGATTAAGAAGGCAGAAGAAGAGGTTAAACTTTTATTTCCATGCTTTATACGTTTGATCTATTTACAAGAAAGAGAAAAAGAAAGAAAATAAAAAAACTATTTAAAACATTTTATTTCAATAAAAATGATATGATTCATTTCTTTACTATAAAAGATGTCTGCAGAATATTTTTATTTCCTAACCTATCACATTTAGGAGAGTACTATTGAATGATTCTTCTTATAAGTAACCATAAACTAGTAATCCAAGACTATTTAATCACTGTATGTGTGTGTGATATTAAAAGTATACGCATGTCCATAAATTAAGAACAATGCAAATTCCGGCAAAGAAAGAGTCAGAAGCAAAACAAATGGAACTTAATTGTAAAGCTTTTTATTAAAGAAAAGGTAAAGAGAAAAAAGATGCTGCAATTTGATATCATTAATAAATTGAGATTTTTGCTCCCTGGAGCAAATTACGAAAAACCCTATTTACAAAATCCAATATTACATGCTTGGTATAATGGTTAATACATAGTATGTGTCCCAGACGATGCAATGCAGTCCGTACAACACCTAGGCATGCTTATCAAATTATCGATCTGACCTTGGGGAATATTACACCAATCACATCAAAGCAATGTTCTCCAAAGTTTCCGGATTAAAAGTAGGAGGGGTTGACGGGCTGTAACTCGTCGGCCAAGCATATCCCATGCATGCTCTACTGGGTTAAAGTCAGGTGAGAATGCTGGCCAGTCTATATGAGTGATATCCTCCGATTGAAGTCATTCGTTTACGATGGTTGCACAGTGAAGACGGGCTTTGTCATCCATAAACACACATTTTGCACCCATGGCACCCCAAAACAAACGTACATGTTGTACCACAATGACGTCCCGATAGATTTGGCCTGCCATGTTTCAATTTGAACATGCAGGTCAGTTCTAAAATTAATAAATAATAAAAACAGAGTTAAATTAATTTTAAAACTTTTATTTTACTTTCGAAACTGGGCTCTATCTAAATGGTATGTATTTTTTAAATACTTAGAATGTATCCATGGAGTTAAACTAATTGTAATTTTTTCATTGAAAAAGTAGAGTTTATTTTTAAATTGATTAAATTATTAAAAGTAACTTTCATAGATAAAAAATGACAGTTTTGTTGATATCCATCAAAAAGTGATTTCAGTGATGAATATTTGACACAAACAGTAATATACTTGACTTCTCCGCTTTAGGGTCATTTGCACTGACAGTAAAAGAAGTCTGAATTTGAAAAATGGACAACAAATGAATTATTGTTTATCCGTTTGAATTGGGATAAATCGTATCATTAAAATACAATCCACATCATATCAACGACTGCAAAAATTCGCACCCGACATTTTGAAAAACTTACTTTAACAATAAAGTAAATTAATATTTCTAGTTTCCTTTTTCTTTTATGTTTTCTTACTTTGAAACAGAGAATCTTACTTTTTAATTAACCCTCTTAAAAACCAATTAATTTCATTTCCGAAAACAAGTACCTAAAGAATGCGAGTTTTTTTACATTTAGAAAAACTTTTATTCATCACTCAAATACTACACTACGCACCTTGATGCAACACATTTTCTACATAAATACTTGTTTCCAAATAAATAGAATTATCGAATTTTTCGATATTCAGTTGAACTTATTATAATTCCTTCCTTCCTCAGTGGCTCGACAGCCCAGGGTGAGTCTTGGCCATCTCAAGAAACCTTTTCCAGGCTTGTCTTCTTCCTGCTACTGTTTTCCAATTCACAGTTCTCAAAACTAGGAGATATTTTTCTGGGTCATCAATACATCTAAGTTTTGATCTGCTTTTTCTTTGTGGGTCAATTTATTGGGAGTTGAAAAATTTTTTAGTGGTGCAGTCTTCGCCCATTTAGCAACGTGACATGCCCATTTAATTCATTGTATTTTGATGAAGTTAACGATGTCAGATTCCTTATATGATTGATAGAGCTCTAAATTTTTGATCCTCTTCGCCACAATACATTTTCCTAAATTCCTCCAGGAATAAATCTTCAAATCTTCCTTCCGTAGATACTTATCATATTCTCATCTGTTCAAGACATGGACCAAGTTTCAAATGCCTAAGTTAATACTGATCATAAAAAACTTTTACACAGTAGAACCTTTGTTTTTCGTTTGATTAAGTTCGATTTCATATATTTGTTTTTATTTTATGAAGACGTATGTTAGCCTCAGTAACTCTCTTTTGGGGGGATTTCAGTAGTACAATTATTACTATTGTTAATTTCTGAATCTAAATAAGTGAAACTGTCAAAAACTTCAAAATTATACACTTCAATTTTAAAGTGGAAATTTTTAAAACATGATTTCGTGCAAGGCATATATTTAGTCTTATTCTCATTTATTTTCAGTCCCATCCTAAGGGCCTCTTTCTCTAAAGATATGTAGGCTTGTATTAGAGCGGTGGGTGTTCGAGTAATGATATCAATATTGTCATCAAAAGACAAAAACTGTATTGATTTGTTAAATATATTTCCTCTGGTATTGATATTGGAAACTCTTACCTCTTTTTCAAATGCTAGATCAAGAGAAGACACGCAAGTGCATCTCCCTGTCGAACGCCATTTTTTATTTCCAATGGGTCCGAAGATCATTCTGCACCTTGCCTATGATCTTTGTTTCGCTTTAAAAAAATGTCAGGCTTATTAGCCTTAATAACTCATCAGGGATTTTAAACTCTTTCATGTCTGCAATAAGAGCCTTTCTGTTGATACTATCATAAGCATTTTTAAAATCAATAAAGAGGTGATACGTATCAATTCCAAATTCTCTTGTTTTCTCCAAAATTTGACGGATGTTGAATATCTGCTCTGTAGTGGATCTTCCTTTCCGAAATCCATTTTTGGCTTTCTCCAGCTGTATTTTCCACTAGTGCAGAAAATATGTTGAATAGAATATTTGAAAATACCTTATTACTCGTACAGATACTGATTCCTCTAATTTGAACACTCGAGTATATCTCCTTCCTTATGTATTACCCAAGGTATACTCATTATCCATTCCTTAGGGATTACTTCCTGTTCCCAAATTTTAATGAAATCATAACTTATTAAGGTACGATACGTTGGAACCATGATTTTAAAAAGCGCATAAATGGATAATTTTATGATATTTAGGGAACTTAGAATTTGAATACTTGTATAAAACTGTTTTAAGGACATTTTGACAAAATAAATTTTTAAATGTAATATTTTGGCAAAAAAAAAAGAAAAAAATTTTTTCAAAAATCTTCCATTTTAAAAAAATTTGCTTCCTTTCCCAAAACCTTAAAAAGTAAAAAACTTTTCTAAGGAACCCAAATCCTTTTTAAAAACCTTTTCTAAAAGCAAAAATTTAAAAAATAATTTTATAAATTTTTTTCTTAAAAATTTCCCCTTTCTTTGTTTTAAAAAGGAAATTTTTAACAAAAAAATTCTTTAAGCCGAAATTTTGGAAAAATAAAGAAAAATTTTTAAAAAACTTTTTTAAAAAAAAAACTTTTAAAATTAGTTCTTTTTGTTTATTTTTAAAAATTTTTTAAAAAATTTTTAAAAAAATTTTTAAAAAATTTAACATTTTTTCAATTTACAAAAATTAAATATATTTTATGGGCTTTTTTAAAAACCCTTCCCTTCGGTTTTTAAAACTTTTCCCCATTTTTAATAGTTTTAAAAATTTGGTTGGGGTTCGTGGGTCTGGCTTTTTGGGAAAAAATTTTTTTAAAATGGTTTAAATTTTCCAAAAATTTAATTTTGGGTTAGTTTGGCCTTGTTTTTTTTTCCCAAAAATTATACTTTAAATTTTAATTTTTTGCCCCCAAAATTCCAGCTTTTTTACTTAAAAAAATTCCCCCCTTTAAAAAAAAGGGGCCCCCAGGCTTAAAATTTTTTCCCCAATTTATTTTCAAATAAAACTCAAATTTTTTGGTTTCCAAAAGAAAACTTTAAAAACCCCCAAATTTTTTTGGCTCTTTAAAATTCACCCATCTTTTCCAGCTCTTTGTTTTGCCGTTGCTTTCCGGGTTAAAAAGATTTTCCCGCAAATTAAATTTTGTTAAAAAAAAATTTTTTAAAAATTTGTTCTTTCCCTTTTAAATTAAAATTGTTTTAAAAAAATTAAAAAAATTTTAAAACGAAAAAGGTTTGGAACACGGTGTTTTAAAAAAACGAAAGGTTTTAATTTCCAAAAAAAAAATCCACCCGGGTTCCCTTTAAATTTTTTTTCCCATTTTTAAAAGAATTTTTTGCAAAATACCCTTTTTTTTTTCCCTTTTTTTTTTTTTCCATTCTTGAATTTTTTTATTTTCTTTTTTTTTTTTTCAAACTAAAAAATATTTTTTAAAGGGGTCAAATAATTTTGAAATTTTAAAATTTTTTTAGAAATAAATTTATTTTTAAAAAACCCCCCAACAAAAATTTAATTGTTAAAACAAAAAATTTTTTAAAAAAATTTTTAAAAACAGGAAAATTGGCATTTGTAAAACTTAAAATTTTTTCCAGAAAGCACGGGCCAAATTTGTTTTAAACTTTTTATAAAACGAAAGGGGGAAATTTAAAAAAAAATTTCCCTTTTGTTAAAATTTTTAAATTTAGAAAAAATTATTTATTTTTGCAAAAAAAACAAAAAAAAATTTTTCGACAAGTAGGTTTTTTAAAAAATTTTTTTATTTTTTTTTTTTTTTATTTTTTGGTTTTTCTTTAAAAAATCTTTTATTTTTTAACCATGCCACTCAGCAAAAGTTCACAACGTGCTGTTCTGATTTTTATTTATGTTGCAAAATGTTTCACTTAGGCAGGGAGCTTTGAAGACCTATTCCTATCACACTTGTGATGATTTCATGGTTTCTCATCCAAGACAAGCCATTGCTGACAAAAATATTGGCGTTTATTAAGCAAAAGTTTATTTCAAAATAACTACATCACGAAAGTGAAATCGTGAACTTTTGATTTAATATTTTATCTTTTGGTCTTTTCACAAGCATGAAACCACAAATCCTGCTCTTGTTACGGACAATCTCAAAGTAAAGTGCTTTGTTCTACATAAGGATAAAGGCCCCAAGGGAGGGGCTTGGGGCCTTAGACCCCTCCAATACACCAACAATTTCTTTTTTTTTATAAAAAATTTACCCTCAACACTTTCATCTACTTGTTTTTAAACCCACCCCATAAAAAAGGGATTTTGTTTTGGGAAAAAACTTTATCCCCCCTGATCGACAGTAATTGACAAATTAAAATTAAGGGGCCCTTTCAATTTAAAAAATTCCCCAAAAACCCCCATTTTTAGGGGGGAACCCCCTAAAAAAGGCGGAACATTGTGCTGGTTTCCAAACCTAAATCCCCCAATAAAAGTAAAGATTTCATTTTCCTATTTTTATAAATATTTTCCCTTTAAAAAGCTTTTAAAAAAAATTTTAAAAATTGTTTTTTTTTTGAAAAATTAAAAAAAAAATGGAAAATCCTAAAAAATTTACAAATTTCTTTCGGGGATTAAAGTTTGGGTTTAAAATTGAAAAAAAAATTGGGTATTTTTTCTATTTTGCTCCCCAAAAACAAAAAAAATTTCCCCCTTTTAAAATGTAGTGGCGCCATCTAGCCTTCATCTCGACAACTACAAAAACTGTTTATGAAATTTCAAGAAAAATATACGGTTAAATAAACTAGAATAATTTAATCTATAATTTAACAAATAAAGAAATGAATATACTGTTTAAATAAACAAAAATTAAATAAACCCAAAATTAAAAATTAACTGAAAATTTAAATTTTATTTAAAAAAAATTTAAAAATATTTATTTAAAAAGGGGTAAAATTAAAATGAAATAAAGAACTTATCTACATTTATTTAGTAATATTTTTTTGTTCAAATTTGTGACGTTTATATTTTAAGTTAAAAAAAAATATGTATAAAATATTTTTTTTTTACATTTCAAAAAAAAAAATTAAAGTAAAATGCTCACCCTTTAAATTTTTAAATTTTCTTGAAAGTAGGTGTAAAAAAAAAAATAAATAAATAACGAATCAATGATTTTTTTTAATCATTAAAAATATTTTTTGGGATAAAAAGTAAGAAATTAAATTTAAAAGGGGAAATTGAACAGATTAAAAATACTGATTTTAATCTTATGGGCTTTCTGCTTTCCTTTCCTACGCTTAGTTTTGGGTTTAAAATATCTTTACAAAAGCAGGGTAAAAATTTTTTAAAAGTAAAAAAAAAGTTTCAAAAGGTTTCAAATAAATTTAAAAAAGGGGATTTTGGAAATTTTGGTTTTTTCAAAAAGGGTTTTTATTTTGGGGGTTTCCCAATTTTAAAAAAGGAAATAATCTTTTTCTCTCATTTTGTGTAGTGGTATAATTTTATTTAAAAGTATAATTTGCTAACACTTGGCGAGTGATAGAAAATATATATAAGAAAAAAAAAGACACATTTATTAAATTTCCAAACATTACATGGAAAAATGCTAAATTTATTTCATAAAAAAATGGGGAATTTTCCAATTTTTTTATGCGCATTTTGAACTATGGTTTCTTTTAAACCCCAATAACTAAAATTTTTTGGGGGTTTGAACCATTTTTAAATTTTTTATTAAATTTTTGATTAAACGCTGCAGAAAAAATTATTTTCTATATACATGATTTAAATATGAAAATTCTTCACAGAAAAGTTTCTTTTCCTATATTTATGTTCTAATTTTTTAAAAATTTTTATTTCTTGATTAAAAAAAACTTTAGTAACCCATTTTAAATTTTTTCTTTGGGAAAAGTTTTTAAAAGAAAACAAAAGTACAAGAAAATTTGGGGGCCAAAGGGGAAAAATAACATTCCAATACGTTATATTTTTGGGGGCTTTTATTAAAAAAAAAAGCAAAAAAAAAAAAAAAAAAAAACACAGTTTCAAAATTTTAAAGTTTTCAACCTGAAAACTTTTTCCCAAAAAAACTGCTTGAAAGCACCAATGTTTAAATTTGGGATTTTTTTGGGGAACCTAAAAAAGTCTCAAATGCATGACTCAACTTTTTCTTTTCAAATTCAACATTTTGAAAATTAAATTTGAATTTTCAGAAATTTAAAAATTTAAAAATTAATAATAAAAATTATTGAAATTTTTTACAAGTAATTCATTTTCGGCCGGAAATTTTCCTTTAATTTTCCCCGGGATGGGATTAATCGTCGCGACGCCCGGGGGAACCCCCAAAAAAGGATTTTGGGGGTGACCACCTTCACAAAGGTCTTAGACCCCCGGTACTAAAAGATATATGTTTAAAAGAACACCGACGAAACTAGATTTTGGGTATGGGCTTTTCACAAAAAAATCGACTATGTTTGAATTTGGGGTTTTAAAAAGGAAAACCCGTTGAATAGCCCCATTGAAAGTTTTTTTATGTCCATTCTTTTTAAAAAAGAGGCAATTTTTAAAAAAAAAGGCTTTGGGTTTTTTTTTTGTCGTTAGAAACTCCACTTATTCTGCTATTCTTGACATTTAAAACATTTCACTTTATAAAAGTTTAATATCCATTTCAAAAAAAAGGGGACCTTCAAAAATTTTGAATTTTTCAAAAATTTTTCTGTATTTAAATATAAAAAAAAAATTTACTATGCATAAAATCTCAGAAATTTTTTAAAATGGTGGGGCGCTTTTTTTAAACAGGTTTTCCAAAATAATCTTTAAATTTGACTTTCATTTAATTTCTTTTTAATTTTTTTTTTTTTTTTCTTTTCCCGAATGCCCCCCATTTTTTTTTGGGCACGTGGCCCTTTATACCGCTTTTTTGGTTGGTCCACCGATTATTCCCAAATGTATTAATTTTTTGGGCCTCCCAGCTTGAAAAAGGTTTTTAAAACCCCCTTTGTATTAGTGACACATGTACCATAATTAGAAGCGCATGACGACGCTTAACACATTCTCTGCAACTATGGGAAAATTTGGGTCACCGGGATGCCAGCCCCAGAATTTGGGGTTTTTTCCCCACACCGACCCACTAAAGGGAAAAAAAGGGTTTATCCCAAATCTTCCCTCGATAACACGGGCTTGGTTACTGAAATATCACCCAAGACATTCAAGATTGGGATGGACTGCATGCAGGCGGTGTCTTCTACTGAGGACTATAACTACGAGAACAAACTTAAATGAAAATGATTTATTTTTTAATGTATTTTGAATCGTTTGATAAAAAATGCATCATTCGATATCTTTGAATTTGTGGGTATAATTATTCTGTGTATATCTTGGGTTTTGCTTTAAACCTGGTTTTAAAAGTGTAAATTTTTTTATTCCAATTATGTAAGTTAAAACTTATTTTGTATTTATTATTGTTATATTATAAATATCGTTGAGCTTTTTTAGCCCCACCTAATCCCCAAAAACCCTTGAATGAACCCCAACAGTTTTTAAAAATTTAAAAAAGAAACAAGGCAAAAATCTTCCACCCCTGCTTATACACTAAATACATTTAAATAATGTTTAAGGTTTTTTTTAAAAAAAAAAATAAATGGAAATGCACAAAACCGACTTCAGTTGATACATGTTTTACTTGGTTACAATTTCAAACAAGTACGGTTTCAGTTTAAGCGTAATCTTACCATTTAGAAGGAAAATTTATTTTCCTTAAATTTAAGAATTTGAACAAATTGTGCGAAAATTATCCCTAAATTACTCAAATATTATTTTATCGAAAAATATTTGATTGCAGATGTTTTTAGTTTTTAATAATTTTTTTAAAATTTAACACCAATACATATTTTTATAAATTCAATTTGATTTTATAAAATTTTTTTAATAACGCGGTGCAGTATATTAACATTAAAATTTTGCAAAAATTTAAAATTTTATTAGTAATACTTCATTTGAATAAGATTAAACTAATAGTTTCCCCTCTTGAAATTTATAACAACCTTTCGCAGTATTTAGAAGTGTGAAATGTATCCTCTAACACAAACTAAAATTTAAGTGCTTGCAAAACTAACTTGTTTTACATGAAACTGTCTCTATTAAGCGTATTAGTGAGAATGTTTCTTTCACTTCCCAGATCCCCTGATTTAACGCCCTGTGACTTCTTCCTGCGGAAGTATGTTAAAGATTTTGTTTAGGTACCCCCAACGATCGTAATCCTTAGTCGAAATCAAAGAATGCATCATTGCTGCAATACAGACAATTGACAGGAGGAGACTACGCTACAAATTGTATAAAGGGCTTCTGAGTGAGTGTTGCACCATATCAAAAAAAGCGGGGGGGATTATGTACGGGGGAATTTATGGTTCCCTTTTTTCCCGTGGGCACAAAAGGGGGGCCCGGGCCCCCAAAACCCCTTTATTTTTTTCCGGGCTTACTATAATTCTAAGTAAGTTTTAATTGAATAAGATTTGGGATTTAAATTTTAAGAAAACCAAAATTGTTTTTTTGTTTTTGTTCCCGGGGAAAAATTTGAAAAAAAAGGGGCCGGGTTCAAAGGGTTTCCCCAGAAAAAACCGTGGGGATTTTTTTAAAATTTTTTGGGAAAAAAAGGGGTTTAACATTTTTGGGGAAAAAAAAAAAAAAAATTTTCCAAAAATCTCCCCTTTTTCCTTTTTAAAACCTTTCCTTTTAAAACCATTTTCCCGGGGAACCATTTACTGGAAGGGGGGAAAAAACCCCAAACCCCCTCCTTGGACATGTTTTTTTTTTCCTTTTCGGGCCCAACCCCCGGGAAACGAAAATGAGCGAAAACGAACCCCGTGAGGAATTCTTTAAAATTTAAAATTTCTTTTAAGGGAAATTTCCCCTTTTTTTTTTTGTCAATAAATTTAGGAAAATAAATCCTTTTTTTTTTTTTTAAAACCCCTTTAAAAAATGGAATGAATTTTTGGAATTTGGAACAAAAAGTTTTTTGGTAAAAATTGTTTTTTTGGGGTTTTTTTTTTTAATAAAAAGGGTTTTTAAATTCCCAAGTAAAGAAGATTTGGGGAAAAAAAAAACGATTTTTAAAATGATCTTTAAAAAATTTTTTTGAATATTTGGGTTGTTGTGATTTAAAAAATTTTTTGGTTAAAATTAACATTATTTTTTCAAAAATTATTTTTTGTTTTTTTTCCCCAAAATCCAAAAAAATAAAGGAAACCCTTTTCAAGAAATTGGAAAAATTTCCACCCACCACTTAAAAATTCCTGTTTTTGGTTTCTTTTTTCCCTTTTAAATATTTTTTATGTTTTTTTAAAAAAGGAATAGGGGGGGAAAAATTTTTGAAACGTTGAAAAACTAAATCGGGGTTAATCGTTTTTCCAGCGGGTTTTAAAAATTTTTTTTTTTTAAAAACCCCTAATTTTTTAAACCAAACCAAACCAATTTTTTTTTTTTCCGGTTTTGGAAAAGGCCCCTTTAAAAAGAAAATTTTCCTTTTTTAAAACGCGGGGGGTTTTTAAAAATTTAAAGGTTTTTTTATCCTTTTTAAAAACTTTTTACAGTAAAAACAAAAAAAATTTTTTAATTTTTTATTTTAAAGCCTGAAAAAACTAAAAAAATGGTATAAAGTTTTCATCTTTCGAATGTACGTAAAGGCTTTGAGTTAATCATACTTTCACAATCTATCAGAACTATACACATTTTTTTTCATAGTTTAGCCAGTTTTTTCTAATATTCTTTTTAATATAGAAGTCTTACATCATTTGATATGTAAGTCTATCCCACCAACCGTAGTATCACTCTGTAGTTGTGGATTAAACTTCAATTCTATCGAGTTGACAGCGCAATGTCTTTGTATGTGGATCCAGTCTAAACGCTAAAACGGAGCCAATAAGAGTTCTTTTTGACAATAATTTAAATTATCCCGAAAATGGTAATCTATTTTTAACTATTTAATTTTAATTATTACATGGTGATTATGTAAGCTTTTTGTTTGTATTGACATGTTCGGCAAGCAATTTCCTTTTTTTATGAAAATTATAAGTGATTTTCTTATATTGAATAAATATATTATTGAATTGTATATTGTCTATTCTGGTCTATTAAAAGCTTATATGAAGCAGGATATTACCAAGGCATAACAATAAAGTAATTTTTTTTTCTGTGTAAAATGTGTGCGTGTAACACATTTTAATTAAGGCATTTTATATTAATAATTTCATAATTTCAGTTCTTATACCTCATATGTTTTTCATACAAATATAATACTTCAATATTATGTGAAGAAAAAAACTAAAATTTCTGTCATGACAGAAAAAACAAATTTCACAATTTTCTTGAATTTTCTTGTGCAATTAATACTCTATAAAAACTGATCATTTATAAAAATGTATGGGTTAAAAAATACAAAAATACAACTATTTAAATATATATATAACTAATGTCTCAAAGTTGTATTTTAAGTTCATTTAAGCTTATTATAATTATTTTTTTCAGAATTAAAAACTTTTAAATGGTTTCTTTTAGTTTGTGTTTCCTTGATACAGTAGTGCATTTAAAACTCTACTCCTTCCACAATTATTTACCATTCACTTCTATTTTTTCTGTGTGTTGTTTATAAAGCATGTAACAAAATTAGGGATCCATTTTGCTGTAAACTGAATATTGGCTGAACTATTGTCTTTTAGTTTGAATTTTAGCATGCATATCAACATTTTTTTTTCCTTCAAATTAATTAAATTATTGTAAAATCATTCCCTAAAGTCGCTTAAAACATCCTTAAGAATATTATTAAAAAAATTCAGGACCAAAATTAATAATTACAAAAGGAGTAAAATTTTAAAATTTTCCACAAATTCTCTTAAAAAATTTAGATTTTTAAACTTATGTGAATAATATGTGAAAAATTTCATCTCGTATTATTTTTTTGAATATAAACATGATATGAAATGTTAAAATACAGTTTTTAAACTCATAAATAAAAAATTGTTCTAAAATTCCAAAATTCTTAATTTTCATTGCATTAAAACAAAAATTTTCTTTTTTATGGAACATAAGAAACTACGCGGGAAAATCTTTTTTTTTTTATTTTTGTAAGTGTTGTCATACTCTTTTCGGACACTCTATACAGATAACATTTTTAAATTTTACTCTCTCAAAATCCAACCGTGAATTAAACTTTTTCAGTTTATTGATTAATTATTCTTAACAAACGCATTATCGTATTTGTAAATAATTTATTCTTTGATGTAATCTTAATATTCAAGATTTATTATATCAGCTCTCGATAAAAAAGAAGGCTAAAAATCAAAAACCCGAAAAATTCAAAAGGTTTTAAAATTTCAAGAATTTTGAAATATTGGAGGACTGACTGAACAGCTGATAAATTTTCATAGTTAAACATTTAACATTTAGAGAAGTAACTTTTTTATGAGATTTTTGGATTGCATTTTTTTGACAACTGGTTCTCAAAAGAATATTTTAATGACAAACACTGGAAGCGATGCTCAACTCTCCCGGCTGTACTAATTATATGAAATGGAGGGGGTACATAAATGAATAACGCCTTTATAGTATTTATTATCGAATAAAAGACCAACTGAGATATTTTTGTTTGCTGGCATGTGTGCGCATGCGCATGAAATGTGTGTTAATTTTTCCCCATTCCCCGGCGATCAGCAAGCTAGTAGAAAAATGGCAACAAGTAAATAGAAAGCGTTTTGTGTTGCACAGCTTGCAAAGACAGAATCTGCTATTACTCTGCAACGAGGGTTCCGGTGGACTCCTCAGTGGACATGAGAGCACTCATAATGCGCACATCTGGAGCATAGAAAATCCTCACGAGGTGCTAGAATCGCAACGAGACTCACCTAAATCGAATGTTTTTTTATACCATATCTCGGCTGAAAATGTATGGGCTTTTCGTTTTCGGAGAACCAACTGTAACTGGTCCTGCCTATCTTGATGGTCTACAATTATGGCTATTTCTTCATTTGAAAGGAAGTGAACCAAATAACTTCATTTGGCAGCAAGATGGTGCGGCGTGTCACTGGCATATCTCAGTACTCGATTGTTTGAACCTCACTGTACCCGACCAATAGATTTTCCGCAAAGGATCTCACGATAAAACTTGTTTAGCATGGCCTTCACGTTCACCCGATCTGACGCCCTGTGATTTTCATGTGGGGGTTCATTAAGGATTGTGTGTACGTACCACTGCTACCAGCTGACCTTTCAGACTTAAGACACAGGATTGAAGCAGCTATTGCAAGAATTATCTCAGACACACTGAACAAAGTTTGGGATGAACACGCCTATCGACTTGATGTGTGCCGTGTGACGAAGGGGGCTCGCATTGAAAATTTGTAAGCTTGTGGGTAAAACTGTTTCAGTTACTCTTTCATTCGATGTTTGAATTGTACTCGTAAGTTATATTAAATAAATACTATATGGCATTAAGATTTCGATATTTATTTAGAAACACCCAGTATATAAACATAATAATAATTAAAAATACTTGCTTTGTATCCAGTTTGGGACTCTTTAGGAAAAAATCTTTAAAGGAAAAGAAAAATTCCCGGTCTCCTCAAGGTCGTAAATCTGGTACCTACTTAAAATAGCCTCGAAGGACAAATTATTTTCAATTATAATAATGAATTATTCTGCCAATAAGTACAGCATATAAAATAACTCTTATAAGTTAATTTGGTACTTATGTAATATACACAGCCAATACTGAAAACCGCTCCTTCACTCGCTCTAACACCTTGATAATAACGATGTCAGAATTTGGCGACGTTTTATAGATTGACAAAAGTGATAGATGATATACAATACGTAAATAACGTTAATTTAAAATTTAGTTCAACTGTCTTTGTAATTTGAAATACTTGGAAAAAGAAACTATGAAAGAATATTATTTCTTTTATAAATTATAAAACACAAATCAAAATCAATTTTTTTTTTCAAATTTCATATTTGAACAACAAACATACAATAATATTTATTTTTCCAAAGAAAAGAAAATCTTTTCGAACTAGAATAAAAAACAATTTGTTATCCCTTACATATCTTAAACTTTTACAATAATTTTTAATGATAAAAAAGACAAAAGAGATGAATGTAACTCTTATTTAATAGAGGGAAAGATTGTGTCACTGAAAGAGTTCTTTCACTCAGTTCGTAATCTAAGAATAATTTTATCTGAGAACAATAAAAGTGTGCTGGAAATACTCTTGATGTTATCTCACCGTTTAGAAGTACAATCGGCATATGTTCAAAATGACAGTTGTATGCCTCTATCATCCAGTAAAACGCAATTTAACTATCGATTGTGCAATCTTTTGTAAGTTCTGAGTAGAATTGTACATTTATATTTAGTCGAACGTCTCATGATCATACAAGAACAAGAATAACGTTCGAAAGGCCGACACGTGCTTTTCTTGCGTCTGTATTCGTAAAAAGAAATTCATGAGTGAGTATTTCTTGTTTGTTAGTTTTATACTTAATTTAAAGTGCCAAACTTTGCTTTGTTCTATTTGTTGCAGATGCTATTTGTAATTTAAAAAAATCGCATATTTAATTAGAGAAAAAAATATAACAAATAGTATTAGCGGGTGAGGTAATATTAAAGTAACATTGTTCATATTTTCGATGGCGTTTGGTGAAGGACTTCGTAATTTTGAACCATGGTCAAGGGACGAGGACGACACATGAGCTGACACCCCCTTTCCTAACTACCACACCAGCGGGAGCTCTCGACCTATTTACTGTGCATCGCTCCCCTACACGGCGGGTCTTCAGCAGTACTAGGCTCGAGCTCATGACATGCCGGCCAGGAGTCCGTTACCTTGACCACTAGGCTACCATGGCCACAAGAGTGTTCGTGGAGATAAGGCTACTGTATTGGACACTCTACGTAATTAAAAGGGAAAAAAAACAGTTTATTTTAAACATCGGCCTGGCTTCGAAGTATTTTTTTTTCTACAATGGGCTGAACAAATAAAATTAAATTATTGGGAAAGAAACGTAAACAAAATACTTTAAAATAGTTTTTTTTTTTTGAAAGTTTTGATGTGGCAAAAAGATTTTTTTTTATTTGTATCCACTAAAAAATGATCATTTCTATTTGGATTTTCAAATATATTTTGAAAGGATCATTTATATTTAAAACTACTCTCTCTCTCTCTAAAATTATTTAAAATTTTACTTTAAAAAAATAAATACGTATTGATTTATGAACCGTATTAAGATAGTTTCAGAGTCGTAAATGTAACATTAATTAAAGATGAGTATAATAATATGTATTGTATTACATATAAGACGTTTCTATCATTTAAGTATCCTATGTTTTATTAGGAAGCAAAAAAAATTATTTTATATTTTCAGAACAGTTTTAATATATGAAAAAAGGGTGCGAAAAATTTTAAAAAAAATTATTTAAACTCTTAAATTTTTTAAGAATGTTTTAACTTCCCATTTTTCTTTGAAGAAAAAAAAAGTGTAAGATTTTCCTAATTTAAGAAGATTGTACTATTTATATGTAAAAATAATCTTTGATTCATTGACTTTCAGAATCTTTTTAGCCCCGTGTACTATGTAAAATTGTTTTTGTGCTAAGAATACCACAAAAAACTGATCATTTATTTTTTGAAAGAAAAATTCAAGATTTCATAAAGTGGATTTAAAATGCATTTCTTTATACGATAATTGATGTATACAACTGAAAAATTTGTTTTTATTTCGAAGTATGTATAGCAAAAGTTGGAATAGGTTTTGTGATAACTCGATTCATACTTGTTAAGTACTTTCTTATGAATGCTTGCTGAAAACTCCTAAATAAAGTCATAAATTCCGCCATATCATTCAAGGGTTCCAGATCATATCAAACGACATTCTTCGGATTTTCGACTGGTCACCTGAAGTCTGGTCACAATGTCTGGGATTGTTGCTTCCCCCTGCTGTTTTTAGACTTTGTATAGATTTATGGGCTCATGGATCTGGTCTAGTTTCACTAGACCAGATAGGGATTAGTCTCACCACCACTAAATTCTAAATTCAACTATTTTTTTTAAAAAATAAGTATTACTTTGATTTAAAAATGCATACAATAGCAATATATAGAAGAAATATCAAAGCATTTGGCACAGCAGAAAAAAAATTAGCATCTTAAAGGAAGATAAACTACAGTTTTTTTTTTTATTTCTGAAATAAATCAGCTTAGAGTTTTTATTTACCTTTGAGATGTGATTAAAAATGAACATAAAAATTATCTTAAATTTGGGAGGTTTTTCTTTAAAAAAAACTTTCTGGGCTTAGCACAGATTTTAAAGTTGGTGAAACTATAGAAAAATGTATAAAACAAAGTTTGATTTGATATTTTGTCCGATTTTTGTCAATTCAATCATACTGTAACCCCTTAAAAACGAATTTTTTATTCCATTTTAACAAGTTTTCAAATTCATATATGGAATATTTTTTTAATAAAATAACTATTTTAAAACTTAATGAAATTTGGTTATTAAGCAAACCCGTTTTTCCATTCTTTGATATAACAACAACAGAAAGCTACGAAATGAAAAATAAAATATGCATACGCATTTGATGTTAACGTATGAAGCATAAAAATAACAGTTACTACCAATCTACTACAGGTTGTTTACTACAAAGTTATTAATGGATGCATTAACTTTTGATGTTACAATGTTCTAAAAATATCTTCAGGGGGGAAGATTTCCATTTTTTCCAAGCGTAGGTTGCCCTTAAAGGAACAAGGATCTTATTTCTCGGTGCCCCAATTAGGAAATTCTAAATTGTGGGTTTTAAAGGTCTTAAGACTGAAAAAAATTACCAAAAACGCACTCCCCAAATTTTTTTTCAAAACCGACCTTTTTTTGCGGGAAAAAAGAGGGGTTTCCGCAGAACAAAACGAAGAAATTGTCTTTGTGGCATTGAGGCGGGATTTTAAGAGGATATTTTACCCATTTAAAGCTGAAACAAGTAATAATGCTAGGAAGACCTTAAGTCAAATATTTAATTGGGAAGTAAGCTTCAAGTCCACTCAGCTAAACGATCAAAGAGGTTGATTGCAGTTGACAAGTTCTACTCATCTAAGTTCGGGAAAAATTTTCCCGGCGAAAATTTTGAAAAGCCCCTTTTTTTTCTCACGCACGGAGCCAATCTTTCAATTAACAAAGTCAGTTCACGTAGGCTTTGAAGTCTGCGTGAAGTACGAGGTATATATATTTTTATATTCATTTTTCTATTGAGCGCTATTTATTAAGAGCCAAATGTGTACAAGTTATAGATATTTGCTTGTGAGATAAAGTGATGTTTTTTTTTTTAGGATAAGGCATGTTCCCCCGTCTTTTGGGGGAATTTTAAAATTTGGCATTAAATTTTTTTCCCAAGCACATTTTCGACCGTACTTAAATTTGGCCTACTGTTAAGACGATCTGTTACCATTGGAAAAGTAAAAAAAAATTGGATATTTTCTTAGTGGAAGCTTGAATTTCGCTCATCAGTTCATGTATACAATATGTGAGTATATTACTTATATTTTAATTCGAAGTATTTTGTATAGATAAATTAAAGATTAATTAATGTGAATCTGTTCATAAAAAGTGGTAAATAAGGAAGATTAGCTATTAAAATTGAACATTTAAAGTAATGAAATATACTTATATCGATATTTGAAATTAACATTTTATTTATGAACTATTTATTTCTTATTGAAACTATTCAACGATGCTTTTAATTTTGATTTTTATTACACTGTTTAAATCGAAACTAAATTTTGAATAAGTGTTGTTTTCTTCTTAAGGAAATAATATTGCATTTACCTCATTTTTTGTATGCAATAAAAAATATTTTAAGAAAGTATTGGGTTGAAATTATATTAAATCACAGGAAAATTCAGTTCTAAATTAAAAAGGAGAAGTTCTTAAAGAATAAAGCAACACGCCTTTCTAAAATAAAAGGAAACCAAAGTTTACCATAAAAGTTGTTTTAAAAATTCATCAAATACTTAATTTATAGAGCTGCAAGGTGTAAAAATTAATCAGCATTCTATTTTTAAATTATACTTTTTATTTATTATTATTTACATATTCTTTTCACATTCACATAGCTTTGAAATATAAACGGAATCAAATATTTTAGGAATTATTATTTTTTATTTTTATTTTTTAAGTATACTTATTGAATTATAATATATTTTTTAAATTATATATATTTTAATAAATCCTCATCAAATCCACTGTGTTTGGGGTACAAAAATGACTGATTAAAACGAATCATATGAATTTATAAACTAAATCACAGTAAATTGACAGGCATGCCAAATTTCGGCTCTAAAAAAATAATAACATCTCCACTTCAATCAGCAACTTGCACAGCTGGTGTTTCTGAGATCACCGGTAAACAGAAAGTAATTCAACAAAGGCTGCGAAAGAGTTTTAGCTGGAATTTAGTTTATAAATAAAGTTACAAGGGAAACGATTATTTTAAAAAGCCAGGAAAATATTTTTTGTATTATCCTCAACAGACTTTTCAAAAAGTAAACGAGATTAAAAACGATCAAATTTTTAATTTTTTTATTTCTATTGTATTCATGGTTTTACTAAGTATTACTATTCAGCCATTCCCATGCTTTGAATTTGCATTTGGGTCCAGAATATGGCAATAACTTGTTTATTGTACTTAGATTTAGCTCGGGCTCTGCATGTTTGAATGCAATTTTTGGGTAAATTACCTTTTTCTTGGAATGGATTTAGATATTCTATCCATTACAATCAATAGGTTTTTGCTCAGTATTATTAACAGAAAGGGGGGAAACTGGCAAGCTAAAAAATATTTTCATACCCACTTTTATATAAATTATTTTATATATAAAAGCTGTCCTAAGTCAGCAATGTTTATAACACTGTAGCATCCATATTTTTATAATTTAATTTCAATTATTTTTAATTTCTACTGTATTCTTTGTAAAATATATGTCTGGTTATCTGGCAATTTCGTTTTCATCCAGTTTTGATTATTGTGATTATTCATCTCTCTTTAGTAGAAAAATTTATATGTATATATATATATATCGTTCAATTTTTTAATCGGTAATAAAATACTTTCTATTCATCCATTCAAGTTCAAAAACATATTTTTAAACTTGTAGTGGATGACACTAAATGGTAATAGTAACAGGTAATTATAATTGATTATGTACTTTTTAATTATTTAATTGTTGAAAAGTTTTAACAAAATCGTCTTTCTGGAAAAAAAAGAGAGAAGAATTCAGGGAATTTTATCTTACAAATAAAAGGGTTCACAAGCAGCAACAATTTTAAAAAATTGTGGTACCACTAAAAACCCGGGTTGATGCACATTAAATCTGACGAGATTCAAATTTTCTTTTGATTTGTTGTGAAGTTTGGAGAGTAGATTATCAACTCCAGTGTCTTTCCGTCACTTGACTTTGGTTCAAAATGGTCAGGTCTGTCACAAATAGCCCTCGGGTAGCTTCAGAGTGGGACGTTAAGAAACAATCAAATCAAATAGAATACTTGTTTTACTCAGACTCAGAAGTGACCGTTATAGTCAAGCACTCATGGTCAGGAGTTTATGTCTGGCGTGTTCAATAAAATTGTGTGGATTACAGGGTATTGTTACCACCTATATATAAAACTCATCATATATGGGGACGATAAAAGTTGATAGTTCGGAACCGTGATTTTAAAAACGTATAAATGGATGTATTTAGATATTTAGTTACTTGTTAAAAAAGTATATAAAAAATTGTTTTAAAAATAGTATTACTAAAAAATTTTTTTGGTAAAAATTTTGAAAAAATTTCATAGAATGACCCATTTTCAAAATATTCTCCTTTGTGAAAAATGCTTCTATTATAATAATAATTTACCCGTGTATAAACTCAGACTTTTTTAAGAGGCTCAACTAGGATTTTTGAAAAATATAACTTAAATTGGGGTTTTTCAAAGTTTTGACAACAGGGGGAGAAATTTTAAGAAAAAACCGATAAATTTTTTCAATGGGGTTTTAACCTGAAAATAATGTGAATTTTTCAAACATCATAGCGAGCCTCTATAAGGTTGAGCTATATAAGGCAAAATATTTTTAAAAAGAAGGTTTTTCACAAAAAGGGGAACATTTTGAAAAAAAAGGGTTTTTCTAATTAATTTTTTGCCGAAATATATTGTATTTAAATTATTTTGTTTTATCAAAAATTTCCCAAAAAACAATTTTTTCATTTTTCTAATCTAAGTGACACAAATATCATGAAAAGTATCCATTTATCGCTTTTTTTTTTTAAAACACGGTTCGGAAGGTGGATACCTTAAATCTGTCGTTGTTAAAGCTCTCCAGTGGCATGATAGGGCCAACTGGGTTGGGGGAGGTACCATCTCAAATATCATTTTCGTCCTTGATTTTAATTTTTAAAAATTTCGAGGTGACTGTTTTTTTCCTTCTTTGCAACACGAGGGGCTACGGGTTTGGCTACCCCCTTATTTTAAATCACTATCAAAAAGATGGGGGGATACCTTAGCTGGCATTCTTGCTCCACACTTTTATATCACGCCAATGGGGCTTTGATTCTTGATTGATTTACCGAGCATCACCCCATCTGACGGGTTTTTCTTTCCACATGGCGAACCCCGTGACACGTTCCACTTTTTTCCTAACCCTCCCCATTTTTAAATAAAGGAAAAAGGGTTTGGGGGCTCTCGCATTTTGATTCGAAAGCGGTGTAACAAATATCATTTTGGTTTGGGTTTTCCCTTTTGCTTTATCGAAAACAAAAAACCGATTGAGTTTTTAATGTTGTAAATTTCTGGTACGAACTTGACCATTATTTATTAAATATTAAGGCTGTTTTCGGTTAATGTTAAAGAATAGGACCCAATTTTTGGGCCCAAAAAATTAAAAAAAATGAAAAAATTTAAAATGATATTCTGGCTTCACTTTTCCCTTTGAGCAGGGGTTTGGGGGATTTCGTCATCGGGGATCGACTGGTAGACCGCCAAAAACATTTTGGGGGGGACCCCGAAGATTTTTTGCTGTTAGGGAAATATATACGGAATTTAAAAAAATTGGTTTTACAGTACGCTGACTTAAGTCTTCTAATGGCTATAACAACAAAAACTAAATTTAGATGAAAATGTTATTTTTTTAATGTGTTCTGCATTGTTTCATAATAAATGCATCAGTTGATATGATTAAATTTGTAGTTATTATTATTAAGTTTATATCCTGCGTTTTGCTTTAAACGCAGTTTTAAAAGTGTTTTTTTCTTTTATTATTTTAGTTCTGTAGGTAAATACATATTCCATATATTTATTAAGTTATAATAGTAACCTTTTTCTTACCTCACTACATATACGACATTGGGCAGTGACGCACACAAGAATTTTTTAAGGAGAGCGGGGGTCGAGGGTCGAAGGTCTACCATTCTCGTATGATAACCCAATTCGCAGCCAAACATATATATATATATTTTATTTTGTCGATTGTCAGGAACAAAAAACAGCAAAAAATAAATTACTGAATTAATTATTAACATTAATTAATAAAAAATTGCTAATAACAAATACTTAATTACATTTTACTAACTAGATACTAGGGATTATAATGAATCGGAAAAACACATCAAGGGCTATGGGGGAGGGTCCAGGCCCATGGACCCGTCCCCCGACCCTTGTGTGGGCCATTAACACGGGGTGGACCGCAACATCTTGAAAAAATTAGAAGTAGCCCGTACCCTGGAAAAATCTGCCCACCCCTGCTTTAGAGAGCATCATTTTTTATCATACATCCCATTTTTAACCAAGTTGATTCATGTTTTCACGGTATAAAATGTGTTTCGCATTTTTTTATCCTATACCGTAATGTTAAATGGGCCTTGCCTTCACGTATTAAAACAAAAAAGAAAGTATTCGCGGAATATTTTGAAATTTTTAAAAACACCATATTGTTAACAGAGGTACGAGTTATAATATTGCAAATCTCCATGGGATTTGGGTCATTTTTCTGTCTGAAAATGTGCTTCGCGTTTAGTTAGAGCTCTCGTACTTTTGCCGAAGACAGCCGAAAGTAGTCTATACGAAAATTTTAATTCTTTATAAGTTATTCCATGGTTAGAATTTTAATACTTCTGAATTTTATACTTCTTGTACAATGTAGTTGCGCTATTGTTGTTTGAACCAAGTGTTATCGTAAAGTTGAGATATTCCCAAGAATGAAAAAACAATTCAAATTATCGTGACGCAGTACTTTCAATCATATATTTTTTTTCAAATAGTGATAATATAATAAGTTTTTTTTCAATGTTTTTTTTGTCGTAAAGAAAGATTAATGTTTGACAAAAAGAGTGAAAAGGTATAAAAGGATATCTCTTAAAACTGATAAAGGTATGAGATAAAATATTTTAGAAAACATCAGAGAAACTCCAATCAGTTTTGTGATAATCTCTAGCAGATCGTCATTCTGAGGAAAAATATCACTGTGTTAAAAAACAGTTTATTTATAATAAACTACATAATCAAACACGTAATATTTATACGTCAGTTTTTGTGATTCTGCAATACACAGAATTGAAGCAAGAACACACACAAAAGTGTAGTAATGCAATGATGTATCTATTTTCATGTTAAATATATACGTTGTTAAAAAATATCATTTACTTTTCAATACATGGAGTGTATTTAAAACTTTATCTCAATTCAACATTAGAAGGCATTTAATTTTTTTTACAGTATCAATTTAAAAATTATTTCATTAAAATTAAATTAATTAAATATTTACGCGGTATGTTAAAAATACTGGATAAAAAGTTTTTAAAAAATATTTATTAAAAATATTGGCAATATAGCTCTCGTGTTGTTTCTGAGTAAGGCGTTGATAAACAACCAATCATTAAAATTTTCCTGGAATCTTTCTATTGATTTATGTTTAAGAGCATTCTACAGGCTGCGGTAGCCCAGTGGTCAAGGTATCGGATCTTGGCAGGCATGTCATGAGTTCGAGCCCAGTACCACTAAAGGCCTGTCGTATAGGACAACGATGCACGTTAAATCTGTCGATAGCTGAAACGTCCTCCCATTGGTGTGGAAGTTAGGAGAGGGGGGTGCCAGCTCAGGTGTCATCCACGTCATTTGACCATGGTTCAAAATTACGTGGTCCATCGCCAAAAGCCCTCGTGTAGCTGAATAGTGCGACGTTAACATTCACTCACTTGAGAGCGTTCCTTGTATGCTAAATACGTTATTAACCATTTCCCTGTTTTGCCCGAACACTGCCATCTTTTAGATACATAATTGTGGAATGCTTTCGTTTTATATCAGAAACTGGGAGGAAAATCATCTCATTTGAATTTATGGCTTGATATTACAGATCTCCTTATTGAAAGACATGGGACGGTTAATGAGAAAAAAGGACGACCAGGAATTTTGCCCAGTCCCTTTCGATTGACAGAAAAAAAGCTTTTTAGAAGTGATTCCTCCCACTGACAAAAAACAAGGGACAAGGCAATGTTTTGTGTGTTGTACGAAAACAAACGATTTTGGAAAACGGGTGAAAAAAAACACGATATTTTTGTCCCGATTGCGAGGTTGGGGTATCATTGTCTCTCCCTGTTTTAAAATTTACCTAAAAAAAAAACCCAGAATTTTAAGATAATAATTAACATTGTACTTACAGTTATCTTTTTAAATCTAATATACATTTTTGTACAGTGTTCTTTTGAGTTCACTTATTTCTTCGGAAAAATTCAACTTTAGGTAAAAATATGTTTTTTCAATGAAAATAAAAATTAGCATAATTCTTTGGAATCAATATTTATTACATTTTTTACTGCTTATTCGAGTTTATATAAATGATTTCATCTTAAAAATGCTTATAAAAATATACTTATCCACACACACACACACAATTCCTACTATTAGCTCACACTCTCTATATAAGTATGCATTTATTTATCTTGGTGGAATTTTCAGTCGTTAATAAAATACATTTTAAAGCGCTCCATTGCGCTGAAATTTTATATACATGATTATTTTGCATGACAATAGAATAATCTTATTATAATTAATAAAATTAATTGATTAAAACTAATTATTTAAAGAATTACAAATACAGTCACGTTGGCATCATTTTTGGCGACTTGTGTCAAAACTTTAAAAGATTTTTTTTTCTCACGTTTTAAAGCATTCAGTTGAACTGAAATTTTATATACGCGATTGTTTTGGATGACACTACGATACTTTAATGATAATGAATAAAAATGAATGACCACTTATAATGTTGTAATGCTGTCCTATGTATATACATATTTATGTTAATTGTAACTATTTAATAAAAAGTAGCTAGAATAAAATTTTTCTTTGTTGATCTAAAAAAAAGTAGGAATGGACTTAAAAAAATCTTTTTTATATTACTTGTTTTTGACATATGTAGTTAAATGCCATCGTTTCGGTTGTGGTCATGGTAGAAACTTGGGGTTAGAGAATTGCGAGTTGGAGTCCTGGTGTTGAGGAAACTTGTCGCGTTTAGCAAGGCTGGGGTGCGTTCAATCTGTGGTGGCTCAGAATCCTTGCGTTGGTGTGGTGAAGAAGTTAAAAGAGTACAGTGCTGGCTTAGGGGTCGTCCTTCCACTTGACTGCGATTCAAAATTACGAGGTCCGTCACCAATAGCCCTTATGTTGCTTTATAGTGCTTTATAGTATTCTGTTTAAGGTATCCGACTACGTACGGAACCATGATTTTAAAAAAGCGCATAAATGGAAAATTTTCATGATATTTAGTGTCACTTAGATTAGACTATATGTATAAAATTCTCTTAAGGACATTTTGACAAAAAAATTATTTAAATACAATATTTTGGCAAAACATTAACTTGGAATAATCTTTTTTCAAAATGTTCTCCTTGTAAGAAAAATGCTTCTATTATAATAATATTTTGCCTGTATATAGCTCAGACCTCTTTACAGAGGCTCAACTAGAAGTTTTGAAAAAAATTCATATTATATTTTCAGAGTTACAACCAATTTAAATATATATATATATATATATAATTATCGGCGTTTTTTTCTTAAAATTGCTCCCCTCTGTTATCGTAAAACATGGATAAACCCACTTCTAAGTTATATATTTCAAAAATTCTAGTTGAGCCTCTGTAGAGAGGTCTGAGCTATATACAGGCAAAATATTATTATAATAGAAGCATTTTTCACAAAAGGAAAACATTTTGAAAAAAAATTATTCTGAGTTAATTTTTTGCCAAAGTATTGTATTTAAATGATTTTTTTTTTGTCAAAATGTTTCCTTAAAACAATTGTATACATGTATTTTAATCTAAGTGACATTAAATATCATGGAAATTTTCCATTTATTCGCTTTTGCAAAATCACGGTTCCGAACGTAGTCGGATACCTTAATCATACTGTACCTGGGCTAAATGATTATGCTTATTACTTCAAATAAAACATTAATATTTTTTTGTATCTGGATAATGGAATTTTAAATATCTTCATATAATAAATTGTTGCTTTAATCGAACAATTACTTTGTTTTTCCGTGGTAAGTTTTACTTGACAATGTTTATAACTGTACATGCGAATTTTATACTTTCATTGTCATGCAAGGTTTTTATATTCATAATTCCTTCCAATTGGATGCATAATTTAAATATCAATTCAACCTATTTTTTCTGTTAATCTTACTAAAATTTAGAACTTTTCCAGTCTATGAAAATCAGCATCCTTATTTTAAGAAACCAATATTGTCTTGATAATTGCCTTATAATATTTTCAAAGTAATAGTGATTTATGAGTACATATATCCATTAAAAATGATAAGACTAATAATGATCTATTAATTAGGATATTAATGGATAGTTATTAATAATAATTATTTCGCGGTAGTAAATTAAAATGATTTGGTCTCTTTGAGTAACATGAGAGTTGTCGCGGTAACCAAGTGGTCAAGGTAACGGACTCGTGGTCAGCCTGTCTTGAGTTCGACCCTAGTATCGCTGGAGACCCACCGTGTAGAGGAGCGATGCACATTAAATCTGTCGAGCTCTCAAAGGTCCTCCCGTTGGTGTGGTAAATAAAAGATGGGGGTGCCAGCTCCGGTGTCGTCCTCATCACTTGACCATGGTTTAAAATTATGCGGTCCATCACCAAAAGCCCTCGTGTTACAGTGCAACGTTAATATCCTCTATAGAGACATTAATATTCACTCACTCACTTGAGTAACATGAGACAAAAAAATGTTTAGTTCAAATTATCGTGATAAACAGAATCAAACAAAAAGACACACATAGCATTGCAATTATTATTTTGATAAAACATCGAAATTCATTCTTTTAGCAACACTACTGAATATGCTTGAATGATAGCAAAGCATAATGCTTTATGGACATAATGCTTTAAACACATCGCTTCTATTCTTTCAAAACTTTCTTTTTACCATGGCAAGAGGAATGGTGAAGCGCTTTGTCAGAATTAATTCATCAGTTCTATGCGATTCAACGCATATTTTGAAAGAGAGGACAAATAAAAAAATGACCTTGAGTCTAATATAACATGTCTGTTTGTTCGGGCGTTAAGGTCACCATACTAAAGGAACTCTATTGTGTCACTTTGAGGGTAGGAAATAGATTTCTCGTGCGCGCGTATAATTGCCCCCTTGTGCACCTATAATCAGTGGAATAGATTGAATGATATGGATACAGAAAATGACAGTATCTGCTATTTTATCTCATACTTGTTTCGTATCATGGCTACACCTGCACTTTTTTCTGTGGAATTCTTTTCTCATGGATTGCATAGTAATTATTAAAAAGTTGCAAGAAAAAACTTTTCAAAAAGTCTGTAATTGTATTGATAACAAAATTAAAACGTGAATGTTCGGTATTTTTTTTTTCATTCCTGATTTGAGGGTGTAATAATCTGGCAGCAGAGTATTATATTTGTCGAAACAAGAATCGGGAATTAGAGTTAACTGATCGGATTAATAAGAAACGTTGGAACAAGAACAATTTAAAGTCAATTTTTTTAAATTTCTAATTTATTGGTTGCTTTATTAATGTCACACTTAATAAAATTAATAAAGCACTTAATGAAATCCATTGCCAAAAATTTATTATTTTAAACCACGATCAACACCCACGGTGGCACCCCAATTTTTGAGCCTACTCACCACGCAAACAAAATAACTTTGTTCCACAATAGATTTTACGTGCATCAGGTACGCTGCGTGAGGAATTTTCAATAGCATCAGAAGTGGAACCCACGCCTTGAACGTCAAATCTGAACACAAAATTGTAGTTGGCGTGGCGTGGTAGTGTGGAGGTACCACACACAGCTTAGGTGTCTAACTCGTCACCTAATGAATCCTCCCACAACTTCGAGGGACTGAGAGTTATATCAATGTCACACTATAAAACTGCATGAGGGCTATTGGCTACGAACTTAGTCAATTTGAACTATGGTCAAGTGACGAGGATAACACTTGAGCTGGCACCCCATCTCCTAACTTCCATACCTCCCCAACGTGAAGACATTTGACCCTCGACGCATTTTACGTGCATCGGCTCTCTGTTCACGGTGGGTCTTCAGCGGTGCAAGGCTCGAACTCACGACATGCCAATCAGGAGTTCGTGACTTTGACCACTAGGCTACTGCGGCACGCAAGGTCCGTTGAAAATAGTCCTTGAAATTTCAAAAGTGTTACATAACAAAAATTAAATTTAAATTGATCAATAAATCATTAACTCTCATCTGGACTGGTACGGGCTGCGGTAGCCCAGTGGCCAAGGTATCGGATCATGGCAGGCATGTCATGAGTTCGATCCCAGGACCACAAAAGACCCGCCGTGTTGGGGAGCGATGCACGTTAAATCTTTCGAGAGCTGAAACGTCCTCCCGTTGGTGTGGTGTGGTAGTTAGGAGAGGGGGTGCCAGCTCAGGTGTCGTCCACGTCACTTGACCATGGTTCAAAATTACGTGGTCCGTCGCCAAAAGTCTTCGTGCAGCTGAACAGTGCGACAATAATATTCAATCACGCGGTGCATTCAATTAATTGTAAATAATTGTATGGTTTTTAGCAAAACAGAAAAAATCGAATGTCGATTTTTTAGGATGAAATATCGATTCACTGAATCAATTCAGTGCTACATATCGATTTAAGAAATCGCTTTTATTTTTATTTTTTTGCCTGAAAAATTCCTTTTCGATTAATCGATATCAGATCGCCATCCCTACTGTGTGACAATGGCTACGAATTCGCGATCGGCGAATCTTTAGAAGGAGTCATGGTGCCCCACCGTGTAGAGGAGGGATGATGTATGTTAAATCTGTGTGGGTCACTATTTCCTCACGTGATGTGGGAGAAGAGGTTACCAGCTCACGTGCCATTCTCGCCAATTGACCCAGGTTCAAAATTTCGAGGTCCGTTGCCAATAGCTTTCGCGTTGCTTTATAGTGCTACGTTAATAAAATTTAAGCAAGGCTATCAAGAAAACCAGGGCTTTGGTGCTTTTGATGAACGAATTTAACTCCTCATATATATATAGAAATGGATGGAACTCTAATTAATGAACATTTACAAAATTAAAGTAAATATGTAAATCAATTTTAATTAAACTAGACCATAACTAGTTAAATTATTTCCAGATTAAGAAGACTTGGTATCACCGAACTATCGTCTTTTAATTTTTATTTATTCTTATTCTTTGCATTATTATTTTTCGATTTCACTTTTGTATGTCGGAAAGTTAGAAGTTGGATAAAATTTCATTTGAAAAAAGGAAATTAACAAATTAGGCAACTTGACCTTTTTAGAAAAAAAAGCTAAAATAAGCGTTTTGATAAAAAAAAGTATTTCAAAAAGAGAAATAATATCTAGAAAAAAAGAAGGTGCTATATATATAAAGCAGGAAATTACAATAATGTGAACTTTTTTCTTTGTGAAATGTATGCATGTAAAATTTTTGAATTAAAGCATTTTATATTAATAATTTCATAATTTTAGTTTTTATTTCTCATATCTTTTTTGTACAAATTTAGTACTTCAATATTATGTGAAGAAAAAAACTAAAATTTCTATTATTTTCTTGTGCAATTAATACTCCAAAAAGTGTATCCTTTATAAAAACGTATGGGTTGAAATAATACGAAAATTCAATTATTTTAAAGTAAAATATGTAACTGAAGTCTTAAAGTGGTATTTTAAATTTATTTATGATTATTTTATTAGAATTGTAACCTTTAAAAAAATGGTTTTTCTCAGTTTACGTTTTTTGATACATTAGTGTATTCAAAATGCTATTCCTTCCACAATTTTTTACGAATCACTTCCATTTTTTTCCATGTGTTATATATAAGGTGTGCAACAAAATTAGGGATTCATTTTACTATAAACTTAATATCTTTTTTAAAAAAATTTTAATGAAGGAGACATTGGCTTATCCGTTGCATTTTAGTATGCATATAGACATATTTTTTCTATAAAACTAATTAAGTTATAGTAAAATCGATCCCTAAAGTTGTTTAGAGCATTCTTAAGAATATTACAAAAAATTCAGGTTAAAAATTAATAATTACAAAAGAAGTAGAATTTTAAAAATTTTCCAAATTTTCTTCAGAAAATTTAAATTTTTATACTTGATGAATATTACATGAACATTTTCCTCACGTATCATTTTCTTGAATAGAAACATTATACATGAAATTTTAAAATATAATTTTTAAATACATAAATAAAAAAAATTGTTCAGAGGGTACTGTGAGTCTTCTTAAATTATTAGAGTAATGAGAATTTATGAAATTAGCGCAAATAATTTAACTAATTTTTAATTGTGAAAGGGAATTTTTAAGTTTATGCTTTTAGTAAGGGAGAAAAATCTTTATGTTTAATTTTCAATGTGAATTAACGTACTAACCGATCCATTAAATATTACTATAAGGGCAATCATTTTCAAGAAGTAGATTTACCAGATAGCATATTTGATATTGTTAGAGCTACGCTATCAATCTGTTACAGACAAAACTGTTTCCCCAAATTATCCATTTACATATGCACTTTTAGGAAATATTTAAACCTTTAGTCGTGATTAAGAGGTACATCAGATATAAGTTGAAGGACAAAGAGTTTACAGTGAAAAAAAATTTAAGAGCCCTTGCTTTAGCAATCTTATAATCCTGGGAATAAATCATAAGTATCACAGCTCTGGCAACGTTGAAATAGAATCGTAGACAATACTATCCTGGATCTGGCTAAGAAGTTGATTTCAAATAAAACTCGGCAGTAAAATTGTTTTATCAAATATTATCTTCTACCTTTGAACGTGATTATGATAATTTATTCCATCTCTAATTTGCTGCGATAGTTCTGACACATTCTACATCAAACTAAAATGATTATTCCATCTATTTATGGATAAAAATGCAATTTACATAATTTATTTCACACTTTTGCTTAGAAATAAGTCAATTTATATATAATCAACAGCTCAATATAAGTGACATGTGGGGAATGCTGATGATATGGAAATTAGACTGACAAGTTGCTTTCTTAGTGTTTTACAAATGTTAAGGCTACACACAGAATCCACAAATTTCATATTTGCCGAAAAAAATTTTTTCCATTTTCTTTTGGCTCTTATCATTGAAAAGCTCGCCACCCAATTGCAGATCTGTTGACAAATTAGTTTTTAAGATATATATGAAGTTTTCTCAGCTATGGTTTTGGTTTCGGTTTTATTTTAAAGCATTTTTTCGTTCTTACATTAAATTATAATTAGACAATATTTTTAAGCACAATTAACTCTTTTAGTGTGAAATATTTATTAATTCAAATTTTCATTACTGAAATCATTTCTGTTTGATTATGTTTCGAGTTTTTTGAATTCTCATAATTAATTAAAATTGATTTCAATGCAAATTTTTATTTTAAAAATAGTTTATATAACTTAGAAGCTTAATCATTATTTTTTCCTGTTAAGAAAATGCCATGGCCAAAACATTCTGGGGTTGCTGTGAGAAACAATATTCGCAGAGATGAATACTACTGAAAATGATGTATCTAAAAATCATTCCTCGGCTGATGCTGCAATTATACTTCCGAATACAAATATTCTGAATTCAAATATTGCAGATAAAATTGAATATTTCCTTGATGTATCAAACTACATTATACAAAACATATTGTAGTACTATATTTTAGTATTTTAAAGCCGTACAACAAAACTTCCTAAACTGCCCGATTTAAAAATAAAAAAAAATTAATTTTATGAACTAAACTGGCTATTTTTAGCTTAAGGTATCCGACTACGTTCGCAACCGAGATTCTGCAAAAGCGTATAAATGAATAATATTTATGATATTTAGTGTCACTTAGATGAGAAAATGTAAATAAAATTGTTTTAAAAATAGTATTACAATAAAAATTATTTAAGTACACTATTTTGACAAAAAATGAACATAGAATGACCAACTTTCAAAATATTCTCCTTTTGTGAAAAATGCTTTTATTATAATAATATTTGCCTGTCTATAGCTCAGATCTCTCTACAGAGGCTCAACTAGAATTTTTGAAATATATAACTTAGATGTGGGTTTATCCATATTTTACGACAAGAGAGGAAAGAAATTTTAAGAAAAAAACGCCAATAATTATTTCAATGGGTTGTAACTCTGAAAATAATGTGAATGTTTCAAAAATCATAGTTGAGCTTCTGTACAGAAGACTGAGTTATATACAGGCAAAATATTAATACAATAGAAGCATTTTTTACAAACGGAGAACATTTGGAAAAAAGGTTATTCTAAATTAATTTTTTGCCGAAATATTTTATTTAAAAAACGTTATTTTTCTCAAAATGTCCTTAAAACAATTTTATACATTTATTCTAATCTAAGTGACACTAAATATCATAAAATTTATTCATTTATGCGCTTTTTTAAAATTACTGTTCCGAACGTAGTCGGATACCTTAAATTAGTATCATTATTATTTTGTACATAAATGCTTGTGTTTCAAAACTTTTGTGAAAATATTAGGTTAAGATTAAGCAGAATATAAACTGTCTTCATAACAAATGCTAGCAATATGAGGCAAAAATATACTTTGAATTTAAAAATTTTTTCCATTCACATTTAATTAAAATAGTTTTTTAATGTAGAACATACATTGGAAAAAATAACATATTAAAAAATTAGATCCCTACGGGCATTATAAGTTTTTGTGTTTATGCCTTTACAAACTTTAAATCCGTTTTTCTCAGATTTTCAATTTTGAAGGTATAAGTGTTTTCTAATCCTAAAGCTTTTTTTCTGTTCATCATAGAGCCTTGAAATTTTTTGCATATACTCCCAAACGTATGTTCTATAAAAATTAGTATGGATTTAGACAGTTTTTAAATTTTTACTGTTTTAAAAAAATTCGTGTTTTTTCCAGATTTTTCTAAAAAATATAGTTATTAAAATTCAGCAAGGGAATAGATTTTCAAATCCATGGTAAATTTGTTCGCAATAATCTAAGAAACTTAAATCAGTTAAAATGACTAAAGAATTTTTAAAAGAGAGCATTTTAAAAAAGTTGGAAAAAAACTTCTAAAATTCTTAATTTTTTAAAATTATAAAAAATGGCTGGTCAAACTGACTTTTTAATTTCAGAATCAACTTAATAATATAATATGAATATAAAACATAAACTATTTTTACTCTGTTACTGTCTCTAAATTTTTTTTGAAAAAGGGTACTGTGTTGTCTTAATTGGGTAAATTTAAGGCCATTCGAGAAAGTAAAATAAAACATAAATGATCGTGGTTTTGAAACACTTGCAAGCAAATGAATATCTTAACCTTTTTTAAAAAAATAAAATGTGTTTAAAAAAAAGTCTTGTTTATCACGGGGCTGAAGACTAACTGTATTAAAACATCTGTCCATCAATAGCAATAAAACACAAATAAAGAAAAGTTTTCTTAAATTCAACTTTATCTCTCATTTGCATTAAACGTATATGCCTAAGGCTAAGAATGTCCATAAACTTTTAGGTTTCAAAAAGGATTTATATCTTTTCCTTTTTAGATAAAAGTAGCCCATAGTAGATGTCCATTCTATGTGATTGATTCCTTCAAAAAAAAAGAGGGAGCTTAGGTCCTACCCCTTTCTTTCACACCGTGAAAAGTCACAGCTGAGACCCTTCCATTATGAGTGACCTTGAAAGCATTATAAACACACTTTTCAATTTTTTTTCACTTCCAATCAGGTTTGGGGGAGGATGTGTAGACAAAAGAGAGATTGCTAGTAGAAGGAAGTGCGTATGAGGAGGTGGGCACATAACACACTGTCTCTGGATTTTACATATTTTTAATTTTTACTTTTCTCATTCAAGTTAGAGGTTTTAGCAGAGATGCAGCCAGGTGAAGGATGATTCGGAATAATAAATGGAGTTAAAAAATCATTTTGGCATGACAGGTTGATTTGTCTGGCGGAACTAAAATTACCTTGTTTGAACTATGAACATCGTGTAGAAAGCGAGTTTTCACAGTCGGTGCGTTAAAAAAAAGCGGATTAATCACAGAGTAGTCGATCGTAGATCGACTGTATTGGTGGAAAAAATCTGTTTGAAGAAGAGTTTAAAAGTTTTTTGGGATTATAAAAGTAGCTATAGCTTCTTCTGATCAACATATTACGATTCATTCTCAGGTAAAACTATTTCAGAATAATTAAAAATAGTCAAATTTTGGAATCTTTCAAAATATTTTTCACAACAACACGTTATTTTATATTGCAACTTTTGTGCAATATAAAACAACGTGTGCGTGTGTGTTCATAGCAAAATACAATACGTTTGTTTCCTAATTAAACTAAGAGATGCTTTTTCAATTCCTACTATTAGCTCACACTCTCTATAAATTTATTTGTTTATCTTCGTGGAATTTTCAGTCGTTAAATAAAATACATTTTGAAGCGCTAGATTGAGTTAAAATTTTATATAAATGATTATTTTAGATGTCAATACAGTAATAATTAATAAGAATTAATTGATTAAAACTAATTATTGAAATAATTAAAAATACAGCCACATTGGCATCACTTTCGGTGAATTATGGACCATTTTGGTGTCTTGTATCAAAACATGAAAAGGTTTTATTTTCTCACATTTTAAAGAGCTCGTCTGAGCTGCAATTTTCTATACACTATTGTTTTGAGTAAAAATACGAAAATTTAATTATAATTAATTCAGATTAATTGACTGAAACTAATTATTTAAAGAATTACAAATACAGCCACGTTGGTTTCCTTTTTAGCGATTTGGATCATAACTTTAAAAGATTTTTTTTTCTTACGTTTTAAAGCATTTAGTTGAACTGAAATTTTATATACACGATTATTTTGGATGACAATTCGATGCTTGAAAGATAATTAATAAAAATTAATTACCACTTAATGTTGTGATTCTGTCATATGTATATACATATTTATATTAATAATAACTATTTAATAAAAAGTAGCTAAGCTAAAATTTTTCTTTGTTGATCTAAGTAGGAATTGACTTAAAAAAAAAAATTTTATGTTACTTCTCTTAAGAATATGACACAAAATTTGTAATATTTCCCCATTTTGTACAAGATAATGTTCAAAGTTTCAAATTGTGTGAAATTTATTTTAATGTATCATTTTAAGATTTAGTGCTTGTTGTATCCTCTCATGTGAAGGTTTTTAGAACTCTAGTAATGGAATTAATAACACATAACATATATTATCGCATTAATTAAAACATGCATTGTTCTTTATTGAAACCCTTTCATCAATGTAATGCGGAGATGTTTTGTATTCGAACAGTTACCGTTTCTCTATTTCTAAAAATTTAGCTTTTTAACTAAACGTTAGTAGCTATTTTATATTTATTGACATGTCACATAATTTTTAGATTTTTTCAAATAATAACAAAAGTATGAAGAAATATGTTATTGATATTTTATATAATGATTTAATTAAATAAATATAACACAATAACATATAATGATAGTACCTTTGTAACATGTTTAATCAGAAATAATTTTAACCTTTAACTTAGCAATATTTTCAATTTCTATGAAAAAATTATATCAGCTAGTTCTCAAATAATAATAAAAGGGAAAAATATGAAGGAAAAAAAATTAAGCAGTTTTAAATTGAATTTCAGTCCTTTTTTTGTTTGTTGCAGAAATCCAATATTGCACAATAGTGCTGTAAATTACAAAACTTTTTTTATATGATTTCTTTATGTTCATCATAAAATGTTTAAATTTCTTACCTGGTAATTTATTTCGTCAATAAACAAGAGGAAGCATAAAATATAATGGATTCTTTTTATAGCAAAAACACAGTTCTTGAGGAATCACAGATTTTTATAACTGTTGTGATTTCTGGAAAAAATGTTCTTCCATCTAATGACAAAATTAGCATGTATTTCGTTGCAGTAATTTTTTTTTTCAGATAAGTCATTTGTAGGTAATTAAAAAAATATTGAGTCTGTTAAATTAAAATAAATCATATGTTGCAAAAATGCAACAGTGCGAAGTTAAAGGTTAATTGATAAATAAATTGATCATATTGATAAAAAATTAAAATAACTTTTAATTTGATTGTATATGAATTTCTTTTATAAGAGAAATATTCACTATGCTGTCAATTTAGCTTATAGCTTTTATAAAAAGAGAAACGGAATTAAATAGTTTACACAGTTTTAAAATTTCTATATAAATTTCAAATTACTTATTCACAAGAATTTTTAAATTTTTTGGAGAGGGAATGTAACATTCAAGAGAAATCTGGAGTTTGAGTAAGTTTTAAACTATTACTTTAGCGAGACAAATCCATTTTCAGCGAGTTAAATGTTCATACATTTTGATTTACTTCTGCAAAGATAAGTCTATTTTCACTTTAAGTTGAATGTCTCCCAAATTCCATTTCTGCATTTTAAATAAATCGAGAAATGAGATTTTAAGGAAATAATAAGAATTCTACATAACATCACATTTCGCAAATCCATCATATAGAAAATATACTGGTATTTATCATTGGTATATATATACAATTATTCTAATGGAAATGAAGGCAGTTTCACTTTAAATGGACCAATCATTTTCCAAGGGTAAAAGGGATCATCTGAATAGACCTAAGAGGCGGGGTTTTCGTCTTTTTCTAAGAGAAGGAAATTACCTTCTGTTAGGAAGGACAAAGATTTGACTCGGACAGGGAGGATTTAAGATCAGTTAGAGGTTAGTCTGTTTATATATATATTTTTAGTCTGCCTAATCATGTAAATATATTTTCACCATCAGATGAACAAATTGCGCATATATGGTGAGATAACTAGGTAACAGATTATTAAGGATGCCGTAGAGTACTGAAAAAAGACTTTAAATTTGTGTTCATTTGTCAGTATGAAAATTGCATATGGTTGTCTGCATTCGGGTTTCAAGCAGGAAACTTTTACTTGAGATATCTCAAAAATGAGTTAATAGATATCGTAAAATATTTAAATGTATTTTATTCTTACTTATAAACAATAATTAAAAATGTGAGTGAAAATTTATGGCGATCTTAGGGGTGTTAATTTTGTTTCTAGAGCTGAAAATGTAAACAATATTCGATTAGATGCAATTCTTTCAAATTAAAATGAAATGATTAGAATCTTTCACACATTATTTATAAGGGAATAATGTTTCAAAATGTGTAAAATGTGTTTAAAATATAATCATAATTTTAAAAATTATAAGCATATGAAAATAAGGAACATATGAATATATATGTAAGAAATATTAAGTTTACCACTTTTACTTTTTTGTAACAGACATACTTATATCGCTAACTAAGGACTGATACTCATTTTCCTGAAAATAAATTGAAAAGTTCAGGTCATAAAATTACGATAACACAACCGACTGTGCTTAATAAACTAAAAATACTCGAATATTTTATTTTTTACAAAACAATATAATATATTTCTGAAAGAATTTTAAAAAAATACCTAGTTTATTTAAAAAGATAAAAAAATCATCGTCTATACTCGCTAAAACCTAAAACGGTGATTATTATTATGTATTGGCTTATCAATTTAAAGGGTTTTTTTTTAAAAAAATAAACTGAATTATTTGCCCCATTTTGAATAAATATTGTTTATGCGTTGCCAACCATTATTTGCTGTTGCTACCTATACTTTAAAAATATAGATTTACGACTTCAAATTTGACAAGCATGCTTCTTTTGTTCCATGGTCCACTAAAAACCGGTTTGTGAGGAAATTGGTCGATATGGAGAGGAGGGCAGAGAGGCATTATAAATTTTAAAAATCCCATTTTTGAGCTATTAGACATACAGACAATAAATTTGGAAAATATGCTTATTTTGTTGAGTACAGAAATGCTAAAATTGCTTTTCAGGAAGTTGACTTCAATAGAAGGCATTAAAGTTAAATAAATTCCCGCTTCAGAAATTTAACTCCTGTATTTTTTTAAATCAAGTTTTTCAGAATGCGAAAAAATCTGAAAGATAACTCTAAAGATAAATTTACAGCTGTTTTGTAAATTATTGAATGCTATTGATGGAGAAATTCAATTGCTTGAAGAGAGAAAATTGTTTCTATCTGCTTCCCACTCTTTTGGTTCTATATACCTAAACAAAAAAAAAAATTCTTTCGTCTTATGAAAAATATTTTGAGTTCGCGAGAATGCCCATAAACATATCAAATTGAAAGTCACCAACTATACCCCTGATTTTGCAATATAAAAGTAGAGTGGTATAAGCATTAGGTTTGTATTAAATTTAACAATTATTTTTTTAACTATAATGGAAAAAAATACTTACATTTCATGTTGAAGATTTCTTATTTTAATAAATATGTTAAAAAAAACATAAAATATGCTTAATTTTTAAAAAAAATTTTGTGTTCGTTGAAGAAGTAGTCATATTTTATGCTGTTTATTATAATGTTAAGAAATATCTTTAAATAATGCAAAATTAATATATAATAAAACTATAAAAAATAATATTAATTATTGATCTCTATTCACGAACTCTGCATGCATTATCGCGGGAATCCAATTGATTCAAAAATGCCCTCTGTGTGGCATACTGAATTGATTTGGAACGTCACAGCTAAAAGGTCGCCGTCCCCTGTTTTAAATGTTTATTAATTTTTTTAATTTTGCATTTCTCTTAAGTCTATGAAAATATTAATAATCAGGTTTACAGATATCATCTTTTTAATTTTGCAAGCCTTCTTACATAAAATAATCCAATTATAATAAAGAAAATTATTTAAAAACTAATATATCTAATCTCTTTAAATATCAGAAGTATTCACAACAATCCGCTAATTTACGTCCATTTCTCTAATATCTTGCCTCAAATGTTCCGTTAGGTTATTCAATTCAGATTTTATTGAAAGCCTTTAAAGTAATGGATTCATTATTCAAACTTTCAGAACTTCTCATAAATCATATATAAGAAGTGGCGGAATGGAGAATATTAGCGCCCCTTGCAAAGTCAAGTTTTACCTTTAAAACTTTATAAATTGGTTAAATACTTACATGGCGTCAGATTAAGCTTTGAGCTCCTAGAATTCATCCTCCCCCCAGCGATGCGGGTTTGCCGGGGTATACGTTACGCCACTGGAGAGAGTAACATATTTACTCTCAAAATAATTAATCTTGATTTACAGTTTAAAATTGTCACATCAACGTTTGAAATTTTTCGGTAGAAAAATGTTCAGATATTTTTAAGTGATTACATTTTATTTGTTTCGAATTACAAAGCATAAAATAAAAAAAAAGTTGCTATAAATTTTAGTTAGTTTCTTGACATGTTATATAAGTTGCATCATTTTTATTATTTAGATCTCATAAGTATACCAATAAATAAATGTTGCTTTTAAAAAATCAACATTGATTTTAACTAAATTTATATTCGACATTCTTCATTATATAAAATGATTCTGTCATATTTATGATTAAACTGAATCATCCTATTACTATTATTTTTCACAAATAGTACTTGATTTGCACCATGTGCATTATTTAAATCAAAACTGCTTGGAGAAAAATGGATGAAAATAGAAAACAAAAAACGTAAATTTGAGTGCCGTTACAGTCCTCAGAAAAAATGATTTGACAACTATTAAAAATTAAACTGGACGTCTCATAAAAAGATCTCAATGTTTTTACGAAATCGTACTAGTAAGCTGTGCTAGTTACAAAACATAAAAAAGGAAAAGATCTCTTTTTTCTTGCATCTCATTTGAATTCCATTTGATCTAGTGTTTCAGGTAATGAAGCCTTGTTTCTCAAATATTGTCAAGTAAAAAACTTTCTATGTTTATATCAAATTCTGTATCATATTCCCATGTCACGTCATTAAATATATAGTGAATGACAAAATTATTCATTTTTACAGAATGGTATCTAACTACTTTTCGAAACCGTGATTTTGAAAAAGGGGTATAAATTAAATTCTAGTTCAGGATCTGTAGAGAGGTCTTAGCTATATACACAGGCAAAATATTATTATAGAAGCATTTTCCTTAAAAGGAGAATGTTTTGTAAATACATCATTTTTTTTCCTTATTTTTGTCAAAAACTTGCATGTAAATAGCTTTTAGAGTCATAATACTCTTAGATAAATTTTATGTGTATATTCCAATTCAAGTGAATCTAAGTATCTCTCAAAATCTTATTCATTTAGACGCTTTTTCAAAATCAAGGTTCCGTAACATTTACGTAGAATTTTTTTATAAGCGTGTTTGCAAATTAGTTTGCGTCTATGTTTATGTCTGTTTTTACCAGTAAAAAACCTTAATTTCAAAAACTTAAATTCCACACACACACGCACACAAAAAATCGTACAGTATTTTTATAAAATATGAAGAAGACTACGTTCGGAACCTTGATTTTGCAAAAGCGTACAAATGGATAATATTTATGATATTTAGTGTCACTTAGATGAGAAAATGTATATAAAATTGTTTTAAGAATAGTATTACAATAAAAAATTATGTAAGTACAATATTTTGACAAAAAAACGAACATAGAATGACCCATTTTCAAAATAGTCACATTTTGTGAAAAATTCTACTATTATAGTAATATTTTGCCAATATATAGCTCAGACCTCTGTACAGAGGCTCAACTAGAATTTTTGAAATATATAACTTAGAAGTGAGTTTATCCATGTTTTACGACCACAGAGGATAGAAATTTTAAAGAAAAAATACCCAATAATTATTTCAATGGGTTGTAACTCTGAAAATAATGTGAATTTTTCAAAACTCATAGTTGAGCCTCTGTAGAGAGGTCGGAGCTATACACAGGCAAAATATAATAGGAGCATTTTTCACAAAAAAGGAGAACATTTTGAAAAAAGGTTATTCTAAGTTAATTTTTTGCCAAAATATTGTATTTAAATATCTTTAAAACGATTTTATACATATATTTTAATCTAAATTACACTAAATAGCATGGAAATTATCCATTTATGCGCTTTTTTAAAATCACGGTTTCTCGAACGTAGTCAGATACCTTAAAATCAATACTGACTGTTGCCACCATGTAAGGCACCTAGCACTCTTTTATGCTACGACACTGAATGAAAAATGATTTGCGTGTCTTGCTAGTAAATACTGTATTTAAGCTTTGCCAAATTTCATCTAGTGTTACAGCAGATCACTCACTAAAATTAACTACTAAAATTAACTATTAACTCACTAAAATTTGACAGACGTGTATGATTAGCGACGAATGATTGAGAAAGCAGTCAGGTCAAGGAAGTTAAATCATTGCGCGCTGCGTGTGGTCAAGCACATTACGTAGTTGAAATTTAGCCGTAGATATGCTCTGAAAATAAGGGATTCTTCAAGCCCTCAAAGATAAGTGGCAAAACGCTGATACAACACTACTGATCAAGCCTCATGATTTAATATACGAATATTAATTGATATTGTTTTATTAAACTGTCACTTGTCTTGAAATATATCGTTTGATTTATATAACTTACAAATGGAAAAAAGAGCCGGATTCTATTTGGATTTAATAAAATTTGTTTTCTATCGTTTTTTTCTAAACCTTTTACATAAACATCAACAGAGCCACTTAAACGTTTCCCTACAAAACAAAACAAAAAATCTTTTTGTTTCAGTTAGAGTGATTATTAATTCATTTCAGTTTAATTAAATAATTAAAATCCTGAGGCTTGGCCAAGAATTCCATATCAGTGTTAAACACAAATATAAACCTAACAAACTGTATTATAGAGATTACAGGAATGGAATCCAATACCAACTCAAACCATAATACCAAGTGAAATACCAATATGGGGACGTATGAACAACCTACAAACACAATCCCGATTCTGATCCGACCATCGTGGTATTGCAAGCAGAAAAATATGATACGTCTGTAAAGACAATGTTGAGCCATTCGATTTACTGTATTTGCCATTCAGAGATAAATGCACCAATGCACACCTTGCGCATGTTACAAAGTACTGCAAATGACAGCGAATGGAACGTGCAGACACTGATTGACCTTATTTGGCCCGTACCTTATTTATTGTGCTATGATACTTGATGTGGCGGAGATGTTTGTTGCTCTCTTGCGCACATTACAGGTAATTTCAAGCACAATACGGTTGTTATTGCATGTAATGGTTAAACGAGGCTGGTGCAATCGAGGCTGTCAATCAGTTACATCATCCTGCATCGATCATCATCATTGCTGCTTGATTACGCTCCACGTGATTACTGAATTCTTGGGAAGGATGTTTTGCATTTGCTGTAGTAAACAATTCTTCATCGGTAGTAATCAAAAACATACTGGTTTGATTCTTGTATTTGACGGCTATGTGACGGCTCATTAACGGCTATGTACATATGCTTCCCAAGTGATCCACGTGCGTGTGTTCCATATTGTTTTGTAAATCAAAACATAATCTGAAAAATATATTATAAAAAGTTTATCATGTTACTGAACTATTAATATTTATGATAATATTATTTAATTATATAATAATATATTTAAAGTACACTTATTTTAAATTTGGATTTGTTATTTATTTTCATTCAAATCTACATAACTTCTTTTTAATGGAGGACATAAACTCTAATATACGAACTCATAACTCTCTCATAAACTCTGTTTTAGTATACTCTTTTTTTATACAATGCTGTTTCCTATATGATTAAAAGGTTTTAGGGGACATGGTACGATGTATATAAAAATCAAATCTCCTTAAAGTTTTTTTAGTTGCCTTCTATGTTATACACTCACTTCCAAAATTTAAGCACGAAGATGTAAAATGCAAAAAAAATCAACAAATACTGCTTTGATTGACACAAAATTTGGTAGTAAAGTAGCATATACATGAAACAAAATCACTAATTATATACAGAAATGAAAACAATATTAAATTCTTGTAAGTTATCAGATAATGTCGTACTGGAGACTGAAATAGAATTATGTATAAAGTGAAAATAAACAGCATAAAATGAAAAAAAGAACATTTTGGGTATGTGATCCCCCCTCATCTATATGTAAAGTTTACACCTTCTGACCATGCTTTCAATTAGGTGGTCAACCACCGCAGAATTAACTACCTTCTTGAGAGCGTTTCCACTCAATAAGAGTGGCGGGAGGGGGGAAACGTCAAGATACAACGGCCGGGGCATTTCAAAGATTTTCAATGGGTTTAAAGGTCGGGCGAATATGCGGGCCCCACCATGCGCCCCCAACCCCTTCAATCCCCAGGTAGTCATCGACGATGTCAGTTCTATGGGGAAGGCGTTTTGTCCATTAAAAAAAAAGTATGACCAACTGCTGCAGCGTACACCACAATGGGTTTTGGGACTTCATCTCGATACGACAGCCGCCAAAAACCCGTTAAAATTTCATTGCGGTGTGGTACCCTAATGAAACCCCTGCCCACACCAAAAATTTTGGGCCTGGGGAATGCGGATGTTCGGTGATTTTTTTTGGGCTGTTGCGTGTTCCTTTTTTTTACGCCATACCCTTATATGTTTTTCATCTGGCCCGGAAATCTTGACTCATCAGTAAACATAATTGCCCCAGTCAGAAAACAGCCCAATTCCCATGTTCCCGGCACCACTTTAATCGTCCCCCTTTTGTTTGGGGGAAAAAAGGGAACACACCTGAGATACCCGGGCATACAGTCCTTCATATGTACTTTTCTGCTTACAGTAGCTGCAGATATACCTTACCAATGGACGCTGTAACCATAGATGTCCCATGTGTGGAATCGTTTTTAATTCCGCTTCGCTACATTAGCAATATATCGATCTTCTGCGGGTGTTGAAACCCCCTTGGGTGACCGCCTAGGGGCCCTTTTAAGAAAACTGTCTGTGGGGTTTGGAATTTTTTTCCATAAACGTAAAATTACAGAATAATGAACGCCGAAGAAAAGAGCAACATCTGTGATCGACTGTCCTACTCCAATTTACCTCATAGCACGCCAGTGCTCAGAATCTTCCATTCATTTTCGGGAAGTCATAAAACATATGTCTTAAAAACAAATTGTACGAAAGTCTTAAACACCTTCTATTCCAGCATTTAAAATCAACTTCTGAAACCCCCTTCATAAAGATGGCTTTTTATAAGACTGCCCTTTTTGCATATTTTTTGACGAAAAAGCACGTTTTGTTCCCTTTACATATTTGTTTAATTTCCATCTACTTCCGCAGCGAATTGCATCATCTTCAATTTGATTGGTTTCCCGGGAAAATTAGCATTTTCCCCCCTTTTCTTAATTTTTGGAAGTGAGTGTATATTATGTGAAACAGTTTTAATGCTCAAAATACCACAAAAAGCTAAACATTTAATTTCTTAAGGAAAAATTTTTAAATTTATGAGCAGTTTTTAAAACCAAATTCCCCCCAACAATAGTGGACTTACAAAAATAAAATTAAATTTTAAAAAGTACTTGAACTAAGTGTGACAAAGGTTGCTATGGATTTTGTTAAAACCCATGATTGATATTTGAAAAATACGTTTTTTTTCTTAAGAGCTTACTGAAAATTCCTTAAAAAATGTACAAATTCTAAATGTAATTATTTTTTTAAAAAATAAAACTTGTTTTGACTTAAAAATACATACCAAATTTTGATACATATTGTAAGGGCGCCCCCTGGGGGCCCTTTTCCCCTTTGATTATCAGCATGAGCTGGGGGGGTGTAGGAATAAATGAAGAACTAGTGGGCTCCCATGATCTTAATATGACTTTATTAATATCTTAAACAAAAACCTCTAACAGATTAGATAATAATAATATATGTGGAAAACCCACGGTGGCAAAACCCACACAATATATATAATCCAAAAAAAGCGTAACCCGGACCACGATAAATCCAACCCCTCGCCAAAAGCTCAATTCCAATGCTATCAAGACCCGAATATTAAATGTCATTCCTACCTTAATGTCGAATAAAGTAGCGTCAATCTGATCCTAGTTGAAGTTGCGGTTCACGGGATTGCAATGGTTGCACCTTGACTAAAGGCTCTCTGTCAGGGTGTAACTTCTTTATTGGCTGTCTTTTAAACCCTTTTTAAAAAACTCTTCACACTTGAATCACGGACTATCATCACATTCCTCAATTGCCAAAACCCCCTTACTTTTTTTGATTTTTAAAAAGTTTCCTAATTTGCATCTTTCATTCACGCTTTATTTTTGGTTTAAAGGGGAAAAGAGTTGCCATTAATTCTGGCCCCAAAGAACCCAAAAGGACATGTTAATGAAAAGACGCGTGAGCCCCTCACAATATATGAAAGCATTTGTCACAATAGAAAAAAGGCCTTAATGTTTTAAATGAAAAACTAGCTATTTTGCCTTTCTGAGATAAATCAGTTTAGAGTACTCTGAATTTTTGTTTAACTTTGAGCTTTGAAATATTAGGAGATTACAGAAAAATTCTTTGAAAAAATTTTAAGCAAAATAAAATTATTTTTTTTTACCTATTTTTGTCGACTGAATCGCACTGTGTCACTTTAACATTATGATAATACTTTTTCCCTTTAAACAAAAAAGCTTAAGTTATGCGATTTTTCTTTTAAATTTTATATAAATTTTAAAGGGGGATATATGAAAAGTATTTTATACTGCTAATAGAAAACATTTTGTGTTATTGTTTTATTTCTACTAAACAAACAATAAACTTTAAAAAAAAAAATAAACTTTTTGTGGGATAAATTATATCGTTGATTTGAATTTCTGAAATTTTTTAAGAATGAAAAGTAGAAAAATTTAAATTTTTTATTAAATGGATAAATGACTTAATTGAATATTTGTACAGTCAAAAATCGAAAATACAACAAAAATTAATTTTTTCTTAATAATGCTTGGCTGAATTTAATCTAATAGTTGCTTTTTTCTTTTTTTAATTTAAAAAAACCAAAAAAAGCATTTAAATTTGTTGTTATTGTTTTTTTTCAAAAAAAATGTTTATATGTTTGTTACTATATTTTGGGGAAAAGAAATTAAATGACAAAAATTTAAACATGCTTGTTTTAAATCCTTAACCCTTTCCCTTAAAAACCCCCCCAAAAAAAAAAAAAAAGGAAAATTTAAATTTCTATACAATACTAAAAGAAAAAAATTTTTTGTGGCGAACCTCTTAATTTTTTTTTGAAACATAAACCAAAAGATGAGGAGGGCACCTAAACAGCTCCACACCCTATTCTCCAAACTTCCACATCACAGAGAACTTGAAAATTTTAAACCCTGGTAGATTAAAACAGCATTAACCGTTTTATATGATGTTATTTTAGACTCCTTTGTGGCATCAACGTCGACCATTCATTACTGACTGTTTTTAAGGGAACGATCATTACATTCTGTTGCTTTTTTTATATCGGCAACAAAGGTTTATATCTGTTACTTGATTTGAAATATCTCATCTGGGTCCCTATGCTTATTTATGAATATTCAGGAAAATGATTAAAACATTTATTTTTTTATCGTGAAAGAATATTTTTCCTCTAAGACTTCATTCACAACTAAACAATGCTACTTTTACGAGGCAATACATTCCGGAACCTTCCGAATCTAGTGTTTTATTACACACTAAATAAAATTCAACTCTATAAAGTTTGCAAGGGAAAAACAAATTAACTTATTTCTTTTGATGATTTTTTTAGGGGTTAAAAGGTATTTTTTTCTTATAAATACATCAAATTCATCCCTAATTATTTCATTTAATTCCCTCATTTATTAATTTCCTACTCTGAGATATACAGGGGATGCCCCCCCAGAGAAAAAAAAAAGGGAAAATTTTTTATACGAGTTAATTAACTTTCCATTCCCCTTTCAGCACGCTAATACTCCGTCACGCGGACCCCATACAGAGTATTTTATTAGTAAAAACCAAAAAAGGAAAAAAAAATTTTATTCTTGACGTCATAATGCAAATTTTCAGCAGTGGGGCGGCCTTGTTTTCAGTAAATGATGCGGCAACACATTTTGCCGCAGTTTTTGCAAAACAATTCGAATCCAAAAAAAATGTTTTCAAACGTATGAAAAATTTTCACTTGTCATCCTTTTTCGAGGAGAAAAAACTTTTCACCACACAACTATGGCGAATGATTGGTAAATATACTATACTCTTTTTTTAATAGCATATTCCGAAATATTTCTTTCCAAATACTTTCCAAATATCCCTCTAGGTGAAAACATCTAAATTAGTTTATTTTTTATTTTTGTGAATAAAAATTATTTAAGTAAATGTGAATATATTTCTTACATTTAAATATCTATAAAAAATTCCTATATTTACAATCAATTTTTCATCTTATAAAATCAAGGGTTTATAGTTTATATTGAGTTATTTAAAATCACTAAAATTTCAGCTTTTTTTTCAATCATTACTGAAATTTTTAATAGCTATTTCATGTAATTTTGCCTTATAATTATTATTCCTTTGTTATTTAATACTTAACATTATTCAATATATTAGGTTTTTTGTGTCTGATATTTAAATGAAATATATAAAACTGTGAATATTCTTTTTCAAAAAAATATTCCCTTTAGTAGAAATGAACAAATATTTGCTTTTTAAAACACCTTTTTTGATTTTTTTGCATAATCAAAATGTCTGTTTTATAAAACTCTTATTTTTTTAAATTACGTTCGGGAAACCGGGGAAAAAACGTATAAATGGATATGTATGATATTTATAGTGTCACTTAGATTAGAAATGTACATAAAATTGTTTTAAAAATAGTATTACAATAAAAAATTTATTTAAAAATATTTTGACAAAAAAAGAACATAAAAACCCATTTTCAAACTATTTTCCCTTTTTTGAAAAAAAGCTTTTATTATAATAATATTTTCACCTGTATATGCCCAGGGGTTTTGTACAAAGGGTCAAAATAAAATTTTAAATATATAATTTAGAAGTGGGTTTTTTTCCATGTTTTACGGCAACAGACGGGGGAAATTTAAAAAATACCGATAATTATTTCAAATGGTTTTTAACTCTGAAAATAATGTGGGAATTTTTTAAACATCATAGTTGGCCTCTGTAAAGAGGTCTGAGCTATATACAGGCAAAAAAAAATTTTTGTAATAAACATTTTTTTAAAAGGGGGAAAAAATTTTTTTAAAAAAAAAATTATTTAAAATTAATTTTTTTCCCCAAAAATTGTATTTAAAAATATATATATATATATATTTTTTTTCAAAATGTACTTAAAACAATTTTATACATGTATTCTAATCTAATGACACTAAAATCATGACAATTATCCCTTTATGCGCCCAAAATCACGGTTCCCAACTGTCAATCCTTAATAAACCTGATATGGAAATTTTCAGATAGTCTTCATTTACCTTTCCGTTTAACCTACAAAAAAAGTTCTAAATGTTCGATAAAAAAGAAAGTTGCGGTTGTTAAAATTTTTGGAAAATAATTTGATGAAGCAAAATTTCATATTTCAATTCATTTAATTTCCCCCAAAGGTTTTTTACGATGCATGCAGCCAAGCATTGTTATATAGAAATATAATTGCGATGTGGGGCCCGGAAACCGAGGGTTTTAGGTTTGGGTCGTGGCTTTTCTTTTCACGAGTTCGAGCCCAGTACCACTAAAGGGCCCGCCGTTGGGGAGGCCGTTTAAAACTGTCGGGGCTGAAACGTCCCGCCTTTTTGGGGGGGGAAGTTAGGGCCCGGGGGGCCAAACTCAGGTTGTCCACGTCACATGACCATGGTTCAAAATTACGTGGTCCCTCGCCAAAAACCCCCGTGTAGCTAAACGGTGCGACGTTAGTATTCAATCAATCAATCATAGGCCTTTTATGGCAAGTGATCAGAGGTGGTTCCAAATGGCTGGTGGTGTCGTGCATCGGGGCCTTCAAAAAGGGCCCCCTCGGACCCTGAAAAACCAAGCGAAAAAATTTGATTTTCCCAAATTTAAGAACAAATGAAAAAGCACTATTCATAATCTGGTAAGTCGTTGAAAGTAATTGAACTTGGGGGAATTTTCCCCAAATTTTTCCCCCGTTGTTTGTTTTGTGTTCGAACTTTATTATATATTTAAAATTTTATATTTTTTTTTTTTTATCCTATAAACAGTTATTTGAAAGTTCAAAGAAATCTTACCATACTTATTATTACATTTTGAAAAACCTCCCAAAGGGAAATTTCTTCTTAGTTGCATTTTTTTTTTAATAACAATGATTAATAGTAAGCTAGTTTCCTGTTTCAATATTTTGCATTCTTCCTTCCTGCAATAGACTAGTGTAGTTTTGTCCCCCCCCCTTCCCCCTTTTTGCAGGGTGTTTTTTTTTTTAAAAGGGGACACATGATTCGACCAAAAATCGGTAAAAAATAAATTTTAATTTTTTAGCCTAAATTTTTTTTATATATTTTTCTATAACCCCCAAAAATTTGAAAGTTCCCAAATTTAAAAAAACACAGAATTATGATACTTTTACGTTCGTTTTATTCACATCCCTAGGGGAAATCAAAACTTTGAACTGCCCGTATCTCAGAAAGATAAAATAACTATTTTGTCTTCACTTAAAATGCTAAGGCTTTTTTTCTATTGCGCCTAATGCTTTGAAATTTTTTTTACCTATTTCCAATAGTACATGTAACAAAAGTTGGTATGCATTTCTGAATCAAAGCAATATTTATTTTTTTTAAAAGAATTAAACTCAGAATTTATACATTTTTTAAGAAATTTTCAATAAACATTCATAAAAAGAAGTATTGTAAGAATACCAATCATGTTAACGGAAAACCCATACAAACTTTTATTATACATAGTTTGACGAAATTTAAATCAACTTTCATGCGTGTACGTCAATTTTTTGTAGGAGGAGTAGCATTTTAAAATCACTTCAAAAATTTCAAGTTTTTCCTTTAAAAAATTTACATGGCTAGTTTTTTATGAAATTTTGAGCACAAAATATGTTTAACATAGTATACATCATAGGAGGCAACCAAAAATATTAAAATCCTTAAATTAAAAAATTTTGCGTAAATCGTATCCATGTCCCCTTAAACAATTATAATAATACTGCATTGTATTTTCTTATTCATGCATTGTTTTTTGTATCGTTTCCTGTCTATCTCGGTGAACCATTGCAGCTCTAAGCCTTCTTGTGGGTGAGTTCGATCCTCCTAAGTAAGCAGCCAGAAATTCTCTAACGACGTTTTGTAGCGTAGCATTAAGTTTCGCCTTCCTTTTAACATTAGTAGGTACTCGAGTACATACGAAATGAATTGCATAATTTATAAAACTAAATTTAGGGATAATAAAGAATGTAACCCAGTAGTGCGTTTAAGTCTAAATAATGCCGAGAAAGAGAAGGCAGTAAAAAAAAAATGTAGCATGGAACATTTAAAATATTCATATACATTTTTACTTTTTTACTTAATAAAACCAAACCAAGATAGGGCCCTCATTTCTTAGCACCAGGGCCTTTGAATACCTAGCTACGGCACTCAAGTGATGGGTGAAGAATTTTCAATTTTTTTTAATGCATTTTATGAATGTACTGGTAGTATAACAGATACAACTGGATTCGTTTCCAACTCCAACAAGTGTTTTAGAGCATTATTTTTCGCAGGTGTCTTGGGTCTTCAACGCGGTCCATTCTGTACTGAAATATCCCCAAAACCGAAATTTTTCAAACTGCTGCACTTTTCGGTGCATTATATTGCATTGTAGAGACGGGTGTGTCACACATACACCCTCCCCAAATGACTCCGGCAACCGGATGATGCATTAGTGAATCGCGTTTCGTACTTATTCTACAGCAGTGGTCTTCAAACTTCTTCAACTCAGTGAACCCCTAGAACCTGAAAGTGCTTTCCTGGAACTCATAGAACTAGAAAGTGTTTTCGTGGAACCCCATTCCATACAAATATTTTGAAGGATATACCTAAATCAGTGTTTCTCAAACTTTCATTATTTGCGACCCAATATTCAATCACAATTTTCATCGCGCCCCCCTCCATACAATAACAATGCATTGAATTCAATAATAATGTACTTTGACGTGGGTCACCGGTAGTTGCTAAACTTGTTCTTAACTTAGTTCTAAACTTGTTCTTACCCCTCCATACAGTAACGATGTATTTAATTCGATAATACGATATTGTGACGCTAAAGCTACAATACGACTTTAAACTCTTTGCCACCGGCGTATATAAACGTCTCTCTCAGCCAGTGCGTAAATTGCCCTGGACGTATATAAACGTCTTTCCAAAATATGTTCACTTCTATCCATAAAATTATTCCGAAGATTTTGGAATTCAATAAAATGACCTTAACATTATTTAAAAAGGATTTAATTATTTCACAGCATTTTCTTGTTTCCCTATCTCCCTCCCCCCAAATACACCACGTATGCGGGCATACGTACAGAACGATGGCATTGGGGAGTGAATCGCGAACCTAAATCTGCGGTTAAGAGATAAATTATAAGAAAAGAGAACGTACAAATGATTCAGATAAGGTAGTTTTGCATATAATTTTATATATGACCAACCGGTTCGATCACTGGTAATTATTAAACTTATTCCTACCTTAGTATTGTTAAGATAATTATAAAGTTCATTGTGCAGTACTAATACATTTATAAGTGTATAATATCAGTGTAAATGTATTTTTTTTTCACTATGACAGAATGTACTTTGTTTGTTTTACTTTTAAAAAATTAATAATTTTTTGAAATAATCTTTTGTTTTCGACTTTTCAATATGCTCGCGCCCCCTCTTCTTGGGTTATCACTCCCGCCTAGGAGGCGCACCCCACAGTTTGAGAAGCGCTGACCTGAATTAATATTTAAACCTTTAACTACGCATTATATTACCCGAGTTTTATTCATATAATATTTTTTTTTGAATCACTACCTTGAAAATTAAGGTATATATATAAACAAAATACTCAACTTTGGAAAATTTTATCCGTAAGAGCTAATTAATTAAACAAAAATATTCAGCCATAAATTTAATTATATACACGTTCACATAAAATAAATAGTCAAATCTTTTTCTAAGGTCTTCATTAACATACAAAAAATAAGACACTTAAATTTTGGCATGAACTATTTTTCGGAACAAATATTATGTTTGCAATCCACTGTAAGCGCAATTTCTGCTATAAAACTATTCGCCTTCCCCGCTAAAATACTCCTCATAGAACCCGTGCTGCCCTATACCTTGGAAGAGTGGATTTAAAAGAATATCCCTGCTATGTATCATCAGAGTATTTGTAAAAATGGTCATTCTGTATAATTTTAAAGTGAGTGGTACTTACAAATACCGTCGGTAGATAAAGGGTTAAAAAGATCAGCATGTTATAGGCACTTTATGTAAAGGCAATTAAAAAAAAGTATAGTATTTCTTATTAAAAATTTCTAATCTAATTTTTTTTAATATAATTTACTCATTAATAATATTAATTGACAATTCAAGTCTCACCTATTCATGCATTATATTTAGTAACTGGAATATATGCTAGTATTTTTTACGCAAAATGTCTAAATCTAGGTCTAGAGATTAAATGCAATCGCATTAATTATTTTGAGTTTAATTTATTTTTATACTTTTTTTTAGCCACTTAAGGTATCCGACTACGTTTGGAACCGTGATTTTGCAAAAGTGTATAAATGGATAATATTTATGATATTCAGTATCACTTAGATTAGAAAATATATATATGATTGTTTTAAGAATAGTTTGCAATAAAAATTATTTAAGTACAATATTTTGACAAAAATGAACATAGAATGACCCTTTTTAAAAAATATTCTCCTTTTTTAAAAAATCTTCCATTATAATAATTTTTTGCCTGTATATAGCTCGACATCTATACAGAGGCTCAACAGATTTTTTCAAATATATAATTTAGAAGTGGGTTAAACCCCCGTTTTACGACAACTGGGGGGAAAATTTTAAAAAAACGCCGATACTTTGTATTTTGTTTTTAACCTGAAAATAATTCTATTTTTCAAAAAAAAAGTTGGCCCCTTCCCGAAATTCGAACTCTCAGGAAAATTTATTTAAAAATCATTTTTTATTAAAGGAACTTTTTAAAAAAAAATTATTTAAGTTAATTTTTAGCCGAGATATTGTATTTAAATAAAAAATTTTCAAAATGTTCTTAAAACAATTTTATACATGTGTTCTTCTAAGGACAATAAAAATCATGAAAATTATCCATTTATCCTTTTTTCACGGGTTCCCAACTAATTTTCTTAACTTTAAAATAACTTTTACTTAAACACAGTCTCGGAAGGGCATTAAAATGTTTATAGATGTGAGAAAAATCTCGTGTATTTTGTATGAAGTTGCAACCTAAAATTTAGAAACTGACGTTTAGATTTTAACATCACGGATCCCGAGATAGTAAACAATAGAATATTCACAATCTAGTTGGAAGTACAGAAGATGAACACATTCTATAGAAAGATAAAATGAGGGTTTTAATATTCTTTTGTTATATTACAATAAAAGTTTAAAAAGTGTTGCAAAATAAAGTTATTACATATAATTAAAATTTTCAGTTCTAATGAATAGGGGGAGGGCTGAGTTTTAGTTACTTGTAACTATACAAACTTCACAGAGAACATGAATCCATTTTGCATACATATTTATTTCTTCTCTATTTTTTTTTATTGTGACTCATGGAACCCCTGGGTATGTCTCGTGTAAGTTCCGTGGAACACAGTTTGAAGACCACTGTTCTACAGGATTGATCGTCCCTACGGATAAGTGCATTGAATGACCGGACGGGGAGATTTGAGACTTGTTCATATACGATACACCCATCCCGAAAGGGTTAACAGTATTCTCCCCCAAACGCCTTGTTTACATTGCATGCAGCATTATTATTAAGTTTATATTCATATAAAAAATTACATGAATATCGTTTGAATTCTTATCCTTACGAAATTCAAAACAAATAACAAAATAGGCCACTTTTGACAAACCTTCTTTGATGAAATGTAATTTTGGCAATGGAGAATGCGAGTATAAACGAGGTTGTGCCAAACAAAAAAGCATAATGAAAACAAAGATATAAACGTCATATGTAAATTAAGTCCAACATTTAATATGCATCAACCTAATAAGTGAGAGAACACTTTAATACAATTTATTACTTCTGCAAATAGGTTATTGATCTGATGTTTTCATTCAATGTATTTTTCTTCGATTAGCAGAGAGTATATGTATAGTTATTGATTTTAAGATGGTTATGGATTATTTGTAATAATATATATGAGGTTTATATTAAATGATAAATCAAGAAACGAAGTCTAAGCTTTCTTGGGGTTTTTTTTTCAATTACAACCAGGCTCAGAATCATTTGTATAAATAAAATTGTAACTCTGTATAATTCAATTTAAACACAATTTTCGTATTTATGAATAAATCATAGAAGACATTGAAAATTGATATATTTTTTATGTCTCCTTTCACGTGGTTCTTATCCTGGTATTTTTCTCCCTCAAAAATCATGTATGCTTATATTGAAGCAGATTAAGCATCATATAAAGGGAAATTAAAAAACTTCGTATTTTTTACGAGCAAAATTCGATGTTTTCCTTTGGAAAAAAATTTTTTCATCTTTAAACCCTCATGGCACTTTAAAGAAGGCATGTATTAGTGACAGTCTATATATATATATATATATATATATATATATACTACTAAAGCCTTCTTGGAAAACATCTTTAACTGCCGTGATAATAACGGGCACAATTCGTAACTGGCGTCATTTCTGGATGCGAGTCCAGATGCCACTAAATTCCATCTCGTGTAAGGATGAATGTGAATTCTGTTAAGACTCAATGCCCTCACGTGGTGGAGAAGTTCAAGAAGTGGGATGATTACAGAGGTATCGTCACTTGATCATGGGTCAAGATGAAAAAGTTCCTCGCCAATAGACTTTCTATTGTATTAGAGAAAAACGTTAATTAATAATCGACCAAAATCTCATGAGTATTTCTAAAATATATATTTATACTATGTACTCTCTCTCTCTTACACATTTTCGAAAATGAATCATACCTTTTGGATTAATTCCATTGTTTGCCTTTCTTTTAAATATATTGAGAGAGAAATTATGCTATGATTCAAAGTTTAATCTGAAATCTTTTTGTGTAAACCAATTTTCGTTTCGTGTTACGACAAAAAAGTAGTTTGCCGGGACCATTGTATTATTTCGTGATAACCAATATTTCATCCTAAGCGTTTTCGCTTTAAACGTATTTCACTGTGTATTCATACAAAATTTTGAAAATTAATTATTCCTTTTGGGTTAATTCTATCTTTTGCTTTTTTTTAATAGATTGAAATAGTGCTGTGATTTAAAGTTAAAAATATTACTTTCATGAAGGTCAGCTACACATATTTAAGCATAAGGAATTTTAAACTGGGCCATTATTAAGGTATCCGACTACGTTCGGAACCGTGATTTTTCAAAAGCGTATAAATGGGTAATTTTTATGATATTTAGTGTCACTTAGATTAGAAAATGTATATAAAATTATTTTATATAAGGACATTATGACAAAAAAAATTATGTAAGTACAATATTTCGACAAAAAATGAACATAGAATGACCCATTTTCAAAATATTCTCCTTTTTTGAAAAATTCTTCTATTATAATAATATTTTGCCTGTATATAGCTCAGACCTCTGTACAGAGGCTCAATTAGAATCTTTGAAATATAAAACTTAGAAGTGGGTTTATCCATGTTTTACGACACAACAGAGGGGAGAAATTTTAAGAAAAAAACACCGATAATTATTTCAATGGGTTGTAAATCTGAAAATAATGTGAATATTTCAAAATCATGAGTGGAGCCCACTGTACAGAGGTCTGAGCTATTTAGGCAAAATATTATAATAGAAGCCTTTACAAAAGGAAATTTTTGAAAAAAAGGTTATTCGAAGTTAATGTTTTGCCGAAATATTATATTTAAAGAGTTTTTTTTTTGTCAAAATGTCCTTAAAACAATCTTATACATGTATTATATTCTAAGTGACACTAAATATTATGAAAATTATCCATTTATGCGCTTTTTTCAAAATTACGGTTCCGAACGTAGTCGGATACCTTAAAAGTAAAAATATTTTATTTTTGCTGTAAAATCTTTTTAAAAAATAGCATAAAATTATTTTTGGATATGAAATTTTTTTTAACGAATTGTCAAAAAAAAATCAAAGATCCCCATGTATATATGACTTTCTTATTATGAAATTAAGAAAAAAATTTAAAATATTTCAGGCTTTAAATAAGATGCGAATGGCAAAAAGCATTTTATATACCACAAAAATTTTAATTGAAAGGAAGATCCTATTAGAAAATAACTATTAAATTCCTGAACAAAAATAAGTGTACTAAAGGACTTATATATATATAAGAAGTCACTTTAAATATATATATATAAAATCTGTCACCAATGATAAATAATTACTTTTGGACCTTTTTCATTAAAAATCATTCTTTTCACGTTTTTTTTGTGTATCTTTAGTCTCTTCACACATTTACAAGCAGCAGCATTAAATATTTAACCAGTTTTACTTATGTGAAAAATTATTTGCCAGTTTTAAAATTTATGGTAAATAAGAGTGAGTGACTGAGTGAATATTAACGTCTCATTGTCCAGCTACACGAGGGCTTTTGGCCCACATAATTTTGAACCATGGTCAAGTGACATGGAACGACACCTGAGCTGGCACCCCCCTCTCCTAACTACTACACCACACCAACGGGAGAACGTTTCAGCTCTCGACAGATTTAACGTGCATTGCTGCCCTACACGGCGGGTCTTTAGTGGTACTGGGCTCGAACTCATGACATGTCTGCCATGATCCGATTCCTTGACCACTGGGCTCTCGCAGCCCCATGGTAAACAAGGAATAAGAATAATTAAGAAATAAGATAATTAAGAAATAGTGTATATTAGTCATTTCATGTCAATATATTTTCAAATTTTTCAAGTATTATCTAGTAGTATTACTAGTACAATCTCGTCATTTTAAACAAATGTTCAACAATAAAAGTTGTTCTAATAGCCAGTTTCTGCAATGTTAAGTGGCCGCGGTAGCCGAGTGGTATAGGTATCGGATCGCGACTGCCTTGTCACGAGTTCGAGTTCAGCATCACTAAAGACCCTCCGTGTAGGGCAGCGATGCACGCTAAATCTGTCGAGAGCTGAAACGTCCTCCCATTGGTGTGATGTGGTAGTTAGGAGAGGGGGTGCCAGCTCAGGTGTCGTTTACGTCACTTGACTATGGTTCAAAATTACGTGGTCCGTCGCCAAAAGCCCTCGTGTAGCCGAACAGTGCGACGTTAATATTCAATCAATCAATCTACAATGTTAAAAGATAATGAAAGAATAAATGCCTTATTTTCTGCGTTATCAGTCGAAAAAAAAATTAAAAATCTAATTTTCTTCCTTTGGAACAGTATTTCTCAAACTTTCAATATTTACGACCCAATATTCAATCCTAATTTTCATCGCCCCCTCTCCCCGTGCAATAACAATGTTTGATTTAATAATAATGTATTTTGACGCTAAAGCTACAATACGATTTTTAACCTTTTTAAGCGCCACCGGTCTCGCCAGTCAAAGCATTTATTCCCGGACGTATATATATTTTTCCCGAAGTACGTCTTTTCCATGCACGCTATTCATAAAATTTTTCCCAAGGTTTGGAATGCAAAAAAAATTTTTAACAGTGTTTGTAAGGTTTTTACTTTTTTCAGAGAGAAATTTGCTTTTGTTTTTTTTTTCCCCCCAATGCATCACTTTCGGCCGCGGATAAAGGGCGGCTTGGGGAAAGAATAACGCATTTTTTTAAATGGCGTTGGGGATTAATTATAAACGAAAAAAAAAAATTATCAGATGTGAATTTTGTATTAGTTTTCTATATGAAAGCCTATGGGTCAATCGTATATTAAACTTGTTCTTAACCATTTTGCTTTAATTATAAAAAATGGTGCATTGATACGTTTACAAAATGTATTATATCATTGTAAAGGGTATTTATTTCGTATTATGTGGGAATTTTTTGCTTTCAGCCCATTAACAATTTTTTAAATAATCTTTGTTTTCGACTTTTCAATATGTTCGCCCTCCTCGTAGGTTTCACGCCACCTGGGGGGTTTGGGGGGGTTGCCCAACAGTTTAGCGCCTTTTTAGAATGTTTGGTCTTTCAGTTGCGGGCCCCCGAGCGCAAATGCCACGGCCGTAGACTAAACACACATTACATATCATTCTGTAATGGACGTCCGTTTCGTCATTAGGGTGAGGAGGTCGGAAGGAAGATTAGCATATTCAAAACAACTTCTATTTATTCACAATTGTCAACAAAAACCAAATTTAATAGCCGTTGGAAATGCTCCAATTACCAAATATGTGAAGCAACCACGAAGTAGACAAGATATTGAAGATTAATATTAAATCAGATTACACTTAACTTATGCTGAAAGTCCACACTTTCTATTCAAACTGAACGAATCTAATTTAATCACTATATTTGACCAAATCGTCAATCTTAATATTAATATTAATCAAATAAGCTAGGGAATTTTCGCCTAACTTTACGTTAATCAATTACTACATCCTATGACAGTTAACCCCTTCTTTCTCTAACTCTAAAGTTTAATCTTTATATACAGTCTTGATTTACATAATCAAGTCTTCTTTTCGGGGGAAGGTTTTCAAAAATTTTTTAACGCACGATCATCCATTAAAAATCGATTTTCAATTTTAATATTAAAAAGAGCTATTTTCCTGAATCTAAAATGTAAAAAAATATGTTCGTTGATAAAATAACCTTAAAATTACGAAAAGGATTGATAAAATGTAAACAAGTTTACAAAGGTTTAGTTTTTAAATGTTTTATCCAAAGCAATTTTTTGCTTTTAGGAACAGTTTTAAAAACTATTACCCTATATGGTCTAAATATTTTATACTTCATACAGGATACCTGTATATAGTGAACCTATTTTTTGGAAGTAGTACGTAATTTTTAGAAAAAATAGTTTTATGTATAAAAAGGAGAAAATAAAACACATTTTAAAAATTACAAAGTTTTATAATTTTTTTAAAGAAACTATCTTATAACTTTTTACCAAAAGAATAGGTTTTACTATGTTTTGTGTGTTATTTTATATTTTTGCAAAAAGTTTTACATGTTTAAAGAATGTTTAAACATAGCCTGTGGATGAGGTCTCAAAAACTATGTCAACTTGATTAAACAGAAAAAAAAATTTTTGACAAAAAAATTATTTTGTATTTCTACAGAATGCTTAAAATACAAGGGTGATCAAATGAAAGGTGGAAACGACATAAAAAAAAAGGGTTAAATATTTGCATAATCCGCCATGGAAGAATGTGCGAGACATCTTGGGATGCCATTGGAGGCTAACGGGGCGGACAAGGCGGGCGCCGCGGGGCAGGAGAGAAAAGGCTCTTATAAAAGCGGCATCCAAATGATGCGGCAGTCCGTATGAGGACAGGATGGCATTCGAGTTCAAAATTCGACGATTGAGGAGCAGAAGTGTTAATCCGATTCTGACGGGGAAAGGGTTTGAAAAACCCGGGCAGCTATTCATCGGCGGAGATGACCGTTTACAGGGAAATGTTCTCTGACAAGTCTGTCAGAAAATCGAGTGCCGTTTTGTGCAGGCCGGGAGAGTGTGGGTGATGACAGAGACCAGCCAGGCAAACACTGTCATCGGCACTCATCGAAAGGTGGAGACCTGGGAAAAGTGATCGGCGTGTCACATTGAATGTTTGCGCTGAAGGGGATGTCAGCTATGGAACCGTGTGGACAATTGTTCCGACGGGTCGCGTTTTGGGAAGGTGTGTGCCGTTTGGGGTTTCCCGAAGCAGCCTTCACCGACCAGAAAAAGAAACTGCGTATGGGACTAGAACTGCAAATCTATTTCGGTATCAAGAAGACCCCGCTTCAGAAGCGGACCGTCCGAGTGATGAGACCTGGTGCTTTGACTACGAGCCAGAGAAGCGGGACAGCATGCAGTGGAAAGATCAGGGGCCTGAAGTCAGCAGGAAAGGTGTTGCTCCCGTCTTTTCGACGTTCAAGGTCCCACTTGTGGAATTCCTCAAGCACAGAAAAAGCATGAACCCGATGTGTACTGTGAGACACTCCGAGCCTACGCAGGTCCATCAAGAACAAAAAAACGGGGCTGCTCCCGGAGGGTTGGTTCCATGATAACCCCGTCCACACGTCTCCAGAGTCACACAAATGGAACGGACAGTCAAATGGGGAGACGTTGGACCATCGGCCCTACAGTCCGGACATGTCACCCCGCGATTTCCCTGTGTTTGGTCCATTGAAGAAACACCTGAAAGGGAAGCGCTTCAACTCGGGTGACATACCAAGGACACGTGAAGGACTGGGTCTCGCAAGCCACAGGAATTCTGGGAACAAGGAATCCTGCGGTTTGTTCATCAGTGGGATCGTTGTGCTCCGGCCTATGTGTATATTTTGAATAAAGTCAACATTTGTATCCCCCTGTCGTTTCGTACCTTTCATTTGATCAAAACCCCTTGTACCTTTATTGAGATCACAAAGAATCTAAGCTCTATTGGAAATTTTTAAAGATATAAACGAGTCATATTTTTGTCAATTTACTCTTTCGAGCAGTAAAAATATTACGAATTGGCATTTTTAATGTAAATCATCGTCAAAAGTGTCCACTTGGTGAACTTTATGACGAGGTGGTTGAATATTACAAAGTTTCATCGCTATCAAAATGGCTGTAAGTTGTGTGTTTTACAATTGTTCTTACGCATTTTTTTTGTCTTGTTTAGATGACCGATTACCAACGAGTTGACCTAAACGAAGCAAGTGGTTCTAAAAACATGGCAATTGAGGATTCCCCGTCGACATTGAATTCCACAAATGGATTTTCCAAAGCAGATGAAAATCAAGAAAGGAACTCACCGGCAGCAGGCGTAATTTTTGGCAGAGGAGATCGAAGATGGAGAAATACCTTTTGGCGTTTTTTAATCGTCTTATTGCTGCTTGTCCTAATTTTGTTTATTGTTTCAGTCATTCGAGTGCATAATACTGGTAATTTTCCCTAATAAGAATCCCTTTTTAATAAATAATAGTAATTGCTTTATCTTTATCATTCAGTTTTATTTTACTTAGGTATCTGTAAATCTGCAAACTCTCTATAAAAATGTGTTTTTATCTCGTATTTTCAAAGTAAAATTTCCATTTTCTTTTAATGCAGCCAGACATCTATTTAACGAGTCATTAAATCCCGAAAAAGGATTCATTTTATATGGAAAATTCCCTAAACAGAGAATAAACTTTCAATATTCTTCTGTTCTCGATTCCAGGAAAAATTTCGCAAAATAGATGTCTGTAAAATGAAGGTCCGACTGTATTTTAAACATATAAGCAACATTTGTTCCTTATAATATAAAAAAAAGGAATATTTATTACAATAATATAATTCCCAGTTTCTCTCTCTCTCTATGTATTTAGGCATTCTGGATTGCATTTAAAACTTGGAATTGTAAATTTAGCATGTTATTTATTTAGATTTAGAATTTTAGTTCTATTTTGGTTCAGTTAATGTGTTCGCCTTAACGATTTTCAAAGTGTTTAAAAAAAGCTTTCCGTCCTCAAAATGCGGCTCATAAAATTCAAATTGAAAATAATTTGCTGAATGTTTTATATTTAAAAACACAATTTATGTCACTAAGAAGAATGAGGCAAGTGTATTATGTTTCAATTCCATGTATTTTTAACGCGGTTGTTGCATTTATCCTTAAGTTCGGTAAATGTGTTCCCCTTTTGTTGCTTAGAAATATATTTTTGTTACCTTAACTTAAATGTTCATGAGCCAAATGAAGAAATGTTTGGAATTTACGGAACATAGTTCCACAAAACAATTTTCTTAAAATAATTAACATTATAAATACTTGATTTAATTGGAAATTTTATAAGTATTGAAAACATCTTTAACTTCAAGTTTCTTTATTGAAAAGTAGTAAGAATAAATTATACTGAACAAGTTATTTTTCTCACCGAAAAAAAATTCGAATAAAACATCTTTTAGTGTAAAAATACTCCATTGTTAGTTATGTAACCTGCTCAACCGCTTTTTCATCCAGTCAGCTTCTGAATATCCTTTGTTGTTTTCATTTCCTGATAATTTCAATTCCTTTCAAATGCATATTGGAACAGCATTTTTCTTGTTTGACCAGTGTTCACAACTACGTTTCAGTTTTGACACTTCGTTTCCTTTTCAGTAACGTATTACAAGGATTTTTTTTTCTATTTTCAATTGTCGAGGGAACCTATTTTGTTATGGATCATACCTATTTTTTTGATTTTTGGTTGGTTTAATATTAACATTACACTAAATGTAACGTGAAGAATTTTGTTGCAGATTTCGTAATTTTTATCCATCCCCCAGTGACAAGGACACCCCTTTGGCATAGTATCTCTCAATCTCATAACATTTACACAGCAAAACAGAAAGATAACTCAAGGTCTAATAGATTTCATATGCAACCGGTTCCCTTTAGTTAGAATGATCGGATCTTTAATTTAGAAGAAAGCCACAAAGCTAACGAAGAAAGTTAGTTACTATGACCTATCTGTTTTTTGAAAATCGGTTTTCTGGTTCACAGATGGATAGATACTACACTGCTGTCAGCGAAGAGGTAACACTATAAAGTAAGCTTAGAAACCACTTGAATTTTTCTTCACGCATGTATCCGAATAGAATATGCAACAAAAAATATGCTTTTCAACACAGACGTATTATGGACCCCTGTAGTGCCACCAAAAAGCGATTTATAAAAAGAACGGGATGAAGTTTTGAACTACAGTATTACGCCAAAATTACGTGATAGGTGGAACTCAGTGATAACCTTGTCAGTCGAATTCCCGTAAGTTGGGGTACGATTTCGCATTAAATACATATAAATTACTTTTAGTTGGAGCTGGAAACGAAAAAAAAATGTTTAATACAATCTGAGATAGATCAAATATATGAAATTGCAAACCGGAGTTGTAGTTTGATGTAGAAGGTTTCTCTCGTAAATCTAACAAAGTAGTCTGCCAGCTCAAAGATTCCCCCTCCCCACACACACAAAAAATTTTCTTGTATTATGCTAATCATTTTTTTATTTATTTATTCCTTGTTTTATTGAAAAAATACGCTTTTTGTTGGAGTCGATATTTTCTAAAATTTGTAACCCTATTTCATTCAAACTGGGCATTCTGTCAAAGTCCCAATTATCATTCGATCTCCTGATTGAAGATTCTTCAATGTCTTGCTATTGCTCATGAATTTCTGTGATCTCATCAATTGTGAGCATCTGATTGTGGGATTACTCCTGCAATTCTTGAATGTCCCCAATATCCACCTCTAATTTTATTTGCCTGACAAGACCACGACAATTTTTTCAATCACATTACCAATTTCATCAGGCTGTGACGCTGATCAGACCTGAGTTTCAGTAATGAAAAAAATAACAATATTTTCCAGGCATCATTTAAAATGTTTTATGAGTAATCAAGTTGCGTAGTGCTCAAACAAAAGACGAATCGATGAGATTTGAAAATCGCGTGACTCCTGGTTCGAATAAGTTGAGTTATCACTGTATAGGACTTTTTCGTGAAACTATTTTCCATCAGCGGCTTCAGTATGCCTCGAAATGACACATTCGAGAAGATTTCGTGCGGAAGTTTAGAGAGTGTGGTACCTGTGCTCTGATATAGACTTCATCACATAAGCAAGACTCAAAATTGCGAAATCCATCACATCGTCTATCGAGATTCTAATATACAAGCCTCACACTGTGATTTAAGGGAATTTATGAGTTCCTGGAGCAATTATCTCACTCGATCAGCAACTCGGTTTTCATGCCTTGGATCTTAGGGGAATGGCGAGATGCCTTTGAATGCCTTCCAGGCATGTTCTGTAGGGATAAGAGCTGGAGATCTGACCCCACACCTATTCATCCGGCACATATCCTCACTTTCCAAAAATCCGTTGTCCAGGTGACCTCTATGGGGTTTCGCTTTGTCATCATTTTAAATAAAATCTGGACTAACTGCAGCCGTGAAAAAACAAGCATAGGGCTCTAAGACTACTTCCCTATGGCTCACATTATTCATAGTGCATCTTTCCAAGATACGGGAGTTTATGCGGACATCCAATGTCCTGCTTACCCAGATCATCAATCATCCGCTGCTGTAATGGTCAATTTCTCGGACATTGGAGGGCAGGTAGTGGGCCCCTGATTCTCGTTATGGGATACTAAGGCAAAAATCACTGGTTATGTTGACTGACTCATCAGGGAAGAGAACTGCTGCCCATTGATCCATGTTCCAATCTCTATGATCTCTGCACCATTTTAAACGAATTACCTGTTCGCAGAATTGAGAGAGACAGAAATAACAGGCCTTCTTACAAACCGCCTTCTCTCCTGCAGTCTTCTGAAAACAGTCCCCCTTGAAATTCAGGATCCTTTGACCACATACAACTCCCGAAAAAACTAAAGGGCTGTAACAAACCTATTGTACTTAGCTATAGGGATCAAATAGTGATCTACTCTGGTCGTTGAAGCACTCGGACTACTTACTTTTCCAGGCTTTCTCTCGACGGATCAGTTATTGTGAAACTGTTTCCATAATTTGAACCTTACGCTGGACGTAAAATTGAATTCTTAAAAATGTTGATTTGAAACTGGCCTGCTTCTAGCTTACCCAAAATTACATCATCTAAACATTGGTGGTTACTCATTTGTACTGTTTGTATTTTGATTTAACCAATTGCTGCAAAAACCCCCCAAAATTCGACAAAATGTGCTGTCAAACGGAATGCGAATTTTGGCACACATGCTTATGAATTCTGCTTTTCATTTAGTTCTGCCCACACAAATATATACGCCTACGTATTTGACACACAAGATACGCATCTTTGTTTCGAATCAGTATTTTTATATTTCATTCAAGGCCGTGGGTAGCCTAGTGGTTAGAGCTCCAGACCGGAAGACCTGGGTTCGATGCCCGTACCGCGAAATACCCTCCGAGTACTCGCGGAGCACATACTCGTTAAATCAGTGGGTCCGAAAGTCTTGTGGGCTGATTTACGAGTGCAGGAAACTGGAGAAAATTTCCCTCCAATTCAGTTTCATGCCTAAATTGTGGAGGTGGAGATAGGTGGTGTCGCCATCTATCGTTCCTTCGGGAAGGCCTCTGACCACCCCCAGAGTGTTCTCCCTCTAAATTGGGGTAGAATAGGGCCAAATCGTACTGTCACCTGTATTTTCCTCAAAACTACGGCTAACGACAGGCGCCACTTAGCCCTTTACCATGATGAATTTCATGGGCCTTGATCTGTCCTTTGCCGATCAGGTGGCATTAGTAACAACATATTTCATTCATATATCTTTCATGAAATTCAACAAACTATGCAAATTCTCATAATTTTTATCACCTATGTATTTAGCCTTTAAATGAAATTTTATTCATTCGATTGCAATTGCTTAGAGCGTTCGTAAGGTATGATAAATCTGGTTTATAATTTATGGTTGACAAATATCGCTTAGTTTTTAATCGGAAAAATCAACTGTGTAATATTTCTATCGTTAGGTATGAAATAATAAATATTTTTAGAACTTATACCTAAGCGGTTTATTGTGTATCGATCCCAACTTCAACGCGCGGAAGAGGAGATATACGACATTCCTACTACATGCTAATATCACCGCTCTCATAATTTATTGGTCAATCTATATTTTCGAGCAAGAAACGCAATGATTTCGATTATTAAATTTTAAAAATATTACTAGAAAAAATGCAAAGGAAACTTGTTCAAATATTAAATGTTTTTTTTTTCAGACGAAAAATACTGTACCACCCCTGCCTGTGTGAAGGCAGCGGCAACCATTCTCAATTCTTTGGACCAGACTGTGGATCCATGTGAAAACTTCTATCAGTATGCTTGCGGAGGCTGGCTGAAATCAAATCCGTTGCCAGAGGATAAAACTACTTTTAGTAGATTTCTAAAACTGTCAGATGATAACAATCGTATCTTGAAATATGTATTAGGTATGTATTACTGATTGTTCTGCATTTTTTTTTTATCAATTTTTCAAATGGAGAAGTTGCTTTGGGAAGGAATTCATTTCACGTCTTCAAAGAAATTTAGCGATTTCCATACGTTTACTTTAAGGTACCCAACTACGTTCGGAACCGTGATTTTAAAAAAGCGCATAAATGGACAATTTTCATGATATTTAGTGTAATTTAGATTAGAATACATGTATAAAATTGTTTTAAGGACATTTTAACAAAAAAATGATTTAAATACAATATTTTGGCAAAAAGTTAACTTAGAATAATCTTTTTTCCAAATGTTCTCCTTTTGTGAAAAATGCTTCTATTATAATAATATTTTGCCTGTATATAGCTCAGATTTCTGTTCAGAGGCTCAACTAGAATTTTTGAAAAATTCACACTATTTTCAGTTACCACCAATTTAAATAATTATTGGGATTTTTTTCTTAAAATTGCTCCCTGTTGTCGGAAAATATGGATAAACCCACTTCTAAGTTATATATATGAAAAATTCTAGTTGAGCCTCTGTACAGAGGTCTGGGCTATATACAGGCAAATATTATTATAATAGAAGCATTTTCAAAAGAACATTTGGGAAAAAAATTATTCTAAGTTATTTTCCGAAATATTATTAAATAATTCTTTTTGTCAAATGTTCTTAAAACAATTTTACTGACAATAAGTGAACTCTAAATATCATGAAATATCTATTTATGCGCTTTTAAATTACGTCTGAACAGTCAGATACTTAAATTCGATTATATATATACTGTGTATAAGTAGACTTTAAGTTATGTATAGCTTATATATTCAATCCAGAAGCTAACGGATGGACTGTAAAAATAATGTTTTATATTGGGCGACGTCGGTGCGCCATGCTCAGTGGCTACTGGAATACTGAATACAAATTGCAAATAAAAGGCGACTACTAGCGCCACCTGTACATGCTGGTCTTTGTAATTAGTAATTTGTATATTTTATTTAATCTTAATCGGTATTATAAAATTGAACTTTATGATGAAATAACGATATACGATAATATGATAATTTAAATTAATTACGTATTCTCAAAAACCGTTTTCTTTGCTTTCTTTGGTGACAGTCGTAATTTAGGCGTGTTCTTGGTTGGCTGAATTTCTATACCCACAGAGTCCAATTGGTAGAGATTTTCGAAAGTTCTTTTTAGTTGTGTTAAATTATATAGGTTGTTTAATATATAAATATCATATCATTTATAAAGTATTTAAACTGAAATAAATGTGTTAACACTTAACTAAATCTGTTATTGTTGATAAATCTGCACACTGAAACCTTTTATTAAAAAATTGTATAAACAGACCACTTTAGTTAAACCTTTGGTGATTTTTTTCACAAAAATGGATTTTTCTCCCTAACAGGAAATAGAATTTACTTCATATCGAAAGAAATTGCGTATTTTTTAGGTTATATTTGAACTCATAACAGCAGTTACACATACCTGTTTAAACGATGAAAAATTTTTCGATCTGCTACTTTCACGAAATAAATTTTTTACTATGCATTTTTTATGTGTTGATGCAAAGTTACGGTCAGACAATGCGTAATATAAAATTAGTTACTTAAAAACAAAAGCATTTATTATCAACTTCTCTTATTAATACGCCCTAAGGCATCTACAACAGAATTATAACTATTTTTGTTGTTAAAAAACTAGCGTAGTATTTACGGTTTATGTATATATATATATATATATATATATGATTTCATTTTCAATTTTAATTTGTTGTCATATAGAAGATGCAATATGAGTTGAATATTGTTTAAGAAAAAACTACGTGTACAACTTAAAAAGGCTTTTCTTTTTTACACCAATCGTTTTTAAACACTTAAAACTTTTCGTATCTAAGTAGGAGAATCTTTAACTAACGAATCTCTCTTTCCATGTCTGTGCGTGCTCTCTAACATCACTTTATTTATTTAAAATCGCTAATAATAGGCCATCCATCCTATTATTAACATATAGTGGTTATTGACACTGATTTCAGTGCCGTAGAGCCTGAGTTCGAATCCCGGAAAAGGCATGGATGTGTGTAAATGTATAGTGCCATCGTGGCATAGGCATCGAGCATTCCAGCTACAAGTCCTCTCGTGAGGTTGGTGGAAGGGGAAGAGAGCTGGGAGTCCTTTGATCATCCCCACGGTGTTCTCCCTTAAAATTGGGGTGGAACTGAGCAAAAGTATATTATCACCTGCATGGTGCTCAAAGCTAAGGCTAACGACAGCCGTAAAAATCTAGCCCTTCGCGACCCTTCGGACCTTGATCTGATGTTACTCTCGATCAGGTGGCATAAGTAACAACAACGAAATCGCTAATATAACTCACATAATTAAATAGAAAATAAATTTGTTCAAAAATTTAATAATAAGCAAACACATTAAACCCACAATTTTAAACCTGCATTTTCAGCTAATATGAAACAAAGCTAGTAATGTTTGTAAATAAGGAATCATTTTGGAGAAATATTACAATTTACCTAGTTAAACATAATAATGTAGTTTAATAATATTGTCTGGTCCCTTGCCTCTCTAATTTTTATGCCCTGCACGTTTTATGAATCTAAATTAACCCAAGAAGTAATCTTTTTTTTTAATTTGTTTTAATTGAATGGCACATTTTCTAAAGACCTCAGCTTTCGATCTAAATTAAACAACTTACACATACTTAAAACTAATTTTTATCTAAAATGTAATAGTTCTGTTTATACTACTCGAAACATCGAAAATAAAAATATAATAAAACTAATGGTATATATTTTTTCTTTCTAGAAATGAGTTAAATTTTATTATGCTATTTTAAAAGACAGAAGTATAATTCTACTTTATTTGTGCGTGTGTGTATATGTTTTTTCTTGCTTATTCTTTAATAAAATTAAAACTAGTACTTCAAAGGAAAATTTAATTTTATTTGCAACCTTGTTATTTAAGTAATTACTTAAGAGTGAGGATACAAAAAAAAAGAAAAGAAAAGAAAAAAAAGTATTATTTAAGGTTTCATTTTTATCTTAACTTCACCTTGAGATGCAACTTCTTGGGTCTAAAATAAAACTTCTTCCAGGAAGCTTGTTAAGTTAATGTTTTTTAACCTTGCACTTAGGTGGCGGCGTTTCACAACACGATTAGTTAATATTTTTATTAAGATCAACAAATGAAAGTTCGCACATTTAGTGAAATCGAGAAAACATGTAATGTTAATTACTTATCAATCATCAAGAACTGAATTTTGATAATGATGTCTTTCAAATGATGTATTCTCTGAAATTGTGCTTGGTTAAAAAGAATTTCGAAAGATTCTATATTCTCAAAATTTTCAGAAACATTTTATACCTTGCACGGATGATTCAAGAAATATAACAATGGGAAAGGAAAGATACAAAAATTAATAAGCTCAAAATTTAGTTAATATTTTTAAAATTTTAAGTGAATTGCTAATTGGATTCCAAAGAGAATGTCTTAGCAAAGACAAAGAAATAAATATCGCTAAATTACCTAGTACTTACATTCATCAATCAGGCAAAATAAAATAATATTTTTTCGTTAAAACTCGTTCTTAACGGTTTGATATGGTCGCTCTCCATATCTTTGATGTCAGCTTGAATTAGAGGTGTGGGATTTTCAAAATGATCAGACATTTTTAAATTCTTAATATGACTTTATTAAGAATATAACTTAAACTTCTAATAATTTAAATAAATTTATATAAGTGAGAATCTAATAAACAAAACACACAGCGATAGTTAAACCATATCACGTAATTTAGACTACTTTATCTAAATAATTATATTATTCGCCTATTCTCAATTCTGATAATATTACAAGTCCTAATATCAAATAATCAGTCCTACCTTCATCCAAAATAAGATTCTATTACGGTACGGAAACACTTGGGCGCGCGTGCAATGGTATGCACCTTGTATCAATGGCTGAATATCTCGGTAACTTTATGATAGGCCGTCAATTCACACTCGTATCTCTTCCAAACATAACTTCCCTAAATTGCCATACTGCTTACTGAAACTTCTGTTCTTTTAAAAGCTATCTTATTTGCATTTCATAATCGTATTTTACTTCTTGGATTTTGGTTGAAAAAGATTTGCCATCAATCTTGGCTGCCAAAGAACCCAGAGATTATGTTACAGAAAAGACGTGTGAGTCCGTCACAACCCCTCCAAGAGGCAAAACGTGATTTATTCGAGGGTCTTAATGGCCCTTATGAAATTACGTGCCTAAATTTTTATTTCTGAATCTCCTTATTTTCCAAGTTTTATTTAAATTTTAACCTTGAATCTCCTCATTTTAACTATAAATTTTCAATATTCAACTTAAATTTAATTTTCATTATTCATCTTAAATTTAATTTTTAATATTCCTCCTTAATTTAAACTCTTGACAACCACAATAAATTTTACTCAATTAATTAGACCAACACCAACAGCCTTGCATTTCAATTACGGTAGATTCTCACTTTTACAACAAATATGGGTATGCCCCATTCATCTTGTCGGATTTATACAAAAAATTTGCTTCATTTTACAATCCACGTTACTTGACCATGGTTCAAAATTACGTGGTCCGTCGCTAAAAGCCTTCGTGTAGCTAAACAGTGCGACGTTAATATTCACTCACTCAAAGAATGAACTACTGCATAAACGCATTGCAAACAACTAGCTTCGGACATTTATTGGAAACTTGAGTAATTGCTAGGAGTTGGCGTCTGTGGTGGTTCAGAGAATGTACCACCTAGCATCAATTTCTGAGGCATTTTAACAAGTGGTACATTCTATTTAGAACTGCTCAATAAACGAATAAGAATTGGTGGTACAGTATGTGTACCACCAAGCATGAAAGAGGTAAGACTCAATTTTATGGCTGAGAATAATGTTAAACTGATATTTTACGCAATGTCAGGATTGATCTTGTACAGGTCTCCTCCAAAGCCTGACTGTGAAAATTTCATGTTCGAGAGATTGTGCCTGAAATCGGTCTTTCAATAAAAATATGTACCGTGGCTTAAAACACTAGGAATAACTGCAAACACTAATAATAGAGTTAATTATTTGATCAGGCTGTAACTGTCCTTTCACAAGATTTACGTAAATAATCAAAAACTCGCTCATCTGAAATATTTTCAGATTCATAGAAATGTATATCTTCGAAATGAGGAAAGTCCCCATGTTTACAATGAGATCTCGAATACGAATTCCAATAAGTCTTATCAGAGAACTTTTCAGAGTGGACTTTGCTATCAAAGTCAATAAGTGTCTGGGTTTACGCAACAAAGTACTAACTGACTAATTTAATTTTGAAAGCGAAAATCTCCGCTAATCGCTATCTTCTCAATATTACACGTATATAAAGAGCTATCTGTTTCCTCATACACATCCCTCTCTCTCTCACTCAGTTTTATATCTTAGAACCAATGTCCACAATATGTTCCCCTCTAAGGAGTTGGTGAGTGAAATTTTAACTAAAAGTAATATTGCATCATGTTAGTTTAAGAGGGAATCCCGCGAGATGGCCCTCCTCAAACTTTAAAGTTTTCGTGTAAGGCCCACTGTCATACCTCCTGCCTGGGGGTACCATCTCTTCATCTACGTGACGTAGATTTGTGGGAGGAAATGATTGATCACCCAAGTTAGCCATAATAAATACAATTTCTTATTATCCAAATATATTGATCAACACAAGTCTTACTATAGGAAGGCAATCAGGAGTGATATAACGTATTCCTAAATTTTAAGTAAATAGGCGCCTGGAATCTTAACAACTTATCTCTAAACAAAGTTATTCTGTGAATCTTTATCTTCCTTAATTTCTTTAACACGCTATAGCCCGTTCTATAATTACACTTCTAAGTTTAATGTCTTCCCATCGGCTCACGGTGTTCCATCTCAAGCTTAATCCTTCTTTTTTTGCGATTCCAAAACCTTCACTATATTCACTAGATAATTTGAATATCACGGTTTCTTCTTGAGAGGATTGGCTGTGAATTAACTCAATGCTGGCCCTAAAGATTCCCCAAGAGGATTAATAGGAAAAATGTGGTAAAGCCCCGTCACAACACGACTTATCGAGATCCTTCGACCGCAGGTGTGAGAGGGTTCGAGTAAGGAGCAGCCATTTCTCAATTGAAACAGTTTTATTTTGGCTTTTTCACTTATTAGATTTTATAAACTTTCACGAGAATGCACTTAAATAACTAAACCCGAGGAGCAATCAAACCTATTAACCTAATTATAATAGAAATAAAAGCATTCTTATCTTATCTCCTGAGCCCTCTCGCCTCAACACATGCTTAGTCCTTCCTCAGTACGTCTGCCGGTCGTTAATACTATACCTTCTTCCTATTCTCAATTTTCAACCATCCTCCCACCTACTTCACGACTAGCACTTAAATAGAAGCTCGCATTTAAATAAATCCAAGTCACTTCTACGGAAAGCGGTTTTCAACTGAATTAACAGTTAAAAGGAGTATTTTATCCTAGAGTATTTGTAGACAGCCTGAATAGAACCCATCATAAACTTCAGTACAGCTATGTAATTCCAATGTAAAAAAATTCCTTGAAAAGTGTTCCAGCTTTTTATTTTCTTGAATGAAAAGCACATAGATGCGTGCCAACTGAAATGCCCGAGATATTAGAGGAGGAGAATATGGAAATATATGATACAACTTCCGAATTTCTTTTTTTAATTTTCATGCATATATAATGTACTTGGCATAAATGTTACTCAAAACGTTTAACTTTTAAATGCATGTAACAATTCAAAATTCTTGTTTCTTCACAGATTTATGAAGAATAGGATGATATATAGACGTCTAATGTAAAATTGTTATAAAAACTATAAAATCACTCTTCACATACTTTGCTAATATTTTCATAACTGAACTGATATCACTTTTAATGACTCAAAAAGAATGAAAAATGTATTGTGAGAAATAGTTATATCTGGCAGGAGGGCGCAGTTGGTAAGACGTTGGTTTGGTGTTCCAGAAATTTCGGGTTCGACCCTTGCATAAGTCTGTGAATTTTGAGGATGCAAAAAATCAACAGCATCCATGTCGTATGATTATGTGGCATGTAAAAGATCCCTTTAGTGCCTGTTCGGCTTAGGGGTTCTCGTCAAAATTAAATTCCTAGGGCAATTCCACATCGTTAGAGCTCATATTACTCCCTCTGGGGAGGAAATTATTGGTCAAATTTATATTGTGGCAATTGGTATATATAGTTCCGCACTAAAAAGTGATACCAGCTCTTTGGGAATATGGTAAATATACCAATCCTCGGCCACATTTGAAAAAAAGAAAAGTAGTTTTATTTATTTACTGATCTTTTACCTCAATTTAAATTTCAAAAGTTCTGCTGGAAAATGGATTTGGGATTTTTAAAAACAGGTATTTCTATATTAATGAGTGTGTTAAACATTTAAAGTTACAAAACTTTCTCCGACAGTTTTCAAAGCGGTTTACATCAAACGATAATTTTTTTTCGACTTCAAAATGTAGTAAAATTCTTAAAAGGTCAAATTATTATTAAAAAATATGAGTTATTTAGTTTTGTAGTGAAAAAGGAAAAGTAGTTAGATGCGACTACTTTTTTTAACATTTGTATTTTTCGTGACATTATGCCCCTTACTGAAAAATTTCGTGCAGCTCTTTACAATAGTTCAGTAAATGTTCAAGGTCAAACTTCAATCGAGAAAAAGGCTGACATTAAGGGGTTGTACCCTAATTTATAATATTTTCTAATCGTTTTACTTATTAGTATTTGAAAAAAAATTATGAATCCTTCTTGCGCCACCAAATATATGTGCAGATTTTTCAAATACTTCTAGAAATGATTATGGAATCAAAATGAAATTGTGAACATAAGTAATAACGCACATTCTCTGCCTAATCCTTCAAAAAGAATAGGTTTCATAATGAGAAAATTTTCAAAAGTTAATGATTCCAATTAAGTTGTTTCATTATTGCCATAACTTAAAACTCTTTAAATTATTAATAAAGAAAGCAATTTTATCTAACTGTAGAAACATTTTTGAAAGACTTTGAGGCCCTCTTTTATCCTAACACACTCTAGTTCATTAGTGTCCAAAAACTTTACTTTCTATATTGTTACATATTCTACATTGTTATTATATTGGGTAATCAGAGAGTTTTATTTTACCTTTTAATGGTGTAAATACTTTAAATCTGTGTGTTTAATAAGTTAATATTATTTTTGTTGCCTACATTTATGATAAAAACTAATAGCCGCAAGCAACGTCATCCCTTACATTATAATGACGTTTCAATGAAAACTTGGCGAAATATTGGAGATTAGCGAACTTGGTATTTGGTGATCCTTTCGGATGACATAATAGGATTCTTCGAGAAAGATCTTTAGTGTGTCTGCTATGACCGAGTATTTGCTTGTGAATAGTCTTTACCGTTAAGGTATCCGACTACCCTAAAATCATGATTTTTTAAAAAAATTGACAAATTTTTCTTATGATTTTATTGCATAGGCCATCTTATTATCTTAATAAAAATACCAAGTTTTTTTTTTTTTTTTTCCATTCACTAGATCAAAAACTACAGGTGTTTTAGTAAAAGCACTGATGTCCCATAACTTTTTACACAAGACATCAAACTTTAAAACACGCGTTTTACTCAAAATGTTTTTTTTTTTTTTTCGAAAAGCTCAAACGGGGACAGCGATTTCTCAAAAAGTTTTGAAAATAATTTAATTGAATTTTTTGTGTATGTTCTGTATAATAGTGGAAGTGTGTTTTGACCTTCAGACTTATCAATCACTGTTTTATTACAAAATTTACAGTCCCTTATGTGAATATAATCATTGTTTTTTTAAGCAATTTCATATAATCACTCAGTTAAAGCTCTCTAGTTTTAGTAAAAATTAAAATATCTTTTATCCTGAATGTCATTTCAAACATGAATAATACAGTAACACATCAAAATTGAAAAACTGAGAATTTGTCCATAAGATTTTCTACAGATCAAACCCCGTTTACGTAATTTTTTGTATATTTTCACCAGTTTTTTCTCATTTTAATAATAATAATTTTTTTCTGTTTTTTCCAGTTTTTCTTTTGCAAAAACATACTAAATAAATCTAAAAATCACAAAAAAAACCCATATCTCCATTTTTTCTAAAAAAAGTTGTCACAAGTACTCGGATAACTTAAGTACATGCATTCTTAGAGAGTTTTAGTTGTGTTTGAATGGTACAGAAAGTGTGAGAACCCTCTGAAACTTTTGTATGAGTTTTACTGTTCTTTATCTTGTGTTTTAAGGACCGTTTTTATCAATAAATGTCATCGCTCTTGAAGAACTGTTTTGTTCTTTGGAACAGACTTAGCATAAAATACACGAATCCCGATCCGTTCAATAACTTTGGTGAACCGATATGTTCCTATTTGGACAACAATAAACCTATTTTGTTTAATTTAAAATTGTTCTAGTAAGCATCATTTCCCCCCTTCTTTTTACTTCGTGTTTCCATGAGACAGAATCTGTACTATTTGAAAAAAAAAAATTTTAAATTTAAAATTGAAAAAAATTAAATGTAAATGTTTATCTATGTAAATGTGTAGCATCATGAAATAACCAGTGAAGTGTATGGGCAGTGACTAGTAAACCATAAATCTTATTTCTACTACCATTTTTTAACAGTATACTTAGAAAAACATGCTATATCTAATTATTAGAGATCAGTGTAATTTAACATCTGTAAAAAGGACTAAGTTTATACAGTAATAAGGCTTATTTAGTTAATAAAATTTATCCTGTGTTATGCGCTCTTCTTGATTGAATAAATAATTTATAAAAAAAATTCCCCAAATTAACTATTTTTTCCCTAAATAGAAGGGAAAAATTTATCCTCTCACTGTTGGATTCCTAAACTTATATATAGACTTGAACCAAACATTCAGTGGCGTAACGGATAATATTTGGGCACACCTGCAAAGTTAGTGTCTTGTACATAGCTTCAGTCAGTCTTTGGGCCCCCTAAACCCTGCTCCACCCCCCCAAACAGGGTTGTGGGTGAAATTTTTACGCCACTGAATACATTCCTTTCTGTACATGTGTTTTACAAAGTATTCTTATAAATAAAAATTATTACCTTGTTTTAATTCTGTTTTATTTAAAACAGTTCTTTTTTTACTCCCTTTATTTTATACTTATTTCCAGAGGACGAACGTTTTGAATTGAAAGGTGAAGCAGAGAAGCAAGCGCGAATTATGTACCGCTCCTGTATGAATAAAACCAGAATTGAAGAACTGGGGGCTCAGCCGTTATTAGAGCTGTTGAAAAAGGTTAGTGAAAATTTTAGATCAATGAATTTCTTTTGGGATAGCATAATAAAAGCAGGGCATTAAATGTTTCTCGCAATCGCACTATTTCAAAAACCCGAAATATTAGATTGATTAGGATATTTAATTTATTACAATTACTATATGCTTATTTTTAAAAAAAATCATGTGGTAGTAATTCTGGTAAATTCTGATTAGTAAACACGAAAAGTACTTAGCTTAGACCAGAGTTTTGTAAACTTTTGAGAGCTAAATAATAAATAAAGCAAAATATTTAAGTTATCAAAGAGTCATCTAGAACACAAGGTGTTGCCGAATTCCACCGACAAATTCAGAGGAATGATAGTAGGTAGCATGCAGACAACAAATCATTATAGTACATGGGTCTCAAACTACGTTTGGTCAGACTAACTAGCAAATATAATTGTAAGGGGTGTGATGTCAAGTAGAATGAAAAGGGGCAATAAGAAGTAAGAAATACGTTTAACAGCCATCAAACATGTTTACAATACGAACAATGCATGTCAGCTCGAAGTCAGAAATGCAATAACAAGTGATTGTCATAAGAATTGTTCTGTGGCCCCGGGGGATGTACACAACCGACACCGAAGACGTGGATTTAAAATAATTCGTATTTGGAAGGAATTTTAAAAGACCGGGGATGCCGTTCCCAAAAACCACCGGAGCGTGTTCTAAACAAGCGATTCCAGGTAGCCCCCTGAAGAAGAAATCCAGGGAATTGAGGTCCAGGGACTGTAAAGGCCAAGCAACTAGTCCGTCGTGTTCAGTCCACCTCCCAGGATATATAGCCTGGAGGTGGTTACACACCGCAATCGGAAAATGTGCTGGTATACCATCATGCGTGAGCCACACATTCTGGTGCACAATCACCGGTACTTCCTGTAGCACAACTCCGGGAGAACTGGGAATTTTGCATACGTGTTGCTTTCTACAACCCTTCCACGGCGCTCCAAATCCTCACTTTCCTATGACCACTCCATTCGTCTGGCGTATCGTCCTCCTGACGGCTACTACTATCGCGATTTTCCCAGATGAAAGGTAGTTTGCGACCCGATGTTCTATTTTGATTTGTCGTTCTCATGCTATCTTCTATCATCCCTCTGAATTTGTCGGTTGAGATCAGCAGTGCCGGTTTAAGCTCATTTCGGACACTGGGCTCAAAAGATCTACGGGTCCCCATTGGTACTGTTGGATCCAAAAAGGGGCTCTTGGATCCGGATAAGCCTGGCTTTTCGCGGGTTCCTTTAGGCTCCTCCAGGCGCTGGGTCCCTGGGCGCTTACCCCAAGCACCCAGTGGATAAATCGGCACTGGAGTTCAGCAACACCCTGAAAACATACGCGTGCTCAATAGGAAGAGGAGGGTGTAGGGATCTCAATCAAGACTCTCTTACTCCAATTATAAATAATATTTAACATTTAAATAAAGTTTTACATCATGCAATTTTTTCTATTCCTTCAAAAACTAAGAACTATCGAGGATGGTTCTATTTCTGTTGTGATCAATGCAAGACAAACATTGCCAAAGTATCATAATGTTGAAAATTAAACTTTAAAAATTTAAGAAAAAAATTCCGTACGTATATGTTAAGTACTTTATTCTAGAACTTCATGTTAACACACAAATACTTAAAAATGACTTTTGTTGTTTTTGTATAAATAAATAATTTAAACACTGTTTTTATAAACCGTTAAACACACAAGTCATAAATAAGGAATTCATTTTTGCCACTTAACTCATATATGAAAATAAATCGTTGCGGGGAATTTGTTTGAAGAGTGTTTCCCCTAGTGGCCTTTTTACCGATAAATGGATATTTGCTTGATTATAAAACTAATTTTAACATTTTAAGTGATTCTCAATCAATTTTGAAAAAGGAAAACAACTTGATATAAAAGTAAATGTCCAAAACCAATAAAAGTGTTAAATGTACATGCAAATACAGGTAGATATGATTTAAATATATAATTTTAAAAAAATAAAGAGAAAATGAAACAAAGTGTATTTTTAGCTGGCAATTATTTTTTTGATAATACATAGTTGTAGAAATCTGAAGAGTCGCAATTATCTGTGCAAAGAGCTTACGAGCCTCGTTTTGCTGACTCTTGGCGGAGACTTTCTTAAAATTGTAGAACAATCTTTCTCCTCAATATACGTTAAAAAAGTCAATTTCAATGAAGCATTAAAAAAAAGTACAGTACAAGTTTCAGTGGTTACGAGGGGACTGAGAAAGGGATTTTAAGCATTATACCGGGTGTCCGAAAAGTATGACTACACTTTTAAATATTAATTACAAATGTCACGGACCTTCGACCACGGATGTAAGAGGATTCGAGTAAGAATCAGACTTTTCTCAATTTAAATAATTTTATTTCCTTTTTCACTTATTAGACTTCATAAGAAACCTGGAAATGCGTTCTAATAACTAAACACAAGGAGCAATCAAATTTATTAATCTAACGGTAATATGAATAAGAGTACTTACATATATATAGAGAGAGAGAGGGAGAGAGAGAGCTCAGGAGAGAGTGTATATATATATATACTCTCCTGAGCTCTCTTGCTTAAACACTTGCTTAATTAGAAGCCGTAGGGGATGGCCGGCTACCTTTTCATTTACTTCTTCCTCCTGTAATTAATAATACTAAGTGGGATCACAGCTCGCTAACGCTATGCTTTCTTCTTATACTCAATTTTCAACCAACATCCTGCCTACTCCATGATTGGCACTTAAATAGAAGCTCGTATTTACATAAAACCAAGTCATCTGTACGGAAAGCATCTTTCAACTGAAATCACTTCTAAAAAGAGTATTTTATCAAGAGGATTTTTGTATAAGCAAAAAACCCGCTACACATACACACAGAAAAGGAAAGATATTCATTTACGGTATTTTGTTCCATAAGGTTTTTTTTACAATGCTTTATCGCACAATTTCAGTGTGCGCACACTTACGCGCAACACATCAAGTCTATACAAGACTTTAGCCATGTTCTGTGAAACATTGTAAGATCAACAATATGAATGACCAATGTAATTCGACTTTTCATTTCATCAGTGTCACCGATCGAAGATTGGTAAGCAATAATTTTTACGTATCTCTACATGAAGAAGTCCAAAGGTGATATGTCTAGAGATCTGCTATGAACATGCATGAACATTGCTATTGCATGCTATTGAACATCGTCTTTCCAGTCGCTTGGGAAACATTTTTTTTTTACTTTCTAAACTTCAGTGTGGTGGTGCCCCATTTGCACTATACACGTGTTGCAGATTTTAATTCGATAAACTATGCTACAAATTGCACTTGTTCTTCCTTTGAAGCCATTTTGAAACGATATTGCTTTAAAACGCGGACGTAGCATCATCTAATTTGAATTTCATTAAACAGAAAGTTTAATCTTTTCTTTACGAAACATAAAGAGATCTAGGTTTGTTTATTTTTATTTCATTTTTCAATTCCTACTATTAGTCACTCTCTCTCTCTCTCTCTCTCTCTCCTATATATATATATATATATTGTTCAAATTTTCAATCGTTAATAAATTAATTTTTATTCATCCACTCAAGCTCAAATACATTTTTCATTTTCATAGATAGTGGGTGACATTTGATGTTAATACAGTTTTTTCAAATATTAATTCATTAATTCTTTTTAATTAATAAATAGTAACAAACAAAAGCAATAGTTCAACACCATATATAAAAGGAAAATCTCTCGTTGTGTCACTTTGCGCAATGGATAGCGCGTTGGATTTCTAATCCAAAGGTCACGGGTTCGAATCCAACCTGGGTTGGCCTCATTTCTGAGAATGTGATTTCTTTTACTATACTATTTTATTGGAATAATTAAATTTAATTAATGAATAAGTAGTAAAAAACAAAAATAAAACAGCCAACAGCATATATAGAAAGAAAAATGGAAAATTTCGAGGGAAGTCGCTTTCTATTTTTGGCACTGAATATTGTGATTCTTTCATATGTATATACATATTTATAATAATTGTAATTATTTCGTAAAAAGTAACTAAAATAATATTTTTTGTTGTTGTTGGCCTAAGTAGGAATTAAAACTTACCGTACAATCCGGCGTATAACGCGCACCTATACTTTTAAGCTGCATTTTTGAACTTTTAGGTATATTTGCCGTATAACGCGCACCCTTTTTTTTCGAAGAAACCTGAAATGTAATTATGCAATTCGCTTATGCTTTGAAGTCAATTATTCTAGGTATTATCCCAGGCTTTTGAAAAAATAGCATGCTGCTAGAATTACAACTCTTTAAGTTCATGATATGTTCTTTTTTTTTCTTTTAAATAAACAGTATTTTGATACACATAGAAGTCTAATTTTTGTGTGATCATCTCTTCTTTTTTATTTTTGAAGCTATCATTTTTATACCGGGTGTATAACGCGCACCTTTAAATTTTGATCGTATTTTTGGTGTTAAAGGTGCACGTTATACGCCGGATTTTACGGTATTTTTTTTTTATATTGCTTGTTGGAACTTTCCGGACACCTTATACATTTAATTTCTTATTTATATTTAATTATAATAATTCATATTTCCAGAGACGAAAAGCACATTACATCAGATTTTTATTTTTTATAACTTTCCACATTTTGTGTCATCATCCAAAGGCTCCCAAGATCATGGATATCGCCCATGAAGAATATGACAGCGGCAATCTCAAAAACTAGTCTTCAACAATGACCTGAAAGGTTACTGCTGAAGACATGACTATTGAAGGTTATTGATGATCTCATTCTTTTGGCCTTGGAAAATCTGAATAACAGAAATTATTCCTTCAAACTTTTTTGTTTCCTTTTCTGTTTGAAAGACTGTTTAATAATATGTCTCGCATCCGGCTAAAAAGATCTCTACAACGGAAATGTATTGATAAACATTTGCATTAATTTATGCAAACTCACATATACATTTCTGTTAAGATTCGTTTAAGTAATAAGTTCGAGGATCACCAGTACAAATTTTCAAAATATTCTGCTGAGATTTTAGGTATTTTTTCTTCCGTATTGAACTTCCTATATATTGATTTGTAGACATTTAATCTTCATTCTTCAACATCCCCTTTACCTTTTACCATATTGTAGTTTTGTACAGAGGTTTGTGGTGTTCTTATACCTATTGAATTTGATACTTTCAGAGTTAAAAAAAAATAAGTATTATAATTTATTACAGCCTGAAAATCATTTCATATTATTTCATTGCAATAAATATTCTCGTAAAGATTTTATATATCGTCGGTCTAATTATCAGACTGCGTAATTCCATCTGGTATGCTAATTTGATATAGTAGGGCTAGGCGTCAAGTTGTTGTTTATGTTCGCCAAGATAGGCGATAATATTACAATATGGTTTACTTTAATATTTTTATCGTGCGATAATGTAGTTGCCATGGGGATAACGTATATTAGTGTTAGTTTTTTTGTTTTGGTTTTTTTTCCGCGGGATCTCTGATCAGCAAAAGTAACACATTGTTACAAATTTTGTGTAATGAACGCTTAAAATAGTGTAAATAATTAATATCTCTGGAAGTGTAATACATTAATATTACTTTCTGTTGTATTTATTTTATGTTAAAATCTTGCCACCACCTCTCCCTTCGAAATCTAGTTTTATTATGAAATAAAAAAAATGTAGTGATTACACTGATCGAGGAATAAATTAAAAACGGCGCGCGCACTGAGGCATGGCGTAGACAAAACGAAAGGATTAAGGAATAGCGCCAAAAAGCGCCTGGCGCGTTGCACTCTATATCAAATCAGTAACACCGGTGGAGTTACGCAGTCTGATAACTAGGCCGACGATATATATAAAGTCTATTCCTCAAATAAAAAAGAAATAGATTTTATAAAAGGCAGATATATTACATCTAAAACTCTCATTTAAAAGTTTAGTTAAGTTTGCTATACGTAAAATTTCCCATTAATAATGCATATGTGATGAAACGTCTATAGAAGGAATTGTAAATACTGTCAGCCCCCATTATCATTGTGTATAAAAATGCATTTTAGTTCATTTTTCTTAGATCCTTAAATATACGATTTTATTATAAAACGGTTAGAAATCGAGGTTTTTTATAAATATTTTTTAAAAAATCTTCCTCGAAAATGTTCCTGGATTTTCTTAACTTTAACTGTTTAATTCGTTAAATTAAACAAAGCTCCACAACGTTAATTTCATTCTGTACTATTAATTAAATTTAGTTGTACACCGTATTAAATTTATTGGAATTTTTGTAATAATTTAATAGGAAACGCGAAGAAATAGTATTAATCTTTATATTAATAATGTAACATACTTTAAACAAGTAATATAAAGGTTTATTTATTTTAATGTCAATTCCTACTTAGCTCAAGAAAGAAAAATTTCATTTTAGTTCATTAAATTTAATTAATGAATTAATATTTTAAAAACTCTATGAACATAAAGTGTCATCCACTACAAGTTTAAAAAATGTATTTGAACTCCAACGGATGAATAAAAAGTATTTTATTAACGGTTGAAAATTTAAACAAGATTATATATATATATATATATAGGAAGATATTAAACTAATAATAGGGGAATTGAAAAAGGAGAAAAAAAGGAAGGACAAGTGCCTTAAAAATGTTTCACATTTTCTTTTAAAACGATGATTGCTATTCATTGGTCATTCTTTAGCTCTCATTAATAAAAAGAACTTTGTTGTAACTTTTGTCAGATTGGAAAATACTAGCGTATTATACAGTCGGATAATTTCATCAAATGCTGTGATCGTTAAAATTAACGATTTTTTCAAAAATAATAACACCACCATTTGGTGACGAATTTTGATGTGACGAAATTGATCATGATTATTATTACTGTGTTGGAAAATGCACAGGAATGATTTTACACTATTGGCTGCATATACTCGCATTTGGCGAAGTCTTTTAATGTGACAAAATCAGCCCACAGTGCATAACACGTAAGTACCGAATGACGTTCATATAAAATTGTTTATCATCAAAATATTTAAACTTAGAAACATTTTAAAAAGATACCATAAAGGAAAGAAAAATTTTTGCTGTTTGGTCGTTTTTGGGATCATCGGGGGAAAAAGGAAAAAAATTTTACAAAACAGAGATGTTCCAGAAGTATGTTACGTCCTTTTTTCCGAAAAGGAAGCTGGCATATCAGGTTTAAAAAATGGATGTCATAAAAACCACATCTATTGCTGATTCAAGGGCCCATGGCGTCAGCGAAGAGTGATGACTCGGCCCGGCATCTAAGAAGGGGGGTGGGCGCCCGGGGTCCCCCAGTATTTGCAGAACAAATCAGATGACAAGAGAAGTAGGGAACGGGCCCAACAGGGAGATGTTTTTTGGGAAAAAAAATGTTCATTGGGATTTTTTGGAACTCTTGTGGTGAAGGGGATGTCTCGTCGTTTTTGGTCACTGTTGTTGTATTTGGAAAACGGTTGTGGAACTTAAAAGTCGGGGACATCCCTCTACCTTTGGGAAGGGCAACATTACCACATCAAATTTTTCACTTTTTCCCGGGAAAACCCCGGGGTGAAAATACGGCATTTTCTAATTTTTTTCTTTACAGAGATCGGTTTTTTTTGGGGTAAAATTTCTAAACTAGAAGTACAAACCAACACGGGGGACCAATGATTCAAAATCATGGGGGCTTTTGAGGGATGGAACTCCTAAAATAAACAAAAAATTATAAATGGGGGGGATAACAATATAATAAGGGGGGTAAAAAAAATAATAATGGATAACAATAGTGTCCCCCCTTTGGGACCGTATCTTTGATTGTCAGCGTGAGCTGAGGTGTGGGTTTACGAAAGGAATAGACATTTTAGATTCTTAATATGATTTTTATTAAGAAAAACTTAAATGTCTAACAATTTAGATACAATTTAAATAGCGAGAATCTGGAAGAGAACAAACACACACAATGATAGTTCGATATAACAAACACATACAATGATCGCTAACTTAGCCCACTTTCTTAAATTAATTATTCCCAATCCACCTACTCTCACTTAAATATTTACAAGTCCTAATATCAAATAATCAGCCCCTACCTTAATCCAACTAAGATTCGATTTCTATATGGAGACGTCTGGGCGCGTGTACAATGGTATGCACCTTGTATTACTGGTTTATTTTCCAAATAACTTCACGAGTGGCTGTCAATTCACGCTTGTATCTCTTCAAACATAACTTTCCCTAAATTGCCCTCTTGCTTACTGAAACTTCTGTTCTTTTAAAAGCTATCATATTTGCATTTCTTGTTCACATTTCGCTTCTTGGGTTTTGGTTGGAAAAGAGTTGCCATTAATCTTGGCCACCAAAGAACCCAGAGGTCATGTTAAAAAAAGACGCGTGAGCCCGTTACAAATATAATAATACAATAATATATGGGTGGGAGTGCTGCGTTGAGGCACGATCAGAAAAAAATAACACATCAACGGAAACATAAAATGCTCATTAGCAGTATACTTAACGAGTGATTCCGTACAGAAAATGTTAAGGTAGTCTTAGAAATTTCATCCACCAACCGTCATGCATGCTCGGCGACCCTTACGGCGTGATTGGTGATAGTTGAAGGCATAAAAGCGGTGTGCCAGGAATCTGATACACCATCAAAATCGACATTTGTGCTTGAGATTTCGGTCGTTAAGGGTGATTTTACTAATAGCAACAAAGCGGACATGCATTTAATGACGATGATGCTAATAGTAACAGCAGAGCTAGGCTAAAAGCTGCATCAGGAACGCTTTCCAAGTTGACACATGCCGAACCACAAAATGTTTAAGCAATTACGTCGACAGCCGTGTGAAAATGATTCATTTACAGCCAGTTCTGATGGAAAGGGTAGATCTAAAACTTTTACGACAAACACACCTAGAAAAGTCATCTTGGGCCATGAACACGAAATCCCGATGCAGTGAGTGAATATTAACGCCCCCGTTCAGATACACGAGGGCTTTTGGCGACGGACCACGTAATTTTTGAACCATGGTCAAGTGACGTGACACTCCCTGAGCTGGCACCCCCTCTCTAACTACCACACACACCAACGGGAGGACATTTCAGCTCTTGACAGATTTAACGTGCATCGCTACCCTACACGGCGGGTCTTTAGTGGTACTGGGCTCGAACTCATGACATGCCTGCCATGATCCGATACCTGATCACTGGCTACCGCAGCCCCCCATACCCGATGCAAGTACAAGGGCTGCAGCATGTGTCCACAGGTTCAAGTCAACCAACCGTTTGGGGTTTTACTGTTGAACTGCTGGTGGATGCACTTTCTAAAACTATTTTAAGATTTTCTGTACAGGAATCACTCGTTAAGTATGCTGCTAATGAACATTTTATGTTTCCATTAATTTGCTACTTTTGCTATTTTTGCCTCACAACGCAGTACTACTGCCCATATATTCCCATATTAAAATTGTTTGTTTTAGTGAGATCTAAGTTTGTCCTATGATTTTACAATCCCCCTGTTTGTCAAAAAATAATGTATGATTTGTAGTTCGGGATGACATCGTGTATTTTTTAAACAAAATAAGTTTTTGTGTGAAAAAATAGGATGATACTTATTTTAAGAACTTTCCTTGTATTTTGTCAAACACGCTAGACGAAACATTCTTTCTAAGGAACTGGTTTCTGTATTCAGTGACGCCAGTGAAGCCTAAATTCTCTATCACACCTCAGAAATGCTGATTATAGCTTCATCTCATATCCAAACATAAAGGGCATATCCAGATTAAGTTTAAATATAATCACGAATTACTTTTCTCACTGAAGATTTTAAATTTTTTCAATATAAAATAAAATTTGAATCGGGTTTTTAAACGTCATCACACACAAATTCCAGGTATAATTTTTAACTTTTTCATGTAAATATTTTTCTTACCTATTTTCTAATTAGAACAATTTCTTACTATTTTACTTTATTTTGAGAATATTTATGGTATTTTCTGTGATTCAGTCTTAAAATTAGAAGTTTTTACTTTTTTTTTTAGTGCATTTTTAAAAAGGCCCGAACTTAAAACACTTTTTTATTTTTTTACAGATTTAAAAAGCAGTAGAAATGACAAGAAAAAAACCCATTCCTACAGTTTTTTGGGAAAATTTACTATTTTTTCTGATTTTCCCCAAAATAAATTTAAAAAAATTTTTAAAGGAAACAACGAAATTAATTGAATTTAGTAGTTTCCTGTGTACCTAAATGAATGGATTTTTTAGAGGTGGTGGGGGTCCTGTTACCTAATTTAGAATATTCATTTCGTTCCTTTTAATTCTTGCTGTCCTGAGGAGGTCAATCAATACTGCAATAACTCTTTTACATAAATCTTCATATATAAAATTTGTTTTAAAAAAAATTCTTTTCTATTTTTTTAATTTTGTTTTGTTTTTTTCTCATCTTTTATATAGTTTGGGGGGTTTTGGGACCATTAGTGGTGTTTTTAATTAAAAGGGTTGGGACTTCCAGAAGGCGGTAGAGCTCAATAACAACTACTACGAAGCCTCAAGTTTATTCTCATGGCTCATTATGGTAGACTTGAAGAATTCGAGTCGAAATTCTGTGGTAGTGGATCAAAAGGAATTGACTTTAAGTTCCAGAAACTTCTATCTCAACAAAACTATGGATGACAAGGTCAGAAAGTAGAACTAACTCGATTAGTATTCATTTCACACTTTTGAGGAGGTTCATATTATTTAAAGTTAGATTTAATTCGCTTAGACCACAGTGTTTCTCAAACTGTCGGACACCCCCCCTAGGGAGTATGATAACCCTACAAGGGGGGCGCGAGCATGTCGAAAATAAAAGATTATTTAAAAATCACGAAATTACTAAAAGGAAACAAAACAAAATATATTCTGACATAATAAAAAATAAAATAAGCATTTACTCTAATATACTATATTACATACTATATTTATAAACGTATCACAGTACGGCACAATATATTTGATACTAAGTATCAATACTAAGTTAAGAACAAGTTTAATAATTACTAGTGATTCTTCCCCCATGGGCTTGTCTTTTCAAAATTTTATACAAATTTAATATTTATTTTGATAATTTATACGATTTTTAATTTAGATCGTATTGTAGCTTTAGCGTTAAAGTACGTTATTATTGCATTCAATGTATTGTTATTGTATGTGGGCGCGGTGAAAATTAATGTTTGTGAAAATTGGGTAGCCATACTGGAAGATTGAAAAACACTGGCGTAGACTGAAAAAGACAATCAAGGTCTTATATTATTAATCTTTATAGAGCAGTAAATTACACACCTGTATTGTACAAATTAAAAAACGGACCCCCTTTTAATCACTTTTCTTTTTTTAACACTATGCCTGTTTTAAAAAAAAAGCCCCAAACTGAAATTTAAAGGGGCCCCTTTTCCAAAACAACTTGTGCAATACCTAACAAAAAGTAAATAATTTTTAATAGAAATCCCCCTGGTCAACTTAAAGTGGTTACACTCCCCGTTTTTGCCCCTTCCTGAAGATGACGAAACCAGTTCTCATCCTGACACAAAGGGGGTTAAAACAACTAAAAAAGGGCTCGTCCTTTTATTTTCTCAACCCAAGCCCTCTGTTTTTAGTTTTATTGCTGAAAATCGGGTGCCGGTTAGAATCGAAAAAAAAACATTTATTGGGGGGTGGGGAAAAGGGGGGGAGGGTGAATTTCCCCTTTCAAAAGGGGAAAATTTTAAAATTTTGGTCACTTGCATCGATGTGACTTATCCGATTCCAAATTTTATTTCTGATATTCAGTCTATCCTAAACATCGTTGTCTGTTCTATTTAAATAATTTTTTTTCCCCTTTCTTTTTTAAAAACTTAAAAAAAAATAATTTGGGAACAACCTCAAGACGAGTTCACTTTAGGCAAATTTTGAAAAAGGGGGGATTTTACATCCCGAAAAATGAAAAAAAACAAATGGGCCCCCGAAAAATTTTAAAACGCTGGGAAAAAAAATATACGTTGATGGCGTAAGCAAAATAATGTAATTTTTGCATGTAAAAAATTTTAACGGTCTTTAATAATTTTTTTTCATAAATACATTTTTTTAAAAATTTCTTCGTAAATACCCTTGGATGGGATGGTAAACGCCACCTTGTGGAAAAATGGTTACACGCCGGCACTAATTCAGAAATCAATTTTTCATGGATATACACCCTCTCTTCCCCCAGAGTTTTCAAAAGAACGCAGCAAAAAAGAAGTGTAGAACGGCAAAAAGGAGTTTCATGTTTCTTTCTCTTCTTTCCAAATTCACGATGCGGATTCTAATTACTCTCAAAAAATTATTTTAAAAATTTTAAATTACATGTATTTAAGGAGGATAAAAAAAGTGTGTGTGTACTTATGTACGCACGTAAGAAGTTATACTTCTTTGGCGTAACAGATCAAAATCTTTCTAAAAATCTTTAGCAGGGTAAGCTGGGCTACGGACGAAAGGCGGTCACGAGCAGAGTTGAATGATACTAATATTCAGTCAATCGGACCAGCCAAACCTGAGATAAAAACGATATAAATAAATTTAAACACCCCCGCAATGGAACATGAAGACCAATAATATGTGGAGATGTCGACGGCGGGAATGATCTGTCCATTCTGCATATTTCTAATCAAAGCATTTTCGTATCCGTTCCTACGGAACGAAAAGCAAAAGTTCGCTGACGTGAAGGGATAGCTCAGTGGTAGCGCATTCGACTGCAGATCGAGTGGTCCCGGTTCAAACCCAGGAATCTTCTTCTTCAGGGAAGTGAAGAGAAAATTGTTTTTGAAGGCGGGAATATATTATGCTTTATAAATGCATTTGCCATTCTGTATATTTCTAGACAAAGCATTTTTGTATCCGTTCCTACAGAACGCAAAGCAAAGGCTCTCTGACACGGAGAGTATAGCTCAGTGGTAGAGCATTCGACTGCGGATCGGGAGGTCCCGGTTCAAACCCGGGTGCCCCTTTTCAGGGAAGTGAAGAAATATATTTTTTTTTTGAGAATTTCGAAAGCGGCAATGATCTGACCCGTTCCGTATATATTTCTAGACAAAGCATTTTTGTATACGTTCCTACGGAACTCAAAGCAAAGGTTCGCTGAAGCGGGTGTATAGCTCAGGGGTAGAGCATTCGGCTGCAGATCGAGAAGTCTCCGGTTCAAACCCGCGTGTCCAATTCTTCAGGGAAGTGAAGAGAAATATTTTTTTATTTGAGAATTTTGAAGACGGGAATGATCTGTCCCGTTCTATATATTTCTAGACAAAGCATTTTCGAATCTGTTCCTACGGAAAGCAAGGTTGCTGACCGAGGTATAGCTGGTAGAGCATTTGACTGTGAGATCGAGAGGTCCCGGTTAAAACCGTGGTGTCCTCTCTTCAGGAAGTGAAGAGAAATATTTTTTGAGAATTTCGAAGGTGGCAATGATCTGTTCCGTTCTGTATATTTCTAGACAAAGCATTTTGGTATCCGTTCCTACGGAACCAAAGCAAAAGGTTCACTGACGCGGGTGTATAGCTCACGGTAAAAGTATTGACTGCAGATTGAAGGTCTTCTATTCAAACCCGGGTGTCCTTTCTTCAGGGGAAATGAAGAAAATATTTTCGAAATTTCGAAGGTGGAAATGATTTGTCCGTTCTGTATATTTCAAAACAAGGATTTTCGCATCTTAGGTTTTGTGTACATCCGTGACGGGTGCCCCATTTAAAACATTTACCCTCATCCTATTTCTCAACTCCCCAAAAAGTATAACTTCAAAAGGATTCTCTCTATCTTTTATTTCTAGAATAAATGACGAATAATGTTAAAAAACTCCATATATATTATGGTCGAGAATTCATGGTGACGTGACACCAGACATTGGAGATTTGTTGTTGAAAAACCCAAAACCTACTCTTTTGGAGTGAGTAAAATTGTTCTTCGTACTCTAGCGTAAGATGAAACTAATTAAATGATTGGGTCTTTTCTTTAATCAGAAAAATCAAATTAATTAGCTACAAATCTTTCATTCTTCAATCAAGCATTTTTATATAAACAGGTCTTTTTTAAGGAAAGAAATTAAAAATAGGACAAAACTAAAATTTTTGGGTTAAAATAAATGAATACAAGTTAGTGTATGTGATATTTGGACCGATATCTGAAGAGTCCAAACCTTACAACCACCTACTCAATAGGTGATTACCAATAACGGGTTGTGCTACCTTTCACCAATAAAAAGCTGTAACCAGCCTTGGCATGGACACAACAAGTTCTTGGTAAATGATTGGAGACATATTGAACCAAATATCTAAACATCGGTGATACAAAGTTGAGATATTCCGATATAGTGATGTTTGATGTCAGAGCTGCATTTCAATAAAAACCCAAATGTGCTCTATCGGAGGAAGATCTAACGAATCAGATGGCCTGGACATAAATTTGAATTCATCATCGTGCTTTTTTCAATACTCTAAGACAATTCGGGTCTTGTCACATGCGGTGTTGTTTTCCTTAAAGATTTCATTTCTGGTTGGAAAGACTCTGTGTAAGGGTGCAACTGATCCGCAATTCTGCTCAGGCAGTCTACAGCCTTAATGATCTATTCCACCTGTGAACTAAGACTCCCAAAGCATAATACCTCCAACACCAGCCTGAATATGACGTGCTGTACATGGAAGGAGCGACTATTCGTTTGAAAGGCCTGTTCACCCTGATACAACCATCGACGTGATGAATGAGAAATCGTGATGCATCCAATCACACACACAGGCAACTCTCTTCTACTTAACCATGGCCCTCTCAATGTGACCGGGTCCATTTTAGGCGTAATCAACAGGGCCACACGTCAAGGCAATAGCCTTCTTGTTGCTTTCGAGCAGCGATACTCAACCAGCGGTCCACGAACCGCATGCGGCACACCAAGCTTTTTTAAATGGCCCGGTCATGGTCCAATGCTTTGAGAAATTTACTTTTTTCAGAACATTGTATTAAAAATTTGGTGGGAAATTCTTTGTCAAGAAATCAGATATATCAATTTTGCTTTTTGTTATCAGTGTCATAGGGATGCGGATTGATATTCTTTTTCTATTTGGAACGGTTACGCTTAGTCATAGCAGACAACAGTGGAGTAGCGACCATTTTATGGATGGAACTAATTTTTAACGATCTTTCATACCTCGCAAGTGAAAAATATTTGAAGAAAATATATCGTTTCAAGACGATAGGGAGGATGACTATTTTGTAGTGAAAAACAAACATGGATCACAGTAATTGTTTAATTTGTCACGAAAGTTCTGTATTTAAAAAATACCAATAAACAGGAACCATTCGAAGAACCTCGAAGATCTCTTTCATGAGATGATATATAGGCTTTCTTGAATAATTTTTGCAACAGCTACAAAGTGTTTTGTCAGTGGTAACAAAGGTATCCAGTGGTATCACAGCGATAACAAAGACATCCAGTGAAGTTTGTTATATTACTGGTAATCATATGAAACCGTTTACTGATGCAGAAATTGTGAAAGAGTGTTTCTTAAATGCTTCTAATTTAGTGTTAGTGACAAAATAAAAAAATATATTGATTAAAAAAAGCAAAACAGAAGTGATAATATTTTGATCAATTTTCCACATTTTAAATTTCCAATGTTATCTGGGTCTTAAAGCATTCCGTAACCCCCCTAGTCATTTATCTTCATGTTGCGGCCCGCCTGATATAACTAACATATGTATGCGGCCCGCGTGAAGTAGCTGACATATGTATGCGGCCCAGCAGAAAAAAAGTTTGAGTACCCCTACTTTAGAGCATGACAGTAATAAACACTCCCTTAATCCCCGAGAGATGTAGCGTATTTTTATTCTTATTTTATATTGGTGATTATTTTTTTATAGTTTACTATTGAAGTTTTATGTTCTCAAGGCATTTCATTACAGTATTTAAATGAGTTATGACATAATGAAAGCTTTATCTTTGAGATAATTTAATCCTTAATTTTTTTAATGTATCATCTTTTTTATTGAGATTTGTAATAAACTGTGGTTTCTCTTTTAGCTGCTAAGCGCTTATTTGGCGTATATGACAAAAGTTGGGGTCCTTCTTGGCGGGGAAGAGTATGCTACACGTCTTCAGATGCAAGACGTTATAGAATTTGAAATGAAACTTGCTGAAGTGAGTACATTTGATATTGATAATAACGAAGAAAGTAGTTATAAAATTGTTTAAGGATATATGATTTTCAGGCATTTTTATATTATGTGATAAGGCAACGATTCACAATAATTTGATTTATACATTTTAAATTAAATTAAAGAAAAATTAGGTTGTATATATGCACGTGTATTTTTTTATTTCTTATTCGAAAATACCTCCCAACTGTGTGCTGCTTCTATTGTTTATGGTATAAATTGACTCGTGTGAAAGGGCTTTATGATTCGGCATAGCAGTAGCCGGAGGCAATGGGAAAGACAAAAAATAACATGACTAGACTATGTATATTTCTCACTGTGTATATTGTGACGGGCTTTCATCACGATTTCCATTAATGTCCTCTTGGGGTTCCATGGGGCCAGAATGGCAATTCTTTCCAACCAACTCGAGAAGAAGAACAGGAGAATACAAATTAGGAATCTTATATATAGTAGAAGTTTAGCGTTCGCGGGGTGGCTATTTGAAGTTGCTATATGATGTCTATGTTTACGATTAGAAAAGCTTAAGTTAGAGTTAGAGGAAATTACAAGTTCAAGAATTAACCTACCCGTACCTGTGCCTTCAAGATAAAGGTGGATGCCATTCCACAAGGATTAAAGCCACGTCAGTGCGACCAAGATAGTAGCTGTTACCAAGGATTTAGCGGTAAGCGTCTTCAATTAAGATATAAGGAAAGTACGTGTATTAAGACGATTAGCAGTAATCTGTAAAGTTAGATATAGTGGTCAGTTACGCAATTATTTGGTAATACGAATTGTGTCTTCTCACTCCAGATTTGCTTAATTTGATTATTATTATTGTATATAGAGATTAAGATAAGATCTTAATAAACAAATATTAAGATGACAGATTTGAAGATTCTTCGTTCTTTCCTACAGATACAGGTCGCGTAGATAATGTAGAAATGGGAAACCCACGGGCACATGCCTCACATTATACAGGTTGATTCACTACCAGATCGACAAAATTGCAGGATTTATAGGGGGTACACATAGTCGACTCAGAATCACATAGAAATGGAGGTTCGCAAATGCCTTAGTTACGAGCTGTGGTGAAAAGGAGCAGAGAAAAAGAGCAGAAACAGCAACACGTTAATTGGAAAGGCAGCATGTTATTGAAAGGTTGTACAACAATAGATGTTCGAAATTATGACCACAAGTTATCTGGATGGTGTGAGAGAGGTCTGCAGGAACTTCCTTTACAATCGGTACAGAAACGACTCAGAATCACATAAGAAATGCCGTAGTAACGAACTATGGTGCAAAGGAGCAAAGAAAAAGAGTAGAAACAACAACACGTTAATCGGACATAAAGAATTTTATTGAAAGATTGTACTACAACAGAAGCTCGAAATTACGACAAGAAGTTGTCTGCATAGTCTGAAAGCAGAGCTGCAGGATGTTTTTTACATTCTGGATGATTCCTGGCATGTCACGTATCCTCCAAGCAGCTACAGATATTCGAGCGATGATGTCTTCAACTGTGTGAAGGATTGAGCGTCTTGTACACACAACTCTTCATGTGACCACAGCAGAAGACGGCCATGCATGATTGCTCCGGTAGTCTGGAAGGGCAATGAATCGGGCCACCACCATATATCCACAGCTATCTTCGGGGAGTGAATTCCGTAATGTGGAGGAACGCCCGTCATGCTATATGGAGCGGCGCAATGATAGAGGAACATGTGCTATGTCAAAAAATTTCAGCAGGACTTGTTACAAGAAGATCAGATATACCCCCGCCATCCAAAGGATTGGACAGAAATAACGGTTCAATGAAATGATTTCCAAGAATGCCAACTGGAACATTGTTCGAGAAAAGCTCTTGAACTACACGTATTGCGTACGATGAAGGTTTTCCAAAGCCCACACATGGGCGTTATGATAATTTATGTGTTGCAGTTTCTGTTCTTTTCCTCTGCTTCTTTGCCCAATAGCTTGCAACTACGGCATTGGCGACCTTGTATTCCTATGTGATTCCACGTGGTCTGTGTATCCCTTGCACACCCTTCAGGGTTGTCGGTCTAGAAGCGATTTAATGTATTTGTGCTCTACTTTTTGTGATTCATCTCTCTCTGTTTTAAGAATATTTAATTCAAATAATTTTTATGACCTAAGTTGGATACTGATGAATTACATTTTTATTACCGAATCAGACTAAAACCTTTTCTATTTCTTCATTTTATTAGATTTTAATTCCCGATGAAGAGCGACTAGACCATAACTCTATGTATAGAAAGGTTACCATCAGTCAACTTCAAGAGGTAGCTCCTTTTATTAATTGGAGGCATTTTTTTAACTCAGCCTTTAAGAAGGTGGGTCGAGAAATAAATTCCTCTGAACCAGTCGTAGTCTTTGCATTGGATTACCTGAAGAAATTATCCAAACTGGTTACTCAGTATCTCTCAAATTCACAAGGACGAGTGTAAGTTTTGTATGTAATTGGTGTTCTCAGTTTTTTATCTTAAATAAATTGCTATAAAATGAATTTTTGCAAGTTTCAAAAATTCACATTATTTGAGTTACTGTCCATTGAAATAATAATTAGACTTTTTTAATTTCAAAATTTCTCTTCTTTGATACATTAAAATGTGAGTAAATCCACTCCTAAATTTTATATCTTAAAACTCCTAGTTCAAGTTGTGTAAATGTATCTTAGCTATATATAGACAAAATAACAATATTATAGAATCATTTTTCATAAAAAGAGAATGCTTTGAAAATAGGTTATTCTTTCTTCGTTTTTTGCCAGAATGCAAAACTTAAATATAATTTTTGTTTCGTAATAATTTTCTTAAAACAATTTTATTTGTATATTCTAATTCAACTGACAATAAATATTAAAGAAAAATTCATTTATACGTTTTTACAAAATTACTGTTCCGAACATAGTCGATTGCTTAATTAGGGGTACCTACCGATGTAATTGATTGATTGATTGAATATTAACGTCGCACTGTTCAGCTACACGAGGGCTTTTGGCGACGGACCACGTAATTTTGAACCATGATCAAGTGACGTGGACGACACCTGTGAGCTGGCACCCCCCTCTCCTAAATACCACACCACACCAACGGGAGGACGTTTCAGCTCTCGACAGATTTAACGTGCATCTCTGCCGTACACGGCGGGTCTTTAGTGGTACTGGGCTCGAACTCGTGACAAGGCAAGCCACGATCCGATACCTATACCACTCGGCTACCGCGGCCACACCTACCGATGTATCGCTGCGTCAATGGTACGGGCCCCCTAGCTGCAATTGTCCCGATGAGCTAGCAATAAATCGAAAAGTGTTAAGTGGTCCTCAAGGAAATTTGATACAGGATGCATTTATATAGAATTAGCTACTCCAGTGATTTTAATTTTGATTTGATGAAAAGCTCAAAAAAAGAATCTGTAAGACTCGGCAGTAGCTGTGATGTAAATCTTCATGTACAATATTAAAAAAGAAAATCAAGACCGTTTTAGTAGAGCCAGAAGCCATAAATCTTCTATATTTTTCTTTTAGAACTATGGCCAACTATTTAGCTTGGATTTTGGTGCATAATATGCTGGGTAAACTTTCCACACCTTTCCGCGACGCAGGGGACGTCCTGAGCATGGCTTTGCTTGGATCGGTTTCAAAAGAAATTCGCTGGAAAACCTGCATCTCAGCCGTTGATGACTCAGTTGGTTTTGCTCTCAGTGCCATGTTTGTGAGAGAAGCTTTCCCGGGAGACAGTAAAATAATGGTAGGTAAAATTTATTTTGAATTATTTATATATTGTATAAAATAATGAGTTAGTGGTTTTTTTTTCAGTAAAACTGCATGGTTTTTAGTTATTGGGACATCTTTGAAGAAACTTTTACGAGAAAATAGTTCTGTCTTCAATTGCTAAATTCGTGAAGATCATACGATAAATGCAATCACGAGTTCTTCATTGAATTCAATGTCTCAGATTGTCACGTCAGATTTGCCACAAACGAAATCCACCATGACCTTGTGTCATATAAGTGGCTACGCAATTATTATTCAGGCAATAATTATTGTGGCAATATCGTCCATTAGCATCTACTCTTCACTATAATCCAGTGTTTCTCAAACTGTGGGGCGCGCCCCCTAGGGGGCATGATAACTCTACAAGGGGGGCACGAGTATGCCGAAAAGTTGAAAACAAAAGATTATTTAAAAAATTATTAATTTACTGAATTGAAGCAAAACAAAATACATTCTGACATAATAAAAAATAAAATACACATTTACTCTGATATAATATACTAATAAATGCAGCAGTACTGCACAATATGTTTCATAATTAATTTAACAGTACTGAGTTAAGAACATGTTTAATAATCACCAGTCACCCTATGGATACATCATAATTTTCTATACAAAATTTAATATTTATCTTGATAATTTGTATGGTTTATAATTAAAGTCGCGTATTGTAATCGTACGTCAAAGTATATTATTATTGAATTCAATACATTGTTATTGTATGGAGGGGGCGCGATGAAAATTATGATTGAAAATTGGGTCGCAAGTATAGAAAGTTTGAGAAGCACTGCTATAATCCCCTAATATTATATGATCTATCTCACGTACTATTTATATGGGGGGGAGGGTACCGAATTCGATCAACAAATTCAGACGGGTGATAGTAAGTAGCACTGGAACGACAAATCAACATAGAACATGGAGTCGCAAACCACGTTTAGTTGAAGTAATTCGCAAAAACAGTTATGAAGGATGGGATGTATAGTGGAACGAAAAAAAGGGTTATAAGAGGTGACAAATACATTTATTGATGCGTAACATCTTTCCTCTCGGTTGCTGGGTATTTGTTGGGAGTGATTTCGTGAAAAGGGACGGATTTGTGTAACAGGATATGACGTAAGCGCTCGCTACTTGATTTGACCAATGAGAGTGCGTGGCTGTGTCTTTTCGCTACCCTCGCATGGGGGTCCAACTCTAGTAGCCATCAAGCACTCGAGCGCTGGACTCTAAATCCGTTAGTCATGATATTGGGGGACATAAGTGCGGCAGAAAGTTTTTTTTGAAAATGGACAAACAGTGATTTCGATGGTCGCATACATTTCTTCGAATCAAACGGTTAAAAAAAATTAAAGATTTCCTGCATTTCATAATTTTACCATATAACGAAGGTGGTTCTGCTCTTTTAAAAAATTATCACTCGCTTCCCCTGATTTTGAGTGGTGATTTTAACTTTAACTTCAGTTTGCCAAAAGCTGAGCCGCTCATAGCTTTTATGAATGATGAACTCAAGCTCGAAATGAACACAAATTAGAATGTTTTGACTGCTAACAGTGGTACTGTTATTGACGCTGTTTTTCAACGGTTTTTAAATACTTTGAAATCACAAGTATCTGTGTCATATTTTAGTTATCATAAGACTATAGTCTCCGTTCTTCCCCAACTTGAACCAGAATAATTATTTTTGATAAAATATTGCACATTACTCCTTTTGTTAATTAAATACAATTTTCATTAAAGATATAATTATTTGATAGAAAATTATTTCCAATCATACCAGTGCGTGATTCATATTTTTTTTTTCAGGAAAAAAGTTAATATTACGTATTTACCACGATAACATGTCAGATGTTACACATCATATGCGACTACTGTATCACTCGTTTCTTTTTTCAGAGGTAAAGCCTTATTGCAATACAAACAATGCATCACAGCTAGACGTTTAGAATGCAACGACAAGGGATTGTCACAATGAATTGTATGAAATTCCGTCTACGTAGTTCATAGGACAGCCGACACCGACTGATGGATTGTCGGACGCGTAAAAACCCGGTGCATTCTGGAGCATTTGATCTGAACTGTGATGCATTATACGTATTGTAAACATGCTTTACGTCTTGTAAATGTATTTCTTATTTCTTATTGCTCCTTTTTATCCACTACACATCACACTAGTGTTTCTCAGACTTCGGGTCGTGCCCCCCTAGGACGGTGTAACGTTTCAATGAGGGGACAAGCATATTGAAAAATCGAAAACCAAAAATTATTTTCAAAAATTATCAATTTATTGAAAGTGAACAAATAAAATACACTCTGACATAATAATAAAATACACATTTACACTGATATAATACACTACATATAAATATATCAGTACTACACGATGCATTTTATAATTAATTTAGCAATACTAAGTTAAGAACAAGCTTAATAATTACCAGTGACCTAATGGGCTTGTCATATATAAAACTGTATACAAAAATTAACACTTTATCTTGATAATTGGTACGGTTTATCATTAATCCCTTGACTGCTGATTAAAAGTTACGCGCGCGATTCACTCCCCAATACCAACCGTTTTCTACATAGGCGCGAGAATGTGATACATTGGAGGGGTGGAAGAAAAGGAATAAATAAGAAAATAACCTGAAATTAGTAAATCCTTCAAAAACACTGTCAATATCCTTTTATTGCATTCCAAACCCTTCGGAATAGTTTATGGATAGTAGTGTGCACAGAAAAGTTTGGAAAGATGCATTTTTACTTCCGGGGCAATTAACGATTTGACTGAGTGAGACGTTTATGTACACTAGTGGCACTTAAGAGGTTAAAACCGTATTATAGCTTTAGCGACAAAGTATAGTATTATTGAATTCAATACATTGTTGTTGTGTATGGGGAAGGGATCGATGAAAATTATGATTGAATCTTGAGTCGCAAATATTAAAGTATTGAGAAGCACGGCATCACACCCTTTATAAATAATTTTGCAAATTACTCCAACAAAATGTGATTTGCGATCCCATGGCCTACATCGATTTGTCATCTCCGTGCTGCCTACTATCAACCCTCTGCATTTGTCGGTCAAATGTGGCAACACCCTGCACACTATTTGGTTGGAACAGTTAAATTTATTGATACAAATTCCAGACATTTGGCCACTAAGCCATTAGTCTCAATCTAGCTTCCCAATACTTAAGGTATCCGACTACGTTCGGGACCGTTGTTTTGCAAAATCGTATAATTCGATAATATTTATGATATTTAGTGTCACTTAGACTAGAAAAAGTATATAAAATTGTTTCAAGAATATTATTAGAATAAAAAATTATTTAAGTACAATATCTTGACAAAAAAATGAACATAGAAGGACCCATATTCAAAACGTTCTCCTTTTGTGAAAATTGCTTCTACTATAATAATATTTTGCCTGTATATAGCTCAGACCTCTGTATAGAGGCTGAACTAGAAGTTTTGAAATATATAACTTAGAAGTGGATTTGTCCATATTTTACAACAACAGAGGGGAGAAATTTTAAGAAAAAAACGGCGATAAAATTATTTCAATGGGTGGTAACTCTGAAAATAATTTGAATTTTTCAAAGATCCTATATAGTTCAGACTCTCTGGAGAAGTCTTTACATTATGTAAGCACACACACACAAAATAATTTTATTATAGAAGCATTTTTTATAAAAAGGAGAACATTTTGAAAAAAGGTTATTCTAAGTTAATTTTTGCCAAAATATTGTATTTAATTAATTTTTTTGTCATAATAGCCTTAAAACAATTTTATACATATATTCTAATCTAAGTGACACTAAATATCATGAAAATTAATTATTTATGCACTTTTTTAAAATAACGGTTCCGAACGTAATTGGATACCTTAAGAGTTAAAAGACAATAATGCAGTGCAGTTGTCGCAAAGGTTTTAATAAATTTCGCAAAGGGGGGCATAAATTTGTACAGAGGAGTTGCTCTACCTTAATGCCAATTTGGCTGAACGAAGAAAATTCGAGTTTGAGAGTAGAGATCTCGCGGCTAGATCATTGTTTCACAAGTGCTGAAGGAATGAATTAGCAAAGGCAAGGAATGAAAGAGGAGAATATTTCTTGATAGTAAAATAACTAAATAGCATTTATATTTTTATATTTTAATTGTAATAGTAGTCCGAAATTGCTTACTTACCAAAAAAAATAAGCTATTTGTTAAATTTATTAATTCCTATTTTTGAAACTCATTAAAACACATGCGCTTAGAGACATTGCTAGATTAATGCGAAAAACAATTTATATGTAGCTATCAATTTGATTTTTCTAATCTAAAATAATTTTTTTTTATCTTTTAGGCTCAGAATATGATTCAAGGAATCAAAGAATCATTTAAAATAACTTTCCTTCTGTGAAATTTATGGATCCAGAAACAAGAAAACTTTCTGTGGATAAGGTACGTAACTGACATATTGCAAGTGTTATAGACCAAGCTTTTAGAGGTGGTACAGCTAACAAAAACAAACAGTTTTTGTGTAGGAATGAATGGTCAAAAGTGACACTTTCAAGCACGAACACAAAAACTAGGACTTGAAAAGAGTGACAATTTTTATTTGCATCATCGCTGAATGTATGGGATGACCACGGGCTCCAACACCTTAGAGATGTAGCCCTGGCTGTTCAGTGTATCTGCAATGCGCTCTAGAGGGGTGTGGCAACGAAATCCATTATCATCCCAAACCATGATACCGGGTGCTGGATAAGTGTAGCAATGCATAATGGAACAGTTCAGCAACCTCTCACTAAGGTGTTTCCAAACTCGAAATTGTGCTACCACAGTTGTGCTATCTTTCATGATGTTGTGTGCTGCGCAATCCATCACTGCCATGAGCACAGTCCACCCTTGATCACAGGCAGTGGTGCTGCGAGGTGGGTGTGATCAGCCCCGTCAGTCCGTTGTTTCCTCCTGCATCCAGCGATGACAGATCCACATCACAGTTGCTTGATTTCGTCCAACATGTTGACCGATTTCTCTAAAGGATAATTCGCAATCCCTATACTTTAATATTCTTCCTCGGTCGATTTCAAACACTTGGTCAAAAGACGCTCAATGTCTTCCACGATGCATAGGTAAGCATCTCAAGCAAAGAAAACGCACGAAAAAACAATTGTCATGCTTCAAATCGGCAATCTGTTCTCCCCTTATATAGCTCTTGCGGGTGTCGTCTCTACGGTCGTCTGTGATATGCGTCCTCGCTGTAATGCTTATTGCATATTTCATCGCCGACAATGCATGACGTAAACATCACATGGTTTGCATGCTTCTTTCAGGGTGTTGCAGTTTGTATGGCCAGCAGTGTTTAATGGAGACTACAGCAGGCTAAATCGAAATGATCTTACAGCCTAGAATGGACTACTTTATTTTACATTAACTTCGTTCTAGATGCGGGGACAAATCTCGCAATTTCAAACTTCTGTTAGGTTCTGTTAGCTGATACCTGGCTTTTCCAACTTCGTAATTGCGTAATTTGAAATCTGGTTTCCTGTGATAGCCCTATGATTCCTAAACGTAATTAAGACTTCTTACAACACTAGTGATAGTTGACTATAGTCCCCAAGGCCGCAAATTTGTGGTGGAAATAGATTGAAACTATGTACAAAATTTGTCATATGATTACAATTTGAAAATCTTCATTCAATTGATTTTCACAAAATGTACTCACCTTCAATAATTTGCTGCATATAATATCAATGAAAATATCTCATTATTATTTATAAAGTTGTTAATTCTCATGATATTTTTTTCCTAACAAAAAGTAGGCTCAAAAATATCTATTGTAAGAACTTTTCTCTTACGTTTCAGGTTAATTCAATCACGGATATGGTAGGATTTCCAGAGTACATAATGTATCCAGATCAGTTAGATGAAGCTTATGAAGGAGTAAGTATAATTACTTTAACTTCATTCTTTCGAAACTCAAAATCGTACTGATGTAGTGTCACATAATGTGCATGTCGTGTATTACTGAAAAGAATACTGTATTTGCTCATAAAACCCTACTTTGATCACAATCAGAAGCATAAGTACAATATATATAATATATATATATATATACAATTTAAACTCCATAGTTCAGCAGTTGTAAAGTTCATTATAAATCATTTCTAATACAATTCAGTTAATATGAAAAAAAAAGTTTTAAGCAACTCTTTTTGAATAATATAGGTTTCCCCCGGCCATGAAAATCTTTTCCTAATACTTCACAAATGGAGATTTTGCTTTGAATTCCATTCAAGAAAAACCCATCTTCAACAAATATAACATATTCCAGAGTTCCTAACCGCATTATGGAATATAAAAGGTAGTTTTAAAAAAATGACGCTATTCAGAGCACCTGGAGCTCAATTTAACTACCTAAATGGCACCAAACTTGGTATAGAAACTAATGATGACATAGAAAGCAAGATTCTGTGGGGAAAAAATTAATTTCAAAAATCGCCAGCAGAGTATTGACGTCTTTGTAGTAGCTTACTAAACCGAGACTCAGCATAAAACACAGGTATGAAGGCTAAATCCAAATTTGTCCTTTCATATGCGACACCCATTTGTGCTATGAAAACATGTAGACAGATCAGAAGGATATTCTCAGCTGAAATGAACCAGCTCAAGTGAATATACAAACCACATTAACCAGAACGCGCATTATTGATAAAGCTACATTATCTTAATCATCCACAGCTCCTCGTGAGCTTTGAACCCAACAGAAGCTACGTGAGGGAACTTCACCGTTTAATGCTTTGAAATGAATGATTATGAAATTCGAAGAACCGAGTTCCACTGTCAATTCGCCAGGGTCGTCTTAATGACCGGGCCAACTAGGTCAGGACTCAGGGTCTCAACCTCTGTAAGGGCCTGGTTTTGTTCTCGACTATGTCTTAATAAGATCATGATCCAGATATTTTAGTGTTCAAATATTATTCCAGTACATATTCTCCAAAAAACAGGGAATTTCAAACTACATGTCAACTGGCAAAAGTGGTATGACTGTATTATTATCTGATGATCGTTGTCCGTGTCTAGGTTTAGGCCTAATACCAAAAAGGTCTAATACCATGTCTAGGTCTAGGCTTAATACCACAAAGGTCTAATACCATGTCTAGGTCTAGACCCAATACCATTCAATCATTTAGTCGAAATGCGGACATCATTCGAGCCTGTTTGTGCCTAAGTTTTTGAGACTGTGAATCGTGCACGTTTATTTGTATCAAATTACCGTTTGGACAAGTATTTAACAATGCATGCTATTGTCTACTTTCAAAGATCTTAGGTAGGACCTACTTTTGCATAGGGGCCCAGGGCCTCAAAGAGTTTTAAGACGTCCTTGCAATTCGCCTAGGCAGAAGACATAAACCTGTGTCAGAACAGGTGATAACACATGTTGCAACTCTATTCGTCGACTGATCACAAGAAACCATTGTTGGTACACATATCACAAATGATCTGGAATATCCTTTGTCGTCCCCATGATGCCTAATATCACCCCTCTGATTTTGTGAATCGAATTTGGCAACAGCCTGTACAACCATATTTTATCTGAAATATAGATTCATAAGGTATTCTGGTATGAACAATAACAAAATGGAGAATTTTGAAGGCATCTAAGCTCACCTTTTTAAAAATGTTTAATTTTATAATTGTTTATAATATTTTTAGAAATATTTTTAGGGATCAATTCCAATAGATAATGCTACTTATCCTCGCTCGCATGGGTGAATATTTAAAATGAATTATCTAAATATTAAAAAATTACAGTTATAATTGAACTTTTAGCATTTTTTAAAGAATTTCTTAAAGCGGTTAAAGAAAAAAAAGTAATAAAATTATATCAATAAAAGTATTACCAAAATAAAGTGCGTTTATTAATCTAGGGAATATACTAAAACTTCAATGTTTTGTTTAAAAGTAAAAATTTTAGGGCTGTCTGATTAAATATTATTTGTCATTTTAACGTGTTCGAATACCTTAAAAGTCTCGACGAAACTCTTAATGATTCTCGTTGATCAAATGCTCCATTAAATATCTCATCAAGTGTTTCATTTCTGAATTTCATCAGTATAAAAAGTCACATTAACTAAAAATATTTTTTCTCAGTCTAAATAAAAAGTATAATTATCTTGGATACTTAACCATTTTTCATTATTAACTGCTCTGAAGAGCCAAAAAATTATGAACACCTACTCAATAACGCATTACGCTACTTTTGACCAGCAAAGCAGCTGTAACTCTTTTTGACATAAATCCCACAAGTTAGTGGTAGATGACAGGTTGTACCAAATGTCTAAGCCGAGGTCACGCAGAATCAAGATTTTTCGACATCGATGTATTTGATCTCTAAGTTACCTACATATGAAACCCTAAATGTGCTCTTTCGGATTATGATCCAACAAATTATATGACCAACACATTGATTAAAATTGATTATTATGCTCCTCGAAACACTGTAACACAATTTGAGCCTTGTGACTTGGAGTTTTGTCCTGCAGGAAGATTCTATTTCCATTTGGGAAAACAGACGCCATGTAAGGGTGCAACTGATCCGCAATTATGCTCAGACAGTCCACGGCTTTTATGGTGTGTTCAACTAGAACTAAGAATCCTAGAACCCCCCTCCCAGAGAACATTCCTCAAAGCTTGATACTATCGCCTGATGTTACCTGATGTGCACAGAGAAAACAACTGTTGACTTGGAAGACGGCTTACCCTGACACTATCATCGACACGATGAATGAGAAATGATTCATCTGACCAGGTAGCTCTCTTCTACTTATCCATGGTCCAATATCAATGTTTTTAGGCCCAATGTAAGTGTAGTTGACAATAACGCATGGTCTACAGAGGCACATGAGTGGGACGTTTTCTGTGCAGTCCCATATCCAACAGTGTCCATAACAGTGTGTGAGTTCCGAAATACTTCCACTTGAACCTGCATTCTATTGGGTTTTAAGCTGACCCACTGTCTAGCGCCGATTTTGCTTTGGTAAATGGTGCAGTCTCTATTGTCTTTTTTCTTTGATTATGCGTGGACGTCCAACAGCTTGGTATCTGTTGCTGGTTTCACTGTCGTTTATCCACTTTTCATAAATACTAAAAATGGTAGATCACAAATAAGCTACTAGTTGAGCAAATTTGGAGATAACAGCTTCGAGTCTTAGGCCATCATAATATGCCCTCTATCAAATTGGCTTAAATCCGCAGCCTTTCCCATCACTCGCAAAAGTAAGCGTAAGAGTGATTTCTTACGATGTTTTTGGTGAATGAGGTACATGGATTGCGTCAGCAATCCTCAACCCTCTAACTTGGAAGGAATATTGTTGTGTTGGACCCTTGGTTGGGAAACTGGAGGCGTGGCTTCGGAAAGAGATGGTCAATGGGTTCCTTACCTTCTCTAGAAGCAGTTAATACTATTTCTCCTCTTAATCACATGTAATCCGCGGCATCCAGACAAGTTCATTGGAAAATGTGTGAGTGTTCATAATGTTTTGGTCCTACAGTGTATGCTTCAACATTTTTGGCTATATTTTGCTGTTCATTGCCGTCTATTGTTCTCATTTTAGATAGATTTCAATGAAACCGATTACTTTCAAAACGTTATGAATGCATTACATAATGAAAGAGTAAAGAACATGAAAAAACTGGACATTCCTACAAATCGTACTGAATGGATTTATGCTCCAACAACTGTAAATGCTTATTATTCACCACCATCAAATCAAATAGGTATGTATGAAAAACGTATGTTGTTTTTAAATATATCCACGCTTACATGAATAATAATTGAATTTATGTGTGACTTCAATATTATTATTCATTATAACTCATTTATGCGGGGTTTTTTCTATCTTTTATTATAGTTTTAACAGCTGCAATCCTTCAGCCTCCTTTCTATGATGCATCTTTCCCTAAGTAAGTAAAGGAGTTCAGCAATATTTAATTATTTTCAAGCAAAGGAGCAATATTTATGTTATTTATAATAAATTTATCTCTCAAGTCTATGAAAATTAAATGAAAATCATAACGAGAACAGAAAAAAAATGCTTTTTTGAAACTTTTATTTATTTTAGCATTTTAAAAGGAATAAAACAATATTGTAGTACATTGGACATCCATGATTAAACTAAGTAAGAGGGATGTTTTGATAGTCAGTTTTTTTTACGCACGAAAACTATATTGCCAAATAACGACACCTTGGTAAAGTGAATCTTGCACTATTTTTTGACATAGGCACCAACGATATTGACACATTTGTCGTAGCATACAATCAGTTTGAAGTTATAATTCTGCTAAAACTGCCTTGCGATACGAGGAACAACCTTCTCCCCCCTCCGATTTTTTTTTTGGAAGTAATGTCCCGAAAATTCGACTTTGAATCCAGGGAACAGGTAGAAGTCTGATGAAGGTACGCTGTTTTCATTTGTGTATGTAGAGGAATGCCCACTTCATCTTCCATAATCTGCCTTCCTTCTCCGAACATGCAAGTCCTGGGGCCAATACTTTGACAAGACATGATCTCTTCTCCTACAAGTCTATAAGCTTTCGTGGATAATGGATACACTAGTACCACGAGTCTAATCACACTGAGTAACAGTACGCACTTCCATTAGTGACCACGTTGTCATCCAACATCTGTCTGCCATCCTGGTTCGTACTCGAATAACTTCGGGCTCGCCGGTCTTCTGCTGCTCATTTCTTCGACGTTCTGTACATGCGTCACTCTTTCTGCTCTGACGATCTTCACGTCATTGAACCTGCAACGAATGTTGTTTCTTGTAGTGATTGTTTTTTCTCGTGGTGTACCATTCTCCATTCGAAAAAAATAAATAATAATAAAACGAAAACATTCCTCAGAAATAATAGATTCAGTGTTGGATTCAATGAAGTCACTCTTTAGTGTAACAATTATTAATTATTTTAGATTACACACGGACAATAAAAATAAAAACAGACATTAACGACAAAGGATATGGGTGGTTTTTCAAAGCGAACACATTATTTCTCACTTTACCCGTTTTCTACTTGGGAATTCTACTACTTGGTTCTTCTACTACTACGTTCTTCTGCTACTTGGGACAGTAACTATACAATTATAACTATTACAATATTATACAATTATTATACACTTTCACACTATTAAAGTATGTTCACAAAATGAGTGATGTAAAAAAAGATAATTTTTTTTTGTAAATTTAGAATTGATTTGTATATTTTAGTGGAATACTATTTATACACCTCTTTTGCCTTAAATTGCTCTCTTCATTCCTAAAAACATGCTCTCTTATATATTTTTTTTTGTTTAAATATTCAAAATAGTATTGACTTATCTCATAAATTTATGTTCTTACTAAGATGAAGCATTTCAAGGTTTTACGGGAACAATTTCTAACAATAAATTATCCTTATTTCCTCTCCTAAATTTTAGAATATTTTTTCAGTTAATGAAACGAGTTGTAATGTGATGTTGGAATTTGAAGTCAGAAATCATTTTATATGGGTAATATAAGTGGTTTCGGTATATCAAAATACGTTTGTTTACTTTACACTCTGGAAAAGTCTTATTTCATTGCTTTGAGGTCTATCTAAATACACATGTAAAAAAAAATGTTGTTTTTTTAAAGGAACTGTTGCCTTCAGACACTCAACGCAATATTCTGTTTATTGAAGACTTCTTGCCAAATCATCGTGATTTTCATGTTTCCAATAAACGCAAACAAATATTTTTTGCTTGTAAAACTTTACATATAGAAGGCAATTTTTGCGATAATTTCTGCATCAAAACATTATTCGCGTGTTGTATCATCAAATATTTAAAGTATTTACTAGTTGAGATACCGAAAAGAATAAATTATTTCCAGAAATTTAGAATTGTGAACTCATTTTGTTATGTAATTGGTCAGTGAACACAGATAACGTATATGGCAATAAAATTAAAAAAGTAATTTTTTTTATTTATAAAAATTAACTATTTTTATTTCACAGATCAATCAACTTTGGTTCAATTGGAGTCTTCATTGGACATGAATTGACGCATGCATTTGATGATACCGGTAGGCAAATATTTCTTTTTTCTTTTACTTCTTATTTTGTAGCTTAAAACTAATACACTATTCGAATTAATTGGGATAAATGGAAAAAAGCCGATTTTCTCTAAGACATAAGCTTTTAATCATTACGTACCTTAAGTCAGAGGTAACAAGTAAGTCTCCAGTGGATACCGTCGCATGTGGGTGTGCCTGGGAACGAGACAGCTGATGAGTTGGCTGGTATATAGGGGTTATGATCTCTCTAACCCCAGTTCCTCTGTCTTGAGCCATTCTGAAATTCATTCCCTCTACAGAGCTAAAATGAATCTGACTTGGCAAAACCCTCCTACCCACCACTGGTACGCAGCTCAGTCCTGGTCTATCTCTACAGTGCAGGAAATCGAGGGCTCTTCAGAAGGCCTTGGCGCGCTTTAGAAGTGGTCTTTCTGTACCAGCCCCTGCTCTCTCCTTGCTTCACCTGCTCCTCTTCTGAACTGCTGGGGCATTTCCCTGGGACAGTTGTTTGGAGAACAAGATCTGGTTTGTTATATTCTTATGCGAAAAGTCAATTGGACTTTATGTAGGCTTTCCTGCTACAAAGAGATTTGAAACAACAACATCATCATACCTTAAGTAGACTGAGAAACGCGGATGTACAGATTTTTCAAAGTGTGGGGCGCACCCCTCAAGGGGGTGTGATAAATCTACAAGGGAGCGCGAGCATGTTGAAAAGTCGAAAGCAAAAGATAATTTTAAAAAATTATTAATTTAATGAAAGTACACAAACAAAATACATTCTGACATAATAAAAAATAAAATACACATTTACACTGATGTAATATACTTATAAATGTATCAGTACTACACACAATGTCTTTTATAATGAATTTAAAAATACTAAGTTAAGAACAACATTAATAATTACCAATAACCCCATGGGATCTTATCATGCACAAAATTATATACAAAAATTAACACTTATTTTGATAACTTGTATGGTTTATAATTAATCTTTTACTGCCGGCGAGCGTATGTGATTCATGGGGGAGGGGAGAAGGCGATAAAAGGAATAAAAATAGGTAAATCCTTCGCAAACACTGTCGAGGTACTTTTATTGCATTCCAAAGCCTTCGGAATAATTTTATACATAGCAGTGCACATAAAAGGTCGTACTTCGGAAAGACATATATATACGCCCGGGACAATTAACCCTTTGTCTGAGCGAGACGTTCATATACTCCCGTAGCACTTAAGATATTAAAGTCGTATTGTAGCTTTAGATCAAAGCGTAATATTGAATTAAACATATTTTTGTTCTATGGAGGGGAGCGCGATGAAAATTATGATTGAATATTGGGTCGCAAATATTGAAACTTTGAGAAGCACTGCTCTACGTTAATACGAAGCGCAGTGAAATACGTTTAACGGGAAAACGCTTAAGACAAAATATTGGTGTACATGAAATAATACAACGATCCCGACAATCCACAATGTATTTTCATGCATTTTTTTTTCTTTTAACACGAAAGAAAAAATGCTTAACATGAAATATTTCCCTTCAACGAGAGAGAGAATATTGAAACTGAGCCGACACTTAAAGAAATGTTTGAGAAAATTTCTGTATTATTGGACTATCCTACTGTATCATAGGAAGAATTCGTTGCAGTAGACGATAATAATCTGCGTACGGCTCCAATTAAGACAGGCAAGATATTTTGGAGTTAAAAGCTCAAAAAATATCATTGATGCTGATTCGGACGACGGAAATAAAATGAATAATGCAGCTACTGTTCCCATGTTATCTGAAATGAGGAACATCATGAAAAGTATGCGCAGTTATTTGGATGCACATTCAAACAAAATGGACAGCATTGAACCATTTGTTGACTATTTGATTCTGTTGTGTTGTTGTTTCCAATCCCCTTGGAGCAGGAAAGCCTACACCAAGTCCATTTGACCTTTCCGCGTAATAGTGTCACACACCAAGTCTTGCTGTTCATACAACTGTCACAGGGAAATGCCCCAGCAGTCCCGAAGATGAGCAGGAGAAGCAGGGACAGGTAAAGAAAGACTTTACCCCCGCACAAAAGTCATATTACGCAGGTGACCGCTTCTGAAGCGCGCCAAGGCCGTCTGAAGAGCCCTGGAACTCCTGCACTGTATAGAAAGGCCAGGACTCTTAGTTGCATACCAGTGGTGAGCAGGAGGGTTTCGCCAAGTCAAATTCATTTTATTTCTTTGGAAGGAAGGAATTTCCGAATGGGTTAAAACAGTGGAGCTGGAGTTAGAGAGATCACAACCCCTACCAGACAGCTCATCAGCAGCTTCGTTCCCAGGCACACCCACATGTGATGGAATCCACTGGAGACATACTTGTTTCCTCTGACCGCGTGAGCCTAACTAATTTGGATAAAATATCTAGACCAGTACTGTCCATAATTTTTGGCCAATTCTTCAAATACTGGATAGAGCTTCTGCTGTCTGTCAGTATCCAGATGCTGTCTTTATAAGAATTGAGAACTTGGTCGAGAGCACCACTAATAGCAATGAGTTCCGATCTAAAGACGGAACAGTGGTCAGGATTTCCGATGCTGATTTTAACATCATTCCCAGGAGTGTTACTAAAAATACCACACACACTCCCTGCTCTACCCGTATCCGAACGACTACCATCTGTGTAAATAATCAAGTCTTGATCGGGGATGCCATTTATTACTTCAAGTGTCAGTTGTCTTAGTAATTCTGGATGGCTGCTATGCTTGGGAGTACTGGTTAATAATTCCTCCCGGAATTCAACATGATTAAAAGAATCTACAGGTGTGATGCAGCTAAAAGGTGTAGATGTGTCCACATTGAAATCAATAAAACCATGTTTACGCATGTAATTAAGTGGACTGTCTCGCTTTAAACGTTGGTTACTTGTCCAATTTAAAATGAAAGAAGGGGTTCTATTGGAGGAACCAAAGCTTTTAATTTTGTTAAAATACCTATATGAGTTGACTTCGAATCTCATAGTAAGAGGTTGGATGTCTGCCTCGTACAGAACTATGTCAGTAGGGCAGCTATATCTAAGGCCCGTGATAATCCCTATTTGATTCTAAAAAAGGCAATACATAGAAAAATATCTGATTATTTTCTAAGAACTCAATAAACGTTTTGTTTTCCCAAAAATACTTGAAAATGTTGTATTAAATTTTATTAAGTTTTTGTTTTATTGATTTTTTTAAATACATGCATAAATACATATATGTAAAGAAAATGTACAATAAAAAATTAATTTTGTTAAATATATATTTTATGTTATTTATTTATATTGCGATATCCTTTAAAACGAAATTCTTTTAACGCGAAAAAACATTTCAGTCCCTTTAATTTCGTGTTAAACGATTTTCACTGTATGCCTTCCTTTAGCGGAAACGATCTCTTCAACATATCTTCTCCTTAACTCCACTAGTGTTGTGCACATGTCCTTGACTTCATCATCGGGGAATCACGCTTGTGTGCTGCACTTATATCATTTATTCTTTTATTGTTGTGCAATTCCTCTTAACTAAACGATTTGTGAGAATATGCCATAAGTAGTCAATAGGATTTAGGTCTGGTAAATTACCAGGGATATCAAGCACTTTCATTCTATCTTTCCTCATAAAAGTCTAGACCAACTTCGAATTGTGTCAAGTAGCCAAGTCATGTTGAAATGTTCCATCAATTGTTTCCATGAATGGAACAATCCTACTGCGTAATGTTTTTATGCATTTGACAGAATTCATCATGCCTTTAAGGCAGTTCTCAAACTTTCAATATACGTGACCCACTATTCAACCATCATTTTCATCGCACCCCCCTCCATACAATAGCAATGTATAGAATTCAATAATACTTTACTTTGACACTAAATCTGCAATACGACTTTAACCTCTTATGTACCACTGACGTATATAAACGTCTGGCTCAGTCAAAGTATTAATATTCTGGACGTATATAAACGTCTTTCCGAAATACGATCTCTTCTGTGCAGTGCTATCCATAAAATTACTTCGAAAGCTTTCGAATGCAATAAAAGGATCTTGACAGTGTTTGCGAAGGATTTAGCTATTTCAGAGGATTTGTTATTTATTCCTTTTCTCCTCTCCCTCAAAAAAAAAAACCTCATCAAAATATGCTCGTCTACATGAAAAACGGTGGCATTGGAGAGTGAATTGCGTAACTTTTAATCGGCAGTTAAGGAGTGAATTATAAACCGAACAAATTATCATGATTATTGTTGTTAATACAAACCCATGGGGTCACTGATAATTATCAAATTTGTTCTTAACTTAGTATTGTTAAATTAATAATAAAAATACATTGTATAGTACTGATACATTTATAAGTGTATTATATCAGTGTAAATATGTATTTTATATTTTGTTATATCAAGATTATTTTGTTTGTTTACTTTCAGTAACAAACAAAACAATCATTCATTTTTTTAAATAATCTTTTGTTTTCGACTTTTCAATATACTCGCGCCCCCCTCGAAGAGTTATCACGCCCCCCAAGGGGGATGCGCTCCACAGTTTGAGAAATGTTGCTTTAAGAGGAATTAAGCTTCCAGTGCCATTTGTTGAGTAAAAAACCCACAAAGCATCAAAAGGATGTTTTACAGTCTGTTAGATATGATCTTGTAGCAGAATTTCACCTTCGTTTCGTCTAACTACACGATTTCTTTCCCTGCACAAATAAATGTACACGCACACACACAATTCTTAAATTCGAACAGACATTATTTGGGATAGACTGAATAACGAAAATAAACTGTGGAATGGAATAAGTCATCGATGTGTGGCCAGAATGGATGGTTACATTTTTCCTTTTGAAAGGGTTGGAAACTCCATTTCCCCCATTTAAAAAGTGTTTCACCTTTGATTCTCAGCCGCACCCGATTTTCAGTCGCATTAACACTGGAAAAGTAGTCTCTTAGATTCGAGTAAATACGGTACACAGCCTGTGAAAATAAAATTCACTATAAATATAAATTCCAATATTCTATTTTAAATATGTTTTACTAAAGATTTGAATACAAATCCTTTATATTTCTTTTATGAAATCATTGAACAAGGTAATAAAAAAAATTTAGCCTTTCTTAGAATATTGTCTCATTAAAAAATAATACACAATACTTAAAACTTATTTTAAGCAAAAGTTTTACTCAGATTTGATACAGAAAAAATGTATTTTGTTGATTATATTGAATAATTGGTCTGACAGGTCTTCAAAAAAAGGGCTAGTAGTACTTCGAAGCCTGCGTGATAATTTTATGATGACAGGAACTGACTCAGTTTAACCCGGCATCACTCGTACGAAAAAAATGAAAGGTCGAAACCGAAATGAAATCGAAAGTTCTCGCTCAGGGAAAGTAGGAAATACAATATGTTTATTACATTTTCCACCCGTAAATATAGTTTTTCTGTTCTTTTTATGACATTCAAGACATTGCTTATACACTCATTTAATCTCGTCGTGAGTGTGAATGCGATGTTTTCACTGGGTCTTAATTTTTTCTTTCAATCAGTATCTTTTTAAAACTAAACATATCGGAGTAAATTTCTCTATTCTTTAAATTCAAAAATTTTGGAATTTTTTTTTCTATGTTCTATTGTTGTTCCAGCAATAGTTTTTTTTCAAAATTCATCTGAAAGTGGATAAGATGTGCACTAGTTGTCTCCTTTATAATTACGTACTTCCCAAATGTTTTTGTATCTCTACATATAAAACATTTATTTTCAACAATGCCTCCCTCTTCTAATTCTGGATCGATTTCAGTGAAGGAATCATACTTGCTGTTATACTCTTCATCATTTGATTCTTCCTCATCATAACCGCAAAGAGAATTTCTACATCCGAAAATACTGTTGTACTATATGTGTATTAAATACTGTATCTATTAAATTACTTAAATATCGCATTTCTTCACCATAACTACAATAATACGCCATACCATAAGGAAGATTTAAAACCTGCTCATGCATTCAGAACTGTAACAGCGATTCACGCGCAGGGTATGATATTCCCGAAGAGATGGTATCCAAAAATATATATATTTAAAATTCGTCTAGAAGCTAAGGCCCCTCCAAAGATATGACCTTGAAGTCAGCTACACGAGAAACTATCAATTTTCCAAAAAAGGATTTAGAAGAAGTGATGGAAAGAGATGGTGGGTATGACATACCCAGCGCGAGAAGTGCCGGGTTAAGCTATGACTGATTTCTATTTTGAAGGTGTACTATCAATTTTCTTGTAAATTATGTAACTCTTGCAGAAAATTAAATTATAAAAGGTGTCATGAAACTCTAAATCTAAGTATTTTGAGTCATACTAAAAAGTAATTCAGTCCTAATGCTAATGTGGAAAAAAAATTCTAATTCATATTTAATAATCCTTTTATAAAAATATATTAACATGTTTAAAAAAAATTATGGAAAATGTTAAGTGAGTTAAAAATAAGTTTAAATGGATTAATCCTATAAAAGATATATCCTTTGTTGCAAGAATATTCGTATGGAAAAATTTATTTCGTATAACTAGAAATATTAATTCATTATTACTTCTTTTTCAGGCAGTTTATATGATAAATATGGAAACTTACATCAGTGGTGGAAAGATTCTACTATTAAAAATTTCCAAGAACAAGCTCAATGTTTTGTTGATCAATATTCTAAATATGAAGTTCAAGATATGAAGGTAGGTTTGTAACAAAAAAAAATTATTCTTTGTTTTAATGTTATGAAGACTAATATTCACAATTTTATCCATCTGCATAATTTAAAATTATGCAGATGGATTTTTTTCAATGGATTTGGAATTCTTTTCCCTAGAAAATAAAGGAATAATAAAAATATTCAGAACTTTTCCTTACAAAAAGGGTAGTTAACATGGATTACAGATCAAACTATCTTGTTTAGAAGTAAAGGTTGGTTCATAAAGAAGTATACACTTTCAAGATACCGTATAACAGTAATATTCAAAGACAGGCGCCACCTCGCGGAACTATAGGGCACATGTACTGTTAAAGTTTGCGTCTTGCCCCTGACAAAAGTATCGTCATTAACAGTGAACGTGTCATGTGACTAACCAGTCCAAATGGCGATGTCTAGTATGTCGCAGAAAAATAATGAAATTAGGATTCCATCAAATCCTTAAGGGAGATGATCGATTCACGCAAGATGTTAAAATATCGTCTCTTTGAGGTCCTTTCCCTGATGTAAGTAAGTGATTTGATCAAATCCCGAACTGTTTCAGTGAAATGATGAAATGAACAAATCAGCATTTGTAGATCTCTGTTTTCGCTTGTACCACTTCTTTTTACCTCCCCCTCTCCTCGTCCGTGCCAGGCAGCGCCGGACTTCTGAGGAGACGCACCAAAACAAAACGACTTAAGTATCATTTTTTTAGTTTTATTTAATTATATTATTTGCATTATTATCTTTCTATTGATACATCACTTATATATGTCTGAAAATTAAAAACTGGATAAACCTTAAACTGAAAAATGTAAACAAACAAATTAGGGAATTCAACCACGCCTTCTTTATAGTAAGAAAAACTTTTTGATAATAAAAAATGCTATCTTAAAAAGGAAAATAATAACTGAAAAAAAGGTGTTACAAAGTAGGATATTTCTGAAGTACTACACTAATGTATAATTTAAAAAAAAATGTTTGAAATTCTACTACAAATATCCTTTTTTTTTAATAAAATACAAACTTTATTATCTAATTATTTTGTTAATTAATTTCGAATGAATAATTTGCAGTTCAATGATTATTGCTGTATTAATTACTCTACTTTTAACAATGCATCATATCTGTTAAATAAACATTTTTAAACTCTTTACCATATTATTTCATTATTTCACTGGTTAGAGACAGGTTAGAGATTTGATCAAATCACTTACTTTCCTTAGGGAAATTACCTTACAGCGTTCTTATTTTAGCATCCTGCGTGAATTTATCATCTATCTCCCTTAGGGATTTGATGAAATCCCTAATTTAATCATTTCCCTGCGACATCTACAATGGAAAAGCCTCTTTGTGTTGAAGAGTCTTTTGATATTCGATTATGTCAATTAATAAAATGTTTTGTTTTTTTATATTCTACGCAAATATAACATTTTTAAACATACAGTAGAACGTCGTTTATCCGAATCAATTGGGACCGAACACCGTTCGGATACGCGATTGTTTGGATAACCAAAAACCGAATTTGATCCATGCAGTATATGAAACCGAACACTATACGAATATTGAAAATCATCACATGCAGGAAACGTGCTTGAAGAAAAAGCAAAATAGGTACAAAATGTCGCAATTTTAACTTTATTGTGGAAAATAATCACTTATTTTTCGCTGTACCGTTGAACACCTTCGCTTTTTCGCTGCTAGGGCTGTGATTATCCTGAGCAGCAGTAATTGAGTTGGACAGTACTCTGATTGTTGTTCGTACCACTGTATAGCTGTCTCTAACGCAGAAAACGCGTCAGCATTTAATGGACCCTTGCTACTTTCATTGTTGTTGTTGTCCTCGTCTTCATCCGTTTCATCGTCGACAGGGCTGGATTCTTCTTGCACGGAAATCACAATCTCGTCACCATTTAGCATTTGGAATTCACAGTCTTCTGCATCGCATGCCATCCAGGTTTCTACATCTTTTTCATCGCATTCTTGAAATCTGGGGATCGATTAGACAAAGTCAGTAATCTCCTCCTTGTGGTCGTCATTTAAGTCTTTTTCACCTTCTAAATCTGAAATTCCCCAAATATCCCTGTTCTTGAGTTTTCCCGTCACTTTTGGCCTCACGTGAAATAACTGCTGAGCATTGCACTGTTCGAAAACGTATTCATATACAGTACATGTAATTGACGAAAAAAACTGGTTCGGATATTTGACGCTCCGGATAATAAACGTTCGGATATAGGACGTTTGTTAGTATATTATTTTATTAAATTAGTTTTTAATGTGTCTTTTGTAAATTAATACATTCGCAAGGTTTACTTTTTTTCGCTCTCAGGTGAATGGACATCTAACGCTCGGAGAGAACATAGCTGATAACGGAGGCTTAAAGGCTTCATTTAACGTAAGTTTGTTCTAAAATCTTCTATATTTCCTATCTCATACAACACTTTTTTCATTTATTAGGGACATATGTTATATCTTATCTCATTTTTTTCTCATATATATAAATAATGCATTTAAAATAAAGTATTAATACTCATTTGTATTCTTTGCAGGCATACCAGAACTGGATTGCAAGGAACCATGCAGAGCAACCACTGCCAGCTCTGCCTTTCACAAGCAACCAGTTATTTTTTGTAGCATTTGCACAAACGTGGTGCAAAATCAGTACACCGGAAATGGAACGTTTTACCATTTTAACAGATAATCACAGTCCTGATAAATACAGGTATATTTCATTTCTTATATTTATTTCGGTGATAGTTCGATATCATTAGGCACGCGCCAAGTCGTTGCTTGTGTTCGCCTAGATGAGCGATAACATTACTATATGGCTACATCGATATTTTTATCGTCTGGAGATGTGATAGCCCCATGGGGATAACATATATTAGAAATACATTTTATTGGGGGGTTTTTTTCCGCGGTAACCCTATTAATTTCAGACGATTTTAATTTCATTTCATTAAAAATTTAACTATTTTCATTGCATTTGCTCTTCAAGGTATTATTTCAGTTTTCTGTTTTATTTTGTGCTATTTTCGAATACGGATATTTCTAATATCATGGGTGAGTACTAGAATATTTATTTTAAAAGAAAGAGTGAAAAAAAAGAATTTAAATTATTGATGTAAATCGTCCATTATCACCTTATTAAAAACCTTACCTTCTTAAAAATGCTTTTTTAAACGTCCCCTGTTCGATGAAATTCGTTGAAGGAACTTGCAGTTTTTGGTATATGGCAAGTTTTCAGTACTTTTTAACTGATATTCATTTACACATTTCATTAATAATATAATATATATATATATATATAAATACAATTATTATTACATATAATAATCATATAATATTCCTTACATGTAATATATATATATATATATAATTGTTTTTTATATGTCTTTATAAATATTATTACATATTATATTATTTATTCATAATTATTATGTTATTTATTTATAATAATTATGTTATATGAGTATTCGTATGTATAACTTTTATTATATTACAATATGATGATTATTATTTTTTATAATTACTGTTAAATAATATTATATGATTATTATTATATAGAATAATTATTATTAAATCATACTATGTGAATATTATATATCATTACTATTTAATTATATTATAAGATTATTATTATATATTGCATAATATATTATATTGATATTCCTTATTTATTGATTGATCTTGGTTATTCTCAATCTCTTCCTATATCCTTCATTTGAAACATATTTCAATGATTTTCAAAACAATTCTTTAAAATCATTTTCCTGACGATTTGTTACCACTAAGCTGCCATCTTGGATTCCATTTCTGCGACAACAAGCGCTGTTTGGCTTGATCCATTTATCACTCTTGGCGCATTGCCCCATGATATCAAACTAGTTCCTTTATTTCTTATGAACTGTGTTCTCTAAGTATAGAAACGATGACAATTGAAAGCTGGATACAGGATGAGGGTAACGTAAATACAAATTATTGATAGTGACACACAAAAACAAGAAAAGTTATCTTTCTGACCCTGGAATATATAAAAAAATATCTTTATTATTAACAATACTACATTAGTATACTTTATATTTCCTAATTTTGATTGCATTTTTTTAGTATAATAATTTTGTTCCATATTTTCCTACTCTTACTTTGTTTTTTTTTTTCTTTTTTTTGGATTTTTATGTAAGGAAGTGTTAAAATTTCTAAGTGTATGCATTGGCGTAGCTAGTCCTGACTGGGCCCCGTATCAAAATTTCTTGCACACATTTTTTGAGCCCCTTAATATATTAAGAATTTTTCCTCAAAAATGTTAGGGCCCCTGTTACTTGGGGGCCCCGTATCATTGATACGGCGGTAGCGATGCCCCTAAATAGATGGCTCTGTAAGCGGCATGACTTTTGAATTGGATTACGACGGCTTTGGCATTTAACCAACTGTATTGTTCCGTGTGCATAATTGTTTCAGTTTTTTGAAAGAAAAAAATTACTTAGACTCATTTAAGAACAGTTGCCCTGTTAGTAAAAACCCATCGAGACTACCAAACACATTGGATGGGGAAAATCGGTTCTTAATAATTGTCCTTGGATGAAAAATAGCATAAACAGCTACAAAATGAAAAGCCCAATAAATTTTTTTTTTCTTCTTATGCTATAACATTTCCCTCTTCAAGTCTATTCAGTTAAAATCTGATCTTTTTTTACAGCATTTTGAAAATTGATCTAATTACAATCACCATGTGTGTGTCAGTGTGTGCGCGCGCTTTTTGCAACAAAATAATGAAAGGGCGTTCATTAGGAAAGGAGCTTCATTGGGTTCAATCATATGTTTTCGCCATTATTCTTGTAATTTAGCCGTCAACGCAAACCAGAAAAATGGGGATCATTCACCTATTTTTACTAATAACCTCTTTATTCTTCACAAAGTCCTTAAAGTGCAAAATGTTACGATTATATAAGGAATTTTTTTTTCTATAAATAAAAAGGCTACAAAATAGTGTTAGAGTTACCACTGCCAAATAAATAGAAAATGAGTTTGAAGATGCCTTAATATTCTGTGCTTGAAATAAAGTTTTTCTGATGATGAATTTTAAAATAAAAATTCCATAGGAAACAAGAATATATGAATCAAATAAATTATATTTTTCAAGAAGCATCTATTCGAAAAATAGAGGGGGAAAAAATGAATGTTTATAAGACTGAAGCTTCCGGTTTCGAAATAACAACTTCCGGTGGGTTTTTTTCCTTAGAATCAATGAAAATGACTATAATTTTATTTCTACGTTTTGGAGTTTCAAAAAAATGGAAGTTTTAGAAAGCTATATATAAGATTCCAAATTTTTATTGGACAAAAAAAAATTCTTTTACTCAAGTTTTTAACATAGACTGAAGGGACTTAGCTACCGCCGTATCATCCATATAAAAGATACGGGACCCCAACATGTGTAACTACAGTTCCACTAACTCAAGGCTCTCATATCTTAAAAAGGGCCCCGAAGGAATTTTGATATAGGGATTACTCAGAACTACCTACGCCAATGATAGTCGAGTACATTAAGATATGTTACACACCTCAATATACAAATAATAGACAATTTCCCTGTGTTTCCTATTAACTAATAATAGACAGATTTTCTCTCTCTCTCTCTCAAAACTCTAAGCAAAATATTGTTCTATTCTCTATACTCGTATGATAAGAAAGCTGTCATCATTGATCGGCAAGAGGTCAAATATGTACGTGATTTTCATCCTGGAAAGAAATAACACCTCTGATTTCTGCAATATTAGTAACTAGCCCTATTTGCAAATTAAGTTATTTCTGATATAGTAATTAAGATGTTGAACTGCGTGTTCAGTTTGAAATTAGTTTATTTCTTATGATTTATAAAGTTTACAATAAAAAGTATTATAATATCTTAAATCATAAAGTATGCTCTGTTTAGAATGCATGTTATGTGTATAAGTTTTGAATTTAAATTTGAGTCACTTAGCTATAGAATGTATAAAGTATGATCTTAACAAGCGCGTGTTTTTTTATTTTTCAGAGTAATCGGGACATTATCTAATTCAAAGGATTTTGCAAAAGAATTTAAGTGTCATCTTAAAAGTACCATGAATCCTCAAAAGAAGTGTGAAATTTGGTGATGCGCATAAGTGAACAAGAAGACAATTTTCCAAAATGTAAGAAAGCAGATGTTTTTAAAACAGGTCTTGGTCATTCCTATCGATAGTTATTCCACATACATAACGAATATAGCGTTTAATGTTTTGTGAAGTTTTTATGGATCTACGTAGAGATCCACCTTACCAGCAGACGGTGACAGTGGCGTAACGTACACCCCCGCAACAACCGTGGTGCAGGGAGGTCCAAAGCCCTATGATAAGCTATGGTTTTGCAATGATTTGTAAGATCCAGCTTGGGGTAGGGATGGCGACATGAGATCGATTAATCGAAAAATCGATTTCTCGGGCCAAAAAATCGATTTTTTAAATCGATATGCAGCACTGAATCGATTTAACGAATCGATATTTCATCCTAGAAAATTGACATTCGATTTTTTTTTTTAGTAAAAAACATAAAATTATTTACAATTGGTTGAATTTTCTATCTTTAAAACCAGTAATATTACGATGTGGGCGGTTAAAGGGTTTAATTTACTGAAAAAATTTCTATCTTCAAGTTCTCTCAATAGCCATGATGTATGAGTATCGTGGGATCATCTGTTCCTTGTGAGCGCCTTTTTTCGATTGCCGGCAACATCGTAAGTGATGATCCCAATAGACTTGACAGACTATTATTTTTAAAAAGCTTAGATATTAAGCATTGGAAACTATAAGCTATATTATCTGTTTTCCAAACTTTTTAATGTAACAAATAAATTTCGAAAATAAATGTCTTCTTTTATACCTGATACTTTGATATAGTAATAAAAATAATTGTAATCGTCGAATTCCCTGAACTACAAAATTCCCTGAGTTTACTGATAAGAGATCGTTTAATATGGTATTTTTCTAGTTTTTCATTAAATGGATTTATACTTACATTGTAAATGCAGACTTGAAAAAAAAATCGATTTTTTAGAAATCGATCTCTTAGATCTCGATTTTTTTTGTGAATTGATTCATCAGGTTATGATTCGAATCGATTTAAAAATCGATCTTCTTAGGAAAGAATCACCATTCCTAGCTTGGAGTCCAAAACCTGACTTTGAAGGGGGCTAATATTCTCCATTACGCCACTGGATTTTGACATCCTTATCATTCAATTTTGAGATAGAAGGTTCATCATTCGGATTTTAGCATCGTAATTTTTTCGCCACTAACAGGCTATTATTTTTCATGAACTAAATCTTGTTTACGTATGTTTTATTTTAATTGTAATTAGATGAAAAAAAAAACGCTATTTTTAGAATTCTATAAACTAAATTATTTTTTCTATAGAATGAATTTTATCAGCTCAAAGGAATCATGAAAATGCATAGCAATATGCCACATGTACTCTCAACAAATATAGTCATATTGAATCGCTGATTGCTTTCAAAATTCATTCATGTTGTTTTAAATTCTCCAAGAAATGTCCCCGTTAAGAAATTGCAAAGAGTTTTTTAAAGTTATGTGGAGATTAGTAGGATATTTTTCATTTCAGAATTAGGTTTATATATTTCCATATATAATTTCAATATAAATTATAAAGAACTGATAAATTTCAGTATAATTTCAAAATTATATTATGTCGTATAATGCAGCAATTAGTCCTGTCGACTTCATACTTTTTCATTGAATAATTTGATTAGATATTTGTTGCTGTCATTAGTCTAGTAGACTTCATAGTTGTTATTATTATTAATTTGTAAATGAAAGAAAAATGATTTTTTTCGGTTTTCAATATTGGTTGTAATTAATCTCATTAGATGGCAGCACGTAATACTTAAGTGTGTCTTGTTAATCTGCAGAAGTCGGTCAAAAAGTCGATACCGCACATGAAGCCATGATAATTAGTACTAAATAAATATATATATTAAGGCGGTCTTAGCTTAATGTTAAAGAACAGGACCCGCGAAACTAGAATTTTTTTTAGAAACAAAAGTACTCTGAAATTATCATTGTATTCTGGCTCCACTATCCTTTTTAGAGCCCAACATATGTATATTTGATTACGTTAATCATTTTTACCCTGGTTGATCCATTTTTCTGCATAAAACGTTTCGGATATTTTCTCCACATTTTGTAATGCTAAATGAGCTATCCCTCTTTACATGTTAAAATAAAAAAAAATTAACTATTTTTGGAATATTTTGAAATTTTGCAAACGCTGTACTACACAATCATGTATGAATTACTGTATGTAAATTTTCATGAAGTATGAGGAATTTATATATCTGTCCGAAAATGTGCTTTGCGTGTAGTTCAGGCTCTTTCATTTGGAGAAAATAGCCTAAATATTTATCCGCTGTTTAATTATGTATTTACACCTTGCGCGTTAAATATAATTAAAATTTTTAAATCTATGAAGTTGTAGTATTTTATTTCTATTATCAATACAATTATTGTTATCTTTTGTTACATTTTTAAGGAATTGTTTTTTTCAGAACGTTACATCATTCGCATTTTTTATCTTTTCATAGATTGTTTCATGAATTAAAAGATATTAGTGGTTAGTGCGATTCTTACATTTTAGACGTCACTTATTGTACATGAATCGTCTTGCAAAATATCAATTAGTTATTCTTCGCCGATTCTTATAACATATAAGCAAGCTCATTTTTACGAACAATTTGAAGTGTTTATAACAAATGAAAGAAATATTTTGAATTAAGTACTTATGCTTCTATCTAAATGCCACACCTTTTTAATAAATAAATAAATAGGTTATATGTTTCTGTGTTTTAATCTCGTAACAAATTTCACTTAAAACACAACGTTTCAATATAAACACATATATATTTAATATTTCTAGAAAACTGATTAAAATATAGTCAAAAATATTTCTGTTTGTTTCTTGAATATTTCTGTATTTAAATTATAAAATGAATATATTAGGGTAAATCGTGGTTATATGGAGGGGGCGGGGGAGTTATTATTAATTGGAACCCACATACGCGGAAAGGTGCATGGTTTGATGATTAAAAAATAAATAAAATTTCAAAAATAATTTCCAAATGTATTACTGCCTCACAAGGGTTTAATTTTCGATAGAAATTATAAAAGGCTTAAATTTGGTTAGAGGATTTTAAACTCAAAATAAGTTGTTGTTTTTTTTTCAGTATAAATAACAGTAAACGATGATTATTGATAATGAGTACTGTGTAATAAATAGTACAATGTGTACATACATTTCAACCTTTCATAACCCCAGCTCTTTCTTCCGACACCGTAGAATCAGAGGATCCAAGCCTTATTCCGTCATTTCGACAGTAGGCGTTTTAAGGTGTGACTACCTTAGGAGCACTTTTTTTAGAAATATATAAATTTTGAATTAAATAAACAATTTTTTATTTGAAATAGGGCATAAAACTAGGAATTCAAATACAATTTCCACAAAATTAAAAATAATTTTGGATATATTGGGAATTGTGATTGAAATTTTAGTGAAAAATTGCAGTTGCGGTAAAGCTTGTATCAAAAATTCTAATTAATATATTGAAATTTGTCAATTTTTTTGCAAGAACTCAATTTTTTACAAAAAACTAATGTTATTTTCCCACAAAAAGAGCAATTAAATACTTAAATATATACACAGAAATTAGATAATATTCTAGACTGCAGATAAAACTAAGTAAAACTTTCTTTGAAAATTTTAATTCAATATCTTAAAAAGAAATCCTGTAGTGAACTTTACAGTGGAGTAAAAAATTGAAAAACATTGTCAGAAAATGCATTCAAAGATTTTAATATAATATGAAAAAAATTCTACGAATTGCACATAAATTAAAGCCACCATATTTGTAGCTCAACCTTTCTTTAGCTTCGTGTTTAACTAATTTGGAATTTTTACCCTTTGGACAGTTTTTTATTCTATAACAATTGTCGTTTTAACAATTGCAGTTACGATCTTTTATACAAAACTCTAATAAATATATTCAAATAATATTTATACACAGTACATAAATAACATCTGTATATGTATCAGAAATTACAAGAATTGTAAAACTTTTGAAATTTTTTTTTTATATATGCCAAATTATATGGAACTCGATTTCTTAAGAAATTAATGGGTTTTTTTCTGTAAAAAAGGAATAAAGTACATAAATATATGCACAGAGATTAGATTTTGATTAATAACAAAGGTAGAACTAAATAAAACATATTCTGAAAATTTTGATTCAACATCTTAAAAATATTTTGAGTAGGGATCTGCTTCCGGTTTTGTAAACTCCATTTCTGGTTTACTAATTATGCTATAACTTTGCTTCTAAATATCGTAGAAACAAAACCAAAGTGTTATTGAAATCTTAAATGTATAGGCTATAAAATAAAAACATAAAAGGGAATTTCGAAAATTTTCATCAAAATGGCGAATTTTGGGTTAGTCACATATCTTAAAACAGAAATTAAAAACTAAAGAAGCTGTTCAATATACTTGACCAGTTGGCATAACGTACAGGAATTCTAGAGGCCCAAGGCCCGACTGACGTCAAGTGCGTATTTGCGCTTGGAAGCCCCAAACCTGACTTTGCAGGGGCTCTAAAAATTCTTCGTTACGCCACTGTACCTGACATTTTTTTCTTGTAACTATTTAGTTGGTGTCTTATCGCAATAAATGTTAAAAAGTACCAAAATACCTGTTTCTCTTCAACAATAATTACTTTGACTTCTTACCACAGAAAAAACTCAAATGCGTTTTTTCCCTTTATCTATATACCAGAAAGCACCTTTTCCACACAGGCAGGTTTCGAAACTATAGTGTTTAGACGTCACAGTAAAAAGAAATATCTGATTATAAAAATATTACATATTATTCGTTTTTAATGTTCGGTTATTTTAACACAATTCTAATTTAAAGAAAAAGGCCTCATGGGTGTATATTCATTGATATTTATTTTTTTCATTCCAGATTTGGAAAACAAGAATGTTAATGCATCATTAGTGAATATGATGCATTTTTATGTTGCCAAGTTTTTTCTTCTATTTTTTTATTGCATTCGACAGTGATTTGAAAGGGAATTATTTTCAAGTGATCTTTTTTCATGGGGGAAAAACAACCGCCAGTTTCAAAGAAAAGACATTTGCTTCAAAAAAATTATTATTAATGCTCTAAAATATTGGTAGTAATAATTGTGGAAAATGTAGCACTTCTCAATGAAATGGATCTTTGAACTTCGAAAAGTTTAAACCTTAATATCAAATTCTTGAAAAGTACGAAAAAAAAAATCGTTCAGAAACACCGTAGTTTCAATTTCATAAACAGTTATGAACATTAACAATGTAAATTTTCTTAAAACGTTTCAATCGTAATGCAACAAAAATAAAGACCTTCAAATACTATTAGAAAAAAGAAATCTTGAATTATATTTTTATTACCAGCAGCACATTTTAAAATTATACATCAGTTATAATGAGACATGAATATATATATATATATATATAAAACTAAACCCTTTAAAGTTTCGTGTTTATTATTATTATTGCTTTGGGACAGTATAATGTTGTTAAAGAGATGTTTAAAATGCTTCTGAGAAGATCTTTTATAAATTTAAATTAATGCTTGAGAAAATATATGATTCTAAATTAGGATACTTGTTTAAACTCATTTGAAGTTCATTGGTCCCGTAAAATCTATTTAGAAATTTTAGTATCATAATTAATTTATACATATTTTAAATGGAATATTTTGAATTATTTTATATTCTTTATGAAACTTATTTGAATAAGTATGCATCTATCATGGCCATGTGTAACTATACTTATGTATTCAATTCGTTGTAACAAAAAATTCATTGAATTTGTGCGTTTAATATTTACTTAAATATAAAATATTCATTTTCACCGTTATATTCTTATAAAATGTTGGTACTTTGTGTCTTTCTAGCAAAGCATGTCAATGAACAAAAAACAAATGTATGTAAGTTATGTTCTAAGATCTTATTTCTAAGTATAACTTAGTAATGATAATTTTCTCACCAAAGTGTAAAATTTGAATCTTCAAAAAGAAGGAAAAACAACTGCATAATTTTACAATTTATATTTTACTCATATATTTACAACAGACTATTATAACCCACTTTTACGAAATTTAATAAAGATTAAATTATATAAGGTTTTTATATTAATGCTTTTGTGTATTATTCCCATTTACGAAAAATTGTTTTATTTTTACTCCATTCTTCATCTGTGTTTTTGTTTGAAAATAATATTCATAAAGAAGTGTAAAGTCAACTTTTCACTTCTCTATAAGCTTCAGACATCTGCCTTGTACCAGAGAGAAAAGTATTTTTTTATATGTTATGTATCGTACATGCTATACTGTCAGTTTATTTTTGAGAAAAAAGGCTGTCTTATTTTTGATAAAATAAATCTACAAAATGTATGGATTCAGGCTTTATGTGCTTCATATACATGTGAAATTTATAATTCATTCTTTTGTAAATATATTTATAATGCTAGAGGGGGTTTTTTGTAAAAAATAAGTTGTACTTTTATTGTGTAATAAACTTTTTTTAAGTTACTTTTTTAGCCACGTATATCTGTACGAGTTGGTATTTATAGGTGTTTTTACTCATTTTAAAATAAGATTTTGCTGTATTTGAAACTGCTAAGAGCTAAGAAAACAGCATAATATAAAAGTCTGCAGATTGCGTATGAAATTTTTTTTAAAAAAGTATGCAATGTACCAATAAATATTTTCTGAGTTCTTTTGTGATTGTCCTTTAATTTGTCAATAATTTCTTTTAAAATTTACATTTAAAATAATTCTTTTAACTATGCCTTAGCAATTATTACTCTGTTTTGCTAAGAGGGTGTGAGACTTCCCCATCTTTCTATTAATGTATTTTTAAAATGTTAGTGTTTGGCTCGAAAAAAACAGTAATGAATTATTTTCTTAAACTTTTATTACTTCATTGCTAATCAATTTATTCTTGATATTATTCAAAACACAGGGTAATTTTTACAACATATGACATGCATGTGCAGCATGTATCGATAGTCTTTTATCTCGGATATAAGGCATTGTTCCTCTATGTGATATTTAAAAATTTATGCGTATATTCTTATAACCCCAATAAAATTATAACAAGATCTAGAAATCATTTTTCTATAAAATATTACTTTTATAAATTGATGTCATTTGTATGCGTATAGTGTCTACCTCAAAAATTAACAACTGTGAACAGTTTAACAAAATAACACTTTGTATCTTGACATCATATCTTAATTAAAAAATTCATTGTTTTTGACTTAAAAAGATCAGTAAAACAAATATAAATTGTATGCCTATAAATTAATAGAAGAACATTATCTTTTTTCATTTTATATTTTGGTAAAATATCAACAAATAAAAAGCATTTTTAGAGATTGCTAAATTTATTAAGCTTAATTTATGTTTAAGATTGAATGCATGCCTGAGCACATATCATAACTGATGCATTTACATTATAATGTGATAAAGATCAGTGTTAATTCGATGTGATTTTTATGCAAATTACTACAATGCTTTGTATCATACCTTAATAATTGTAATAAAGTGTTATTTTGGAGCAAAATTGTATGTGTATTTTTTTATTGTATTTAAAAGTTTTTTTATTTGTAACTCACACAGAATACAATTAAAATGTCATGATTTTTAAAAATAGATTTAATTAAAATTAAAAATAAATTCTTTTTTTCTTTAAATTTAAATAAATATTTGGTACATTTTAAGTATAATAAAAAGTATAATACATAACATTTAAATGGAACATCTTAATAGGTTTCTGCATAACTCGACAAATTATAAGCTCTATTTTTTTCCAATCTATTAGGAAACACAATAAAAAGGATTAATATACAGGGCTTTTTTACAATTTATTTTTTGGAGATATTTCAAAACTGTTAAAGTTTTGTTTCGAAAAAGAGCAAATCGATGGAATATAAAATATTGTAGCAAAAATAGAGTTCACTTCGTTTGGCATGGACACGATCTACTGCTCGGACTCACGCTGCCGGTTGCCAAAAATAACTTCTTTTGTTTTCTTTGTATTAAGTTTAATTTTCGTGTCACGTGATTATTAATTATTAATTGTAATTCGTTCTTTCTCTCGTGCTTTTATTTTTAATTGTACTTGTATTTATAAAAGTTAACTGTAATTATAGTTATGGAAAGTATTATAGTGTATTATAGTCGATGGCAATATATAAGGAAGGGAAATATTCAGTTCGGTGAATAAAGTTTTGAGTTGTATCTAGCAAGAGTTGTGTTGCCATTTCATTTGAGTATCGAACTAGCATATTAATTAAATCTACGCGACAATATATATCTGTCTACCCTTATTATCTCGGGGATTGGCAGATTTTCGAGAGAGAAGAGCCAAATTGTTAGTGAAACAAGATAACAAAGGTATATAAGGCATTTATATGCATTTCCGTATGTTCTTAGGTGGGAAGATCTATGCTTAGATTAATATTTTTAACATTATAACATTTTACACACAATAACATTTTCAGTCCTGCAAAAATTAATAACTACTAAAGTCATTTTTATTTTTCTGGCTCAAAGCAAGAACAAAAAATGTCGCAATATCATAATGTTGGGAATTAATTTTCAAAATTTAAAAAAAAAAATACATATTAATAATAATTAAAATACTTGATTATGGAATTTTTCGCTTACATTCATATTTAAAATTGACTTTGACTGTTCTTACACATTAAAAATCACAAGTTTATTAGCAAAATTTATCTCATTTTTATATAAAATTAACGTTAGTTATTTTTGTAGTAAGCCATCCATTTTTTAAATAACCCTTATTTAAATACAAATGGTTACGATGCTGGGTCACCATGTATGTATATTTAGATATACAGTCGGACCCCGATTAATAAACCCCTATTTAACGATTTATGTACCCCGAATTAACGAATTATTTCAGCAGTTGAATTTTTTTTATTAGTTTGAATTAGAAAAAATTGGATTCTTTCTTTTTTTCAAATAACATATTCTTTTTGTTCAAAACAGAAAAAAGAATTTTCTTTTTAGCAGAAAATTTCAACGAGAAAGTGGGGAGACCATTTTTGATTTTACAAATGAAGATCTGTCTTGAGTAGGACAGGAAATTCCTTTCTTATCTCATCCCAATCCGTGACACAGTGGATATTTTAAGATTTTATCAATTATGATATATTAAGTGACCTAACTGCTGAACTCAAGTTGTGGAAATGGTTGATTTGTCGTATACAATCGATAACGATTCTAATGCAGAAATAAGTAATGAAACTCCTTTCAAAACTGTTACATTTTCTAAATGTTTCACATTGTTTGGAAACTGTGAGAATGCAGCATAATGCAAATGATGTGACTTTTTCGCATAGAGTCGGAAAAGAACTTTTTCGAGTCAAAAATAATTTCAAGCATCTGTTAGTCAGTATTTTAAAATTTCCAATTAACTCTGACGTAATAGTTGATTCATAGTATTTTTACTGTTGTTAAAAAAGAGTGCAATTTCCAACTATGGATATTTCTTGTGTAGTTGCTTATAGAATTTCCAAAAGACGAATGTAAAAAATTTGTATTTCGCTGGGACCCCAATATAAAGAATAAACCCCGAATTAGCGAACAGAATTTTCGGTCCCGAAGAATTCGTTAAATCGGGGTCCGACTGTATATGAAATTTTAAGGTAAAAAAAAATGCGCAACATTTTTTATTAAAATTAAGTTGCCACTTTGACCTTTCGTTGCTTTTTATAGCTATGGTTTGTCTGGCAAATAGCTATTTTTTTCAGTTTGGGGCATAATTGTTAACTATCCTTTAAGTTCCTTCTTAGCTTTTTACTTATTTGATTCATTTAAGAGAAATAGATAGCCAAATACTGTGAGAATAAAAAATGCGAGTTTTATTATTATTATCACGTCACATGTTTTATACTATTTCGTGCATACAATTTCATTGTTTCTTTTTTAGACAGTTGTGTGTGTTCATAGGGGTGCCTGCTCCCGGCTGGTTGGTGGCAGGAGGGATGTTTGGGGTAACGTCCGATTCCCCGAGCACGGCTTGAAGTTATTTGTTTCCAGAAGCTTGAAAAGATGCACCCACGTGCGCACTGCCCCAATGCCCCTTCCTAGCCACCCATCCGGTATAGTGGTTAGTGACGCTGACTGCCGTGTCGAAGGACCTGGGTTCGAATCCTGGAGAAGGCATGGATGTTTGTAAATGCATAGTACCTTCGCGGTATAGTGGTATAGAGAGATGGGAGGCCCCTGAGATCCCCAGGGTGTTCTCCCTTAAAATTGGTAGGGGGGAACTGAGCCAAATTGTACTGTCACCTGCATGGTGCTCAAAGCCAAGGCTAACGACCAGCTTAAAAATCTAGCCCTTTGCCGCAATGGATTTCATAGACCTTGATCTGATGTTACTGTCGATCAGGTGGCATAAGTAACAACAACATAAATGTCCACTTCTGTTGATAATAATTTAAAATGTGTTTTTGAGGTAAAATGCAGCTAAATATTTTTAACAGATAATTATAAAGAAAAAAAGAGAAAGGGAAAACAACAATTTTTAGTAGAAACACTTATTAGTTTAGTAATACGTAGAATCAGAAGCCTGTGTAAAGAACCACAAACGTCTATGCAAAAAGCCTCAGTTTGCTGCGTGATCCCTACCCTACTTTTTCGACCTAATCAAAAGAATGTGTAACCTAATTGTAATCCATTTCTCATTAGGCTAGAATAAGCAGATTCAAGCGTAAACACTTTTTACGAACAATCTATGCAATGAGAAGCAACAGTGAATATATAAACAACCTTATACAACCACATGGGCTACAGCAAATAGCATCTATACATTCAAATACCCTTATGCAAACCCGGCTTGTTTCAACAGCTCAATTTCTTTCCCTATTTGTCTTAACAACACCCAATAGGGGATTAAGTTGAATAGAACAGCTGCGTTCATCCAGTTCTCCTAGGGTCATCTATAAGGTGTGTGTGAACCATGTTATCCTTCCATTATACTGATATTCATTAATAGTAAAAAAAGTAGGTAGCACAAATTACTGAGATAGAAGAGACGAAAATATTTGAATAGAAGTAGAACAATATAATCTTGGCGTAGAGGACCTCCCATCGGTGGATTAAGTTTTTTGCCAACGAGCTCAATTTTCCCCCCGAAATGTTTTATTAGCCCGTACTTGACGTTTGTTTAATGTATCCGACTACGTTCGGAACCGTGATTCTAAAAAAGCCAATAAATGGATACTTTTCATGATATTTAGTGTCACTTAGATTAGAATACATGTATAAAGTTGTTTTAAGGACATTTTGACAAAAACAAATTATTTAAATGCAATATTTTGGCAAAAAATGAACTTAGAATAACCTTTTTTCAAAATGTTCTTCTTTTGTGAAAATGCTTCTATTAATTATAATAATATTTTACCTGTATACAGCTCAGACCTCTGTACAGAGGTTCAACTACGATTTTTGAAAAATTCATATTATTTTCAAAGTTACAATCCATTGAAATAATGATCGGCGTTTTTTTCTTAAAATTTCTCCCTCTGTTGTCGTAAAACATGGATAAACATTATGATAATAGAAGCATTTTTCGCAAAAGGAGAATAGCGGTGGTAATTCGTTGTTTTTTGATGAAGTTAACAATGTCAGATTCTTTATATAATTGATAGAGCTCTAAATTTGATCTTCTTGGCCATGTAGCATTTTCCTGAATTCCTCCAAAGTTAAATGTTAAAATCTTCCTTTCGTAGATACTTATCTGTTTGAGACATGGACCAAGTTTCACATGCATAAGTTAATACTGATCTTAAAAGACTTTTATACAATAGAACCTTTGTTTTTCTTTTGATTAAATTTCGATTTCATATATTTTCGTATTCCATTAAAACATCCATTAGCCATAGTAATTCTCTTTTAGATTTCAGTAGTACAATCATTTCTATTGTTAAATTCCGAACCTAAATAAGTGAAGCTGTCAAAAACTTCAAAATTATACCTTCGCTACTGTGTTGATTTTAAAACCTAATTATCTTCCAGTATAACTTCCGTTATTCTAACCGATCCTTTTTAATGCATTTGAAGAGGGAATTTACGACTCTCTAGGTATATTTTCGAAATAAATATTTTCTTTTACGTCAAAGCTTATAGATCAGAGGTTCCCAAACTTTTTTCTCTCATAGACCCCTTGCCATGTTTTTTGTCTTTGGGTAAACTCTCTGCTTACCTAATATTAAATTTTCTGCATATTTGTCGACTTAAACGTCCTTTTGACAGCTGGTATAGAGCTAAATACTTTAAAATATTAAAAATTTTATAGTAAAAAGTAGTGTTTATAAAACTTAAGAAACACATGCTAATTAATTTTAAATTAAAATATAATATTACATAAAATAGCGGAACAACAAACAATGGAAGGGATGAATTTGGCTCTTCAATAACAAATTATATATCAACATCTGACATCAATCTTGTCGAGTTTAACCCTAAATCTTCTCGGTTAGTACTGTGTGTGTGTGTGTGTCCAGTCTTTTTTTTTCCGAGACTGGAGACTACTGTGAAACACTTGCTCCCTAGGAAAAGCAATTATAAAAAAAGTTTCTCTTTATTCCATAATTCGGGATACATAACAGGTATGTTTTTTTAAAGCCAAAATTGCTGACATCTATTTCTAAACTTTACTGAAAGATGTTCGTTAGGGCCTATTTCGATCAGTTTCTCTCGTAATATGATATTTATTTTCTTGAATGGGACCATATGATTTCCTTATCTACTGTGGTATTAAGATAGTCAAAGCATTCTCAAACCTATTTACAAAATCTGAATAGAAGTCATTGAAGTGTTGAACGTAGATTATAAACATTATCTTCATGGCAGATTCTCTGCGACAAAATGAGAAACTGGAACAATTCGCGACGTTCAGTATGATTCTCTTTTTGCTTAATTCGGGCATGAAAAGCTGAAAAGATGGTCTTTATTTTAATAAAATATATGCTGTCAGTAACTGCAAATTAACCTCATTAAATTTAATAAATAACTCTGTTAAAGTAGGTAAAATTTAGTTTCCACTTGATTACATTTTTTTTTTAAATTAAGGTATCCGAACACGTTGAAAATGACTATATTCGGCCAAGACAGATTTTTTGTTTTATATTATTGAATAGAACTATCTTTTGTCTTAACAAAACATACTTCGTTTTGTTTTTACGTACCTATAGACCATTACAATTAATTTTATAAAGTTAAAAAAACCGGAAGTGGGTCTTTGATCTACCAAAAGTGGGCATTTAAATTGTACGAAATCTAGCATGGCGAGTCTGATAACTCATAATGTTATAAATGTATTTCTCTACAAACGTTTTGAATCTGATATTTATGCTTTTTTCTAGAGAATGTACTAAAATATTACTTATTGTATAAATACTTTTTGAGTTATGGCTTGTTATTTAAATAATGGTCGTATAAAACATGTCAAATTTCTTATAATGTTTACTCGATCAGCTATAAAATTTACAAATTTTAATAAAATATTAAAAATTTTTAGCATACTTTCTAGATAAACGCAATCTAATTTGTGTGTTTTAATATAATACTTTTATTAATATAAGTTTATTATTTTTTTCTCTAATTGCTTTGAAGTTTGTCAAAAATATTGCTAAAGTTTCCATTATAATAGGAAAATTTAGGTAATTTATTTTAAGTATTGTTAATTAAATATTTGTATTTACTGGTATTGAGTCCTAAAAACCATTTATAATGTTTAAATATGTTAAAAAGTACTCTGCAAGTGTTCGGATACCTTTCCATGATCTGGTTTAATGAGAGCCACTATCATTAACCCCCATTTACACCTCATGGACCTAAATAACTTTTTTATTGACGTGGACCCTTTGTAGGTCTTCCTAAACCACTTTGGGGAGTCAATGCTATGGATCATACAAAGTTTGGGAATTTTACAATGCAATGTCATACCTTTCATTAATCTGAAAACAAAAGGAAATACAGAGAAAAAACACACACATTAATTTATAACTTCTAAGAAACGTTTTAGATAGTGTGAATTTTCAAGGTTGTGTCGAGGATATTTCAGACAGGAATTCTTTTGTATTTTAAGATATGTAAATCCTATCGGAACACATGACGCGACATAAAATTAAACTTATCTTAGCGCGATTTTTTTTGTACTACAAATTTTTTAAGATTAATCGACGCATGCAGATGATTATTCAAGCAGTCATAACTTCCTGTTTCTATTGAAAAGGCGGGACATCCGGAAGGCGTCTGGAGAAACTATCACGTGTGTAGAAATATCTTTTCTTAAGAACTGTTATTTATATTAGAGAAAGTTTAGTATTTATCTATATATATATATATATATATGGATGTTTGTATATACGAAATCGCTTCACTCAAAAAAACACCGTTCTACCGATCACTATGAAAATTGGCATGTATATGTATTTTTTGTGCAGAAGGATTTTGTGGTATCCTCTTCATTGCAGCTCCCAACCAAGTGGCGCTACAGCATATCAACTTCTTCACTGTTCAATCAATCGCCCAGTTGCTAACAGGGTCTCCAAAAATGATGCCAACTTGGCTCTATCCCCAACATTTCGCTATGTTTCCATTGAATCGTCATTATAATGTAAGGAACGGCGTTGCTTGCGAATATTACAATTTTAACATAAGATAAAAACAACAGAAAGTAATATTAACGCATTACACGTCCAGATATAAATTATTTGCACTATTTTAAGCGTTCATTACACAAAATGAGTGACAATGTGTTACTTTTGCTTAGCAGAGATCAGCTTAGGTAGGTGTTTTCAAAAATTGACCCACAAGAGAGTTACGGGGCGTTATAAATTTTAAAAAAATCCTTTTTATCAGCTATTAGACCTTCAATCTTAAAATTTAACAAATATGGTTTTTTTGTTCAGCTCAGATATGCAAAAAGCTTTTTTTTTGTTTAATTTGAAAATCCGTAAAATTAACTCATTAAAAATTTCTTCATCCTTCAATCTGTACTGTTTAATTTTTTCAATTCACCCGTGCGAACAACGGGTATACCAACTAGTAAATAATAAAAAATAAGCAAAAGCCTCTAACAATTTCACTTATACTAATCTCTTTAATATATTTTACGTACCAATAAATGTACAGTTATACTGAATTTTTTTTCAATCCCTACAATTAGTTCACTCTCTTCCTATATATATATATACACTGGTGTGCAAAACTTAAGCAACAATGTAAAAATTTAGCAGATAGCCATGAAATTGCAGAAAAGGAGGTCTGGAGATCAGTAGAGGGAACACGTAAGTCAGTAGAAACGTCATGTGTATGCAACATCAGAACAAAAACGTCAGAAGATGTGAGCGGTACGCAAAACGCTGTGATGTTCGGCGCGCTGCTCAACAGTAGAATGAAATGAAGGACGGAGACAAATTCACCATATTCTCTGCAGTGCCAGTGAGCCAGTTCGTGAAATATGGCTAGAAGAAATCACCTGGACGACTTCAGCACGTGGAAGAAGGATCGGAAAGCTGGAGGAGAGGCGTACTGTCACCAGTGCAGCTGCACAGTTCGGAATCAACAAAAGTGTCGTTTCGCGCGACTTGGCAAGCGTTCCAAACCACAGGTACAGCTGTTAGAAAGGTTGGTGTGGCTCGCCCGAGGACGACAACTGGGATGACCGATATATCATCCTGCAGGCGAAAAGGCCAACAGCAGTCAGCAAGCGCCATTGCTAAGAAACTCTGTACAGCAACAGGTCGAAAGTGTAGCGGTTTACTGTGGCCAACGCCTTCACAAAGGGGCCTGGTCACCCGCCGTCCTGAACGCTGCCTCCCATTGAAAGATGGCCAACGAAGCCACTGTTTACAGTGGGCCAGAGAGCCCAAAAACTGGACAACTGATCAATGGAGTCGTGTCCTCTTTACGGATGAGAGTCGGTTCAGTACCAGAAGCGATTCTCAACGCGTTTTGATTTGGAGAGAGATCGGGACCCGGTTTTATCCCAGTAACATCAAGGAAAGACATCGTTACGGTGATCCTGGAGCTCTTGTCTGGGTTGGCATTATGCTGAACGGCGGAAATGAGCTTCACATTTTCGACAGAGGGTCTGTAACCGGGGATCGCTATTGTGAGGAGGTACTTCTTCCCTATGTGCATCTTTTCCGAGGTGCCATTGGCCCAGACTTCATTTTTATGGATGACAATGCACGGCCACATCGCACTCTTGCTGTTGAGGAGCTGCTGGAAAGTGAAGATATCACTCGAATGGATTGGCCAGCGTGCTCCCCAGATTTAAATCCAATCGAACATGTGTGGGATGCTTTGGGGAGACGTATTGCCACACGCTTACTTCATCCGGAGTACAACCAACAACTCAAACAGATGTTGATTGAGGAATGGGCACTCCTACCTCAAGAAATGTTGCACCAGCTGGTTCTGAGTATGCGGAGACGGTGCAAAGCAACCATTGTAGTAAGGGGAGGGCATATACCATATTAAGGAACATCTGCTTGTTGTTCTTCCTGTTGGATAGATAATCATGAGTCATGATACTATGCGTTCAATAAAGCTTGTTTTTGTTTGATTCCATACCGTATGCGTTGTATTCCTTTTTCAGCGCCGATGCTTTCGTCATCCTTTACGTACATAATACTCTCCTTCATTTCAGAATTTCATGTCTCTCAGATGATTTTTCGTGAAGTTATGGCAATAAACCCACCTGTTGCTTAAGTTTTGCACACCAGTGTATATATATATACATACATACATATACATGCATACATACACACACATATATATACATACATACATACATACATATATATATATATATATATATATATATATATATATATATATATATATATATATATATATATATATATATATATATATATATATATATATATATCTTGTTCAAATTTTCAATCGTTACTAAAATACTTCTTATTCATCCACGGAAGTTCAAGTACATTTTTTAAATTTGTAATGTATGACAATTGATGTGAATACAGTTTTTTTCAACTATTAATTCATTAATTAAATCTTGTATGGTAGAGGGAAGGGGGGGTGAGGAAAATTATGATTGAATATTGGGCCGCAAATATTGAAACTTTGAGCAGCATTGGAGTAATGATTAATGTAGCATTCTAAAGCAACGAGTGAGCTATTGCGAATGGACCTCATATTAATGGGCTTCGGTCAAGTGACGAGGGCATCACATGAGCTGGAACCCTACTCTCCAAGCTTTTACATCAACGTGGGGACTTTTAGCCATGACAGATTCAACATGCCTCAGCTAATGTTCATGAAGGTTCTTCAGTGGCATCAGGACTCGAACTCGCGACTCGGAAATAGCGGCCATGAGTTCGTGACCATTGCCACTAAGTCTACTGCAATTCCTTCAATAGAGAGATAGACCTTAATAACAAAAAAGTATACTTACCACAATGTTCGGGATTTCTTTCACATTGTTCTTGAGATACTGGCGAGAAAAATAAATTTCATTAGGGAAACATTTTAGATATATTTATAATTCTTTTACAGATTATTCTTAATTATTAATTTTAAAATCAAAATTACGAGGAAAATTTTAAAAAGTATTGTAATACATTTATTACTTATAATTTTGTTACAGTTATCAATTGTAACAAAAAGTGTATATATATATATATATATATATATATATATATATATATATATATATATATATATATATATATATTTAACACTTACGTGTAGTAACAATAACTAGTCATGTAGTCATATTAGTGAACTTGTAACGAGTCTTTTGACGTATCTCCTACTAATCCTGTTGGGGAAAAACTGTTTCTTTAAATATTATTCTATTGAAAACTTTCTCCCGAAGAAGACGTGAATTATGCAAATCAAGGCTTATATTTAAGCACTAAACTTTCTGAGTGAAGAGAGAGAGAGAGGTTAAGAGCTAAAGGATAGCAGGTAGTGATTAACGTAAAGCTAGTCGAGAGTGATTCGTAGATTATTTGATTAATATTTAATATTGATTTGGTCAATTTAATATTAAAATTGGATTAGTGATGGCTTGAAGTAGATTAACTTAAAACGTTACTTTTATTATTTGGAACGTGTATTGCCAAGACGTTCCAAGAGTAAGTGATTCAATTTATATGGCTTCCATATTTATCTAAAGGTGCATTTACTAACCTGGATTGTTGAGATTTGATAGGTTGTTGAGAATTGTAAATAAATTGTATTTGTTTTGACTATGGATAATCTTCCTTCAAACTCAAGTGCACTGATGGATGGGATAGCCCATCCGTTACAAACTCTTTGACTGTTTTGTGTTAAAAGCCTGAATACATTTCAATACTTTTCGTTCTCGACGAAAAAATTCTGTAATTTTCAAACATGTCACCATGAGGGCGAAAGTGTTGCTAAGTGGGGTAAAATGTGTAGTATATTTTCCAATCAAATTGCCTTAGAGGAAAAAAGCCAATGTTGATAATTTTATTTCTAGTGACCTTATCTGAAGCTCTCTTATTCTATCGTATAATGTTTTCATTCATTTCTTATCTTGTAGAATTTCTGTACTAGTCATACTTTCTGTTTAATTTTTATGTTTGCTTGGAAAATGAATGGGAAGAGAAATTCATATATATACGGAACGTGATCGTCGACTATGTTTCATGCTCTGGAGAGAAAATTGGCTATGGTTGAGTGAGTGAATGAACATTAAGCGTCAGCCAACGATTCAGTTTCTCGACTTGGCGACGAACCTTGTAATTTTGAGCCGTGGTCAAGAGACGAGGAAGACCGCTGAGCTGGCCTCCCCTCTCCTAACTTCCACAGCACACCAAGGGGGAAAATTGGCTGTATGATGATCATATGCATTCAGACATCTCAATGAGTAAATGTTAATTATACGAACAATTCGAAAACTTGCATTCTGGCATTGATTTTGAAGGATTTATGTGATTTGTTTTCTTCTTTTAGAATAAAAGTTTCAATCAAAACATCCAAAACGTTTTTTAAAAAAACTCGGCTTGCTAATTTATAACTAATGGGAATAAGTTATAGTTTTAAAAAATTAAAAAACACCCTTTTATACTTAATCGAACTAAGATGTAACTTAATCTTTTTGTCGACAAATCTGGAAATGGGATCTGGAATGAGTCGCCAGATGAGGAATGGGATCTGAAAATGAGAAATCTTTAGTCCTGACAATCCTGATAAGGACAGTGGAACAAAATTATTAAATTATTGTATTGTCATCGGTCATGGACAAATGAGCAAAATTTCGAATTAATCTGACCTTTTAAAGTGGGTAAAAATTGAGTTCAAAGATTCCGTTTCATACAAGTGAAGCTTATTAAAAGGTGTTAAAATATTTTAAAAACTAGATTTTCCTAATCACTATATTTTCCATTGAGATTAGTGGATCCGCAAATATAAGTCGACCTTCTTGATTTCAAAAGGGTTCATAGAATTCTCATTCTATACACGGAAATATACGGAATTCTTTTGTAATAAGACGAATAATTTGTAGCGGTGGTATCTACATAAGCCAGTAACAACCTCCTGACAATTGTCTAGTGGTATGTTACATGCTTATGAAATCATAGGTACCGGGTTCTATCCTTCTCATTTGTGACCTTGGCTGAACTAAGAAAAGCGCAATCTACTGATCTGTCGGGGCGCCATCTACCACCAAGAAAAGCAACCAAAAGTCGTCAGACGCATTTGATACAGCAAACAAAGTCGTAAGACTCATTTGACGCAACACCTCTAATGAACAGCAACAACGCTAACGCCATACACGTTCGCCATAACAACGTTCGTTCGCCTATCCACCGACTCACTGGTGGGGGAGTACTGTAGCGGTGGTATATACCTACATAAGCCAGTAACAGCCACCGGACAGTGATGATCCCTTTTGTCTAGTGGTATGTTACGTGCTTACGAAACCATAGGTACCGGGTTCTATCCTCCTCAAACTTAACGAGAGTGATTCTACTGTGCCCTGTATAAGTTACCTTTCATTATTACACAAAAATGTTTAAGTGGCTCATACGAATTTTCTTGTGTTTATTATTAAGAATATTCATACTCACTACAAAGGTTGTTCAAACATAGTGCTTTATCTTCGTAAGGACACAAGGAGCAAGATTTAGCTACTTCGTACATCTGGACTTTTCTCAATGCTCTGTAATAACAGCATTTGTTAGTTTGTTTTCTCTTCTGCATAAAAATTCTAATGATATGTAGTAGTATTTTTTCACAAATATATCCAGTATGTTAAAAAATCATCTCTTTTATTTTCATTTAAAAAAAACTTATTTATCAGACATTTTTTTCCCAAGAAATCCATTTAACATTTTAACGCTTTAACGGGCCGTTTATTTCTAGTAAAGTTATATTAAGAAAAGAAACTCACATTTAGCCAATTTGGTAAAAATTAATTTGATTTTTAACACCTATTTTTGGTGGTAAGTACACTTGCCACCATTTATTGGGGCTATTGAAAAAGTAGGAAATTTAACGCTTTTTATTTCTTTTGTATTTTATACTTATGAAATATATTTTGTAAGTACTACAAACTGGATTGATTGATTGATTGAATATTAACGTCGCACTGTTCAGCAACACGAGGGCTTTTGGTGACGGACCACGTAATTTTGAACCATGGTCAAGTGACGTGGACAACACCTGAGCTGGCACCCCCCTCTCCTAACTACCACACCAAAGGGAGAACGTTTCAGCTCTCGACAGATTTAACGTGCATCGCTGCTCTACAAACTGGAAAAAGAATTGTATAAAACAGCTTTTTGATTCATAGATGACCAATTACAATACATTAATACCCTGAACTTAATAGGTAGGACTAAGTGATAACCGCATAAGTCGGGGTTGAGTTAAGTTTGGTGTTTTGTGGCGCAAGAGCCAGTTTTGGCTATACTGCGCCAAACATTCATAGGTCTGTGGTCTGGACGGGAAAAGAAGAAAAGAAAACATTGGATGACAAGATGGAAGGTCGAAAATAGAGAAGGATCACTGGGGTACCCCTGGGTCGTGACACCCGTGTTTACCAAAGATAGTAAACCCCTTGGGAAAAGGAAAAGATCACTAGGGTACCTCGGGATTGTGACACCCGTATTCACCTAAAGAAGGTGAGCCCCCTGAGGGGGCATAAGTCGGGGTGTAATTTTGTGTGTGTGTGTGCATATAAATACATATAAGAGACGAAAGAATATAATAATTTAGAAAAAAAATGTTTAATAAAATCTTAGATAACACACATACAAAATTGCAAACAGAAGTTATTTTGATGTAGAGGTTTCATAGAATCTAACAAAGTAGTCTGACTGCTCAAAGATTTTTGTTCTTCAGCAAAGCTTCATCGTAGCATGAAGATAACATTTTTGTTCCTTGTTTTGTTGAAAAAAATACGCTCTTCGTCGTAAGTTGTTAGTAACATATTCGTCAAGTTCGTGACCCTATGGATTCTTATGGAAATTACCGGAAAAATTAACTAATATCACGATCTATGACTCAAGCGGAGTTTTCGAGAAAAATCCGTGAGGCCTATAAACAGGGAGTCACTTGTCGACACTGAGTCAGTATTGTTTTGACTAGCGCGATTAGTTGATATTTATTTGACCATGAAGAGTCGACCAGTAATTAGTGATTACTTCGGCTGTTGAATAGGACGGGCGAGTTCTTTGCGAATAATCTTTAAACATACTTGTATTTTAGTCAATGTTAATTATGTCTGGCGCCGTAGAAGGTGTGAAGGCCTTCTGAGATTTACTCAGTGAATTTAAAGACAGTATCCTGTATTTCAAAGATTGCTTTTCGACAGTAAAATTTACATCACTCCTGAAGAACTGTCTTGCTCTTTGCGACTGATAGCATAAAATCCTCGAACCCCGATCTACGAAACAATTTCCATACACCTAATTTGTTTCACATAACCACTAACTTCTACACTAAACTAATTGAGGAATCCGACGTTAATGGACTAAATTTATGTGACGTCATAGTCACATGATAACTGACCCACGTGTTTTCGGCCGATCAGTTCATAAATTAATGCGACGTCATAATTATATCATAAATATAATCGCGCGTTTCCAGCCAATTAGTTCATGTGCTTCACTGTTGCCAACCTTTGCTTTTTGCAGGAACTTTCTTTAAAAAAGAACATATTTGTCAACGATATAATAATGCACATAGTTAAACAAAATGCACTTAATTTAAAAGTATTCGTATAATGTAAACATTTTTTAAATTTTGAAAACTGTTTGAAGAATTTTAGCCCGTGAACTCTTTACGCAATCATCAAATTTTAAATGTTATCTAAACTTTACAAGTTGAACAACTTAGTATGTCAATTTTTAAACAATGGGAAACACGTGATTACCTGTTATCATGTGACCATCATGAATTTAGTCCATTTGATTATAAAATGCGATTTCCTAGTACGAAAATATTTTGTGTGATATGGTATTTTCTATCCAAGCCCTCGTACAATTAAACTATATAGCAACACAAATATGCCATAATTTTCCATTAAGGGCATCACCCGTTTTTGGCTTAATAGCTCAGTATTAAACAATTTTCTAAAGCCTTGAGACAAACGCAAATCGATTCTCATGTCTTGATGGTATTATAAATACAAGATTCAAACATGGAAATAAAATACAACGAGAAATTCAAGATCAGCTCCTTACAGTAGACAGATGAAATCTCTGGTTGTTTCACAAAGAAATAGAACCGTATTTTTTGACAAAAAGTTTATTTCTGTGTTCATTATTTTTAAAAGCTTTATTAGCCAGGAAAAAAAAAAAACTTTTTGAAATTATTTAAAGGAACATTTTGCATGCATTTTGCAGGATATAGTAGTTCATTGTTTCGTTTTGAATTATAAAACGTATAATAATAACAAAAAAGTTCAAGCAACTATCTTTTCAGCTGAAATACAGTGATGCCCGCCCCCCTCAGAAAATTAAAAATATGCTTGAGATAAAATAAAGACTGTTGAACAATGCTCTAAAAATATTTTTTAATATTTTAAAAATTACTTTTAAGGAATAGGTATAAAGAGAAACGTGTTTTCCACAAAATATGACATAATAAAAAATATAATACAATAATGAAATAATTTTTGGCCGGCTGGGTGACGTGGCTTGTTTGTCACTGGCCTTCTGCACCCAAAGTTGCGGGTTCGAACCCGGCCCAAGTCGACGGATTTTCATGTTGCAGAAAATCGACAGTGGCCATGCCGCATGATTATGTGGCATGTAAAAAATCCCTTAAGGGCTTCTTTGGCTCGGATGCTCTCGGCAAAATTAAAATGTTAAGTACGGTTTTACATCGCCAGAGCTCACGTGCCTACCTCTGGGGAGGAAACTGGGTGTAAAACGTGTTTGTGGCGAGTGGTATCTGCCTCTATGGTGCCGCACTAGAAAGAGATACCAGCTCCCGGGAAATGTACTAGGTCTGCAATGGTAAAACACCAATCCCCAGCCCATTAGAAAAATGAAATAATATGCACAGCATACTTGTTTTAGAAAATTTGAAATAATATTATAGGTAATATATTATATTTAATACGACTTTACTAACCTAAAAATAAAGCAAATGTACCAATTTCCATTTTATGTAATACTAAAATAAAACTGTAATTATATTTATAATGAATTTACTTACGCAGGATAATAATGACATACGATGAGATATTTTATGCCACATTTCGTAATACCACAACCAAGTCGTTTGCTTGGAGCCCAGGCCAACTAGAACGACAAAAATAACACATTTTAAATTGATATAAATATTGATACAAAATGTAAGACTGGAAACACTAATTGTGATGTTTCTTCGGATACCTTCTGAGGGAGAATGAAAAGAAACACATTTTGCACGAAATTTAGCCAATGAGGGTAGCAGAAACATATTGCTATATATGTTACCGTTAAAGAGTGAAATCTGTTATATTTCATTGAATAACTTGGTATGTCATGAAATAACTGGTAAAGTAAGTTAAAGTATATAAAGTTATTGAATTCCACGATTTAACTAGGTATACTATAGTATACCTATTTAACGATTAACCTAACGATTACTTGATCGTTAAAGTGTGAAATATGGCACTCGAAAGTTCTTTGAACCCCTATTCTTGTTGCTTTTATTCAGTTTTGAATTACTCACAGCTGCTTTGTGATGACGCACGTGTGTGGTAGCTTCATTCCGTTGCTTCAAAACGTAGATACAGTCGGACCTCTAAATAACGAAGTCGTTAAATCCGTGAAAAAAGTTCGTTATAGGGAAAATTTGTTATATAGAGGTTCATCTTTTAATATACTTTATATAAACCACATAAAACAAATTTTAAATTCATAAACACTACATATTACAAAAAAAATTATTATTCCCACCTTTTATTAAAAATTAATATATGTTTAATTTAAATATTTTACCCATCAAAAAAGAAAGAAAGCAAGAAAAACTGCAAGGAAAACAAGAAAAAAGAATGTCGAAGAATTCACTGTCTTTTCAATATTAAGAAAATAATTTTATACTAAAATTAATGAATTTTAAGGATATTTCATAATATAATGCATACAAGTAATATTAAACATACATTATTTTATAACTAGAACACGGGTACATGGATACACGGGACAACTCCCCTGAGTGTGAAAGGGGATATTGAAGATGTTTCTATTGAACTGGACAATGAGGGTTAAGGGCTGAGAGAATTTCTTGCATGAAACATGCAGAACTCTATTGATCTCGGCGAGTTAGGATCTAATAAAACCAGTTCAAGATTTATCAACACCACAAAATGTGTTAAAGAGAGAATAACTTGAAATGTTCAGAAATATTTTAAAAACAGGGAGAAAACAAAAATTGAATCCCAAAAGAAAAAGTTCGTTCTATAGAAAATGCAATTCGCTATAGAGAGGTTATTTTACGGAGAAAATCGTGAAACGTGCAAGGTTCCAGAAAAAGTTCGCTATATAGAAACATTCGCAATATAGAGATTCGACTGTATATGTAAACGGTGTATATATGTTATCGTTTTATGTACATTTTTGATTATTAACAAATATTTTTACAACTTGTTTTCAAGCAATCACTTCTGCAGGAATGGGAGAACAACTTGTAAATAATCAAGATTCAATGAGAGAGATTTGAATCGATGTCAAATAAGCATGGGACAAGGCAAAAAAAGTGTTGTACTTACTCGTGAAAAATTATTAACTTTGATAGCTGAAGTAAATTTGCTAAAACAGCACAGAAAAAAACAACCATGTGACTATTGGTTAATCCAGCATTCTGATACCTTTGAAGTTCAAGGAGTAGAAAAGATAAATGTGCCAGTAACACAGATGCACACACACACACAAATCACATTCTCCCCCTCCCCTTCTGTTTAACTAATGTTAGCAATATGATCAGTTATAAGCTACATCATCTGCTTTTCCTTATTATTTATCCATTAATCATCCTCAAAGGGGATAAAATGTATTTTTCGAGAGGTATTAGCTATTTATGATCCATTAATTTATGAAATAACTTTGAAATTGTTTATTTTTCACTTTAATGGTCTATCGTTTGTGATTTTATAGAATAACAAGTTAGTACATTGAATAAGTAGGTAAAGTATGAAATTTTTCATCTATTATATATACTGTAACTGGCTTGTCTAGTTATTTCACGATATACCTAGTTATTTTATGAAATAACTGAATTATATGCCGCCCAGTTAGTATGGTGATATGACCCTCGGTTTGTAACCGAGTGGGTTCGGGTTCGAATCCCGAGTAAAGCATGGTTGTATTTTCTTCGGGAAAAGAAGTCGGATTATCGCCTGTAATGGATTCCCGTCTCAAAAGGAAAGTAGCGCATCCCTTTTGTAATATGCTGGGATCATCATTTGTAATAAATGTCTATATTCTTCTGTTTGTATTGTATGTTTCTCTTCTTCCACTTGTATTTCATATGTATCCCAGGATAAAAACACACCACAACAACAACTGAATTATATACTTTAACGGTAACTTATACATTAATGCAACAAAACATGGATCTTATGAATTTATTCATTTTAATTTAGTTTACAGAGGTCGTGTAAATGAAGTAAAGGAAACATTTTTTGAAGATGGTTTGTTCGGAATATTTAATATATATCTGGAGAGGAGAGAGAGAGAATTTGCGTGTTCGCAGAATAAATTATATAGTTCTAACAAGACAAACACATGTATTGGCACGATATACGAGATATGCAACACTTAACAGTCATGCGTCATTGATTCTTAATTACTACTATTCTTATTTACGTGCTCGTCGTTGCCACTTTGTTGCGTTGTCTATGGTCCTTTTGTCAATTTTTACCCTCTCTCGCTGTTGTTCTTGTTCATTCTCAACGACAATGAACATGACTCTAACATCTGAAGGAAAACACACACATACTTGCACACACAGACACTCGCACACTACGTATCAATTGTCTAATTTTATTTTATTTAATGTGATTTTAAAAGCTTACAGTTTCCAAATATTACACATTTATGTAATTCGAGGGAGTGAGTAAATGTTTATTAAAGTTGCTCAATAAAACAACAACGGGAGGGTTATTGGCGAGGGACCTCGTAATTGTGAGCCTCGGTCCAGTGATGAGGACATCTCTGAGCTGGTACCCTCTTCTCCAAAACTACCTTACTCCGCCAACTAAAGAACATTAGGACTCGACATATTTAACGAGCATCTAAGTTCGTAACAATAACCGCTACCACTTTATATAGCTCGAGTCAGTGGCGCACACTAGGGGTCCGGACAAACCCCATAGCCCTTGATTTTTTTTACGATGGTTACAATCCTATGTACATATTACGTAAAATTTAATTATGTATTTGCTATTAATAATTAATTTTATTAATTAATGCTAATTATTCATTCAATAATTAATTTTGCATTGTTTTTGTTCCAGAAAATCGACAAAATCAAAAGAATATGTTGAGCGGCGTATTGGAGCATGATACCAAAATAATGAACTTAGACCCTGGACCCCTCCCCCCCCTTGAAAAATTTTTGTGTACGCTACTGATAATGAGCATATTATTATTTCAAGCTACACATATCTGTACTTATCAAATTATTCTGCACTAGATAGAATAGAGATTTGAACAGAATATAGTTCGACTAAACGTCATTATAGAGCTACTTAAACGACTACTGACGACAAATCTCAGTATTCTGAATACCAATACCAAGTTAAGAACAAGTGCTGGCTGGGGGGCGTGGTTGGTTTGTCGCTGGCCTTCTGCACCCAAGGCCGAGGGTTCGACCCTGGCCCAAGTCGGTGGATTTTCCTGATGTAGAAAATCGACAGCGGCCATGTCGTATGATTATACGGCATGAAAAAGATCCCTAGAGGGTCTGTTTGGCTTGGGTGCTCTAGGCAAAATTAAATCCTGGTACAGGTTCACTTCGTCAGAGCTCAGGTGCCTCTTTCTAGGGAGGAAACTGGGTGACAAAATTACCTGCGGTGAATGGTATTCGTCTATATGGTGCCGCACTAAAAAGAAATGCCAGCTTCTGGGGAATGTACTATGTCTGCAATGGCAAAACTCTAATCCACAGCCCCCATTAGAGAAATAAGTTAAGAACAAGGTTAATAATGAGCTTGTCATATATAAAATTATATGCAAGAATTAAAACTTATAAATAAGGAAGGGGAACAAAGGAATAAATAATTAAATTCTCTTAAATAAGTAAATCCTTCACAAACACTGCCAAGGTCCTTTTATTGCATTCCAAAGCGTTCGGAAATATTTTATGGATAGCAGTGTACAGAGAGATCGTAGTTCAGAAAGACACGTATATATACGTCCGGGGCATTTAAAGCTTTGGCTGAGTGAGACGTTTATATATGCCGATGACACCTAAGAGGTTAAAGTGTATAGTAGCTTCTGCGTCAAGGTATAGTATTATTGAATTCAATACATTGTAATTGTATGGAATGGGAGGGGAGCGGATTGAAAATTATGATTGAATTTACCTGAATTTTTTCTATACTACTTATTTAAGTATACTCACTTGAATATAATGTCCGCATTGTTCACCTGGTTTGCAGTAGTCTTTCCTCAAATCGTAATGCAAATATTCTTCGTACCACATCCACATACTTAAATATCCTGAAGGATCACCCCCTATGTAAAGATTCTGTCCATAGGCTCCAGGATAGGACACGCTTTGAGGTTTACCATGTCGAAACTCACAGCCATCAGCCCACATTTGTGCGAGATATTCCAATTTGTCATCCCATTCCTGTAATAATAATTTTTCTGATGCACTAAAACCTCTACTAAACAAAACTATTTATAAAATAAATTTTCCTCAGTGATGTTAAGATTTTGGAAAACTGAACTCTATTGGTATTTAAGAGCTGAAAGAGAACTGTTAATACAACCTCTGACAGTAAAGTTCGATGAACGACGCCAGAACTGCCAATTTGGAAACACTCGCAAAACAAAACTCTGCACATGCGTAGCGGTAGGTGTTGACCACATCCCTCTTGTTCAGTTAAGACTCGTTGTGTTCCGTGTAAGACTTGTTTTACAAAGTGCTTGTTTAGTACGTTGGTCCTTAACTGAGAACAGGAAAATGAACGAACTTTGTTCAATTTAAAGTTTTGTTTTAAGCTTTGCAAGACACCAAAAGAAACTTATGCGATGCTGGTGCATGTTTATGAAGATCAAGCACTGTCCATGAAGTGTGTGTACGAGTGGTTCGTCTGTTTTCGAAAAGCAGGGAAAGTGTTTCTGACAACCCATGTAGCGGAAGGGTGGGGATCACCATCAAGGACGAAAATGTTGAGAGAGTGAAGTAATTAATCACTAAAGATCGTCAATTAACTGTGCGCATGATCGCTGATGAACTACATATTAACCGTGAATCGGTGTGATGAATCGTTACGTAGAATTTAGGGATGAGAAAAACGTGGTATTGATATTGACAATGTATTATTTTGACGGTATTCCTAACATTCAACGAAACGTGACGAGGCTTTTCAACTCTATCCCAAAAGAAGACTTCTTGCAAAGTTTCCAGGACATGTACAACAGATCTCAGCGGAGGATAATTATGGGAGGTGAGTATTTCGAAGGACAGTAAGGTAACTCTTTCTTTAACATTTCATCTACGTTTAAGTTACAGGACTATTCACCGAACTTAATTGTCATAGGTTGTTTACTGGGTTTCTGAAAAGTAAGACTACACTTCTAAATATTAATTACAAAAAAACAAATAAAGATATCAGCTTTCAAATTTTTTGTTCCATAAAGGAAACTTTTTTTTACAATGCTTTATAGCATGATTTCATATGTGCACCGTTAGTTGCGCACAATACATACGAGATTTCTAGTCACATTCTATGAAGCATTGCAAGATCAACAATCTGAATGGCCACAGTAATTCGATGTTTCATTTCGTCAGTGTCACTAATTGATGATTGGTAAACAATGTTTTTCACGCATCCCTACAAGAAGAAGTCCAAATGTGTTATGTCTAGAGATCTAGGAGACCACGCTGTTGGATTTTCTCTTTCCATCTATTGACCTGTGCACTTTTTCTCACTTCAAAACTCCGGCGTAGTAGAGCCCCATTCGTGCTGTAAATGTGTTGCTGATTTAAATTCTATAAACCCTGTTACAACTTGCGCTTATTCTTGCGGTGAAGTCATTTTGAAACAAGAATGTTGAAAAATGGGGTCGTTACACCATATAGTTAGTGAGACGGTAAGGAAAATTCTTTGTTTATTTTTAATTAGTTTTTAAAAGTGTAGTCATATTTTTTGGATACCCTATATTATTTCTGGGAAACTAGCACCACCACACAAAAATACAATTGTCGCTATTATATCAATGTTTGCGCAGAATGGAACCGAAATAGAAATTGATTGTTCAATTAAAATCTTTCCAAAATTTTGAAGTTGTAAAGGTTTTTCTTTGCGTCTTTCTACAAATCTACAAGAGGAAATTCACTTTTTCTGTAAAGGAACCGTTATTCGTGAACCTCCAACTAATCCTGTTAGGGAAAGACAGTTTCTGTAAATATTATTCTATTAAAAACTTCCTCTCGAAGAAGGAGACATGACAAATGTAAATCAAGGCTTATATTTAAGCATTAACTTTTAAGGTTTGATAGAGGGGGGAGGAGCTAGATAATAGAAGTTAGTGATTAACGTAAAGTAACAAGAAAGCTATTCGAGAGTGATTCGTAGATTATTTACTTAATATTTAAAATTGAAGATTGACGATCTGGTCAATTAGATATTTCAATTGGAATAGTGTCGGCTTGAAGTAGATTAGCTTAGAACGGAATTTCGATTATTTGGAACGTGTTTTGCCAAGAGGTTCCTAGAGAGAGCAAGTGATTCAATTTATAATTAATTATTACTTATCTTGTCTACCTCGCTTTTGCCCTCATACTTACTTAAAGGTGCATCTACTAACCTAGGTAACTAACCTAGTACCATTAAAGATCCGACGTGTAGGGCAACGATGGACGTTAAACCTGTCGAGAGCTGAAATGTCCTCCCATTGGTGTGGTGTGGTAGTTAGGAGAGGGGTGCCAGCTCAGGTGTCTTCCACGTCACTTGACCATGGTTCAAAATTACGTAGTCCGTCAACAAAAGCCCTTATGTAGCGGAACAGTGAGACGTTAATATTCACTCACCCGGAGCGTCAAACATCCGGACTAGTTTTTTTTGTCAACTACATGTACTGTATATGAATACGTTTTCGAACAGTGCAATGCTCAACAGTTGTTTAGCGTGAGGCCAAAAATGAGGGAAGCCAAGGTCAGGGATGTTTGGGGAATTTCGGTTGTGTGATTTGGGAAACATCTGGATAGCACACGATGCAGATGACTGCGGATTTCAAATGCTAAATGATGACGAGATTGTGATTTCCGTGCAAGAAGAATCCGATCCTGTCGACGATGAAACGGATGAAGACGAGGACAACAACAACAACGAAAGAAGCAAGGGTCCATAAAATGCTGACGAGTTTTCTGCATTAGAGACAGCTATGGAGTGGTACGAACAAAAATCAGAGTGCTGTCCTACTCAACTACTGCTGTTCAAGAGGACCTATTTTTTTAATTCTAATAAATATGTTTAAAAATATTTAACATATGTACAATTTTAATGCTTTTTTTTAAATTTTTGTTGAAGAAAAATTAGATTTTCTGCTGTTTATTTTTATGCCAATAAATATTTTTAAATGATGCAAAATTAACATACAGTAGAACGTCATTTATCCGAACGTTTATTATCCGGAGCGTCAAATATCCGGACCTACTGCTGCTCAAGAGAATCAGAGACATTTGCAGCGAAAAAAGAAAGTGTACATAGGTACAGCGAAAAATAAGTGATTATTTTCCACAACAAAGGTAAAATTGCGACATTTTGCGAGTGATGATTTCAATATTCCCACATTTCCCACGAGTGATGATTTTCAATATTCGTATAATGTCCGGTTTCATATACTACATGGATCGCTTTCGGTTTTCGGTTATCCGAACAATCGCATATCCGAGCGGTGTCCGGTCCCAATTGATTCGGAAGAACGACGTTCTACTGTATATATATATATAGAGAGAGAGAGAAAGAGAGATAGATATAGATGGATATACATTAAATTAAACTTACATTGTGATATATATTTTCAAGAAAAGTTCTGAAATATGTTTATTGAATTTTAGTCATAAATTCAATTCCTACTATTAGTTCACACTCTCCCTATATATATTTATTTATATATCTTGTTCAAATTTTCAATCGTTAATAAAATACTTTTGATTCATTCACTTCAGTTCAAATACATTTGTTAAAACATGTAGTAGATGGCACTTGATGTAAATATTTTTTCAAATATTAATTCATTTATTAAAATAAATTGATAAATTATAGTTTATGAGATATATTTCAGTCGATATTATTCTTCTAGATGGCAGCACCATTGGATAAAACAGCTTTTGTTCAAATTGTGATGAAGATTTAACTTAACCTGCATAATTAGTAGGCTAGTTAGACGTCAGAATACCTTTTACACTGATTTTAAGATAAATTCTTACCTATTATATTCTACTTTTACTAAAAAATGTAAGGACAAATTTAATCCGGTTAAAAATTTTTAATATTAATTTAAAAGGTGTTTTGCCATTAATATTGTGATATGTCATACGTATATATATACTTATATTAACTGTAAATATTTAATAAAACGTAACTTATAAAATAAAAAATTTCTTTTTTGAGCTTATTAGGAACTGACTTAAAAAAATTTTTTTCTTGTTTTTTGTTGCTATTTCGAATCGGATTTTTCAGAAAAATTTTTACAATTCTTAACAGAAAAATTATTCAGAGATTATTAACAGTTGGAAATCCTTTTTTAAAAAACTGTAGAGTATTAATTTTCCACTACAGTTACTCTGAAATTTAAAGATAAAATAATCGCACAAAACTATCTTTTTTTACTTTCTTTTATTCAAAATTATGAAGTTATTATTCTATGGTTATAGATTTAAAATCGTTGATGAATACCAAAATATTACACTATATATAACTTATTTTAGATCATTAAAAAATTTTCTCTCTATCACTTCGTAGCTATTAATTTATGATTGCACAGTTATCGAAACACAACTCAAATAAAAAATTTACTTTAACAAAATCCTCTATAATAGTTTCTTCTCTCATTTTCATTCATTTGGGAAATACAATATTGTTACTTTCGAAACACAAAAGCTTTTTGAGTTCGGTGATACTATTGAAGCATAAGACGTTTTTGTATGTGTTACCATTAAAGTGTGAAATCCGTCAGTTCATAGAATAACTAGGTGTTTCATGAAATAACTAGGCCAGCCAGTTAAAGTTTATAAAACTATTGAATTCTACGTTTTAACTAGGTATTCTCTATAGAATAACGATTACTTGAACGTTAAAGTATGAAATACAACGCTCGAAAGCTCTTTGAACTGGTTATAGCAGCTTTTTATCAATTTTGAACCTTTATATCTGTTGGCTCATGCAAAAAAAAATGTGTAATAGTAAAAAGTTTGCTTGTTTCAAAAATAATATGCAATGCAATTCAAAGTGTCATCACAGAAATCTTAGCTCTAATGAATGACGAAAAGTAAAATAAAGGTATTTCGTAAAATTTAAATTAATATTTTCTTTGAAAAAGTTTACACATTGTTCTTATGAAGCAATAGTTTTTCTTCCCAGCATGCATTTTTTGATAATAATTAAATATAACTATTTCTGCAACATATAAAAACCCTTTCTGCTTAACCAATGTTAACAATAGGAGTAATACTAAATTATATTATCTGCTTTTCCTCATTATTTTTCAATTAATCATCCGCAATAGGGATAAAATGTATTTTTCAGAGATTTCAGCTATTTATAATCAACTAATTTATAAAATAACTTTGAAATTGTTTATTTTTCACATTAACGGTGTATCATTAGTTATTTCATGGAATAACCAGTTATTTCATAGAATAACTAGGTAAAGTATGAAATTTTTCATGTATTATATACTGTAACTGACTTGTCTAGTTATTTCATGAAATACCTAGTTATTTTATGAAATAACTGAATTATACACTTTAACGGTAAATACAGTCGGACCTCTACATAATGAAATCGATAAAGCCCGGGAAAAAAGTAACGTTATATGGAAAATTCGTTATAAAGATAGGTTCAACTTTTAATATACTTTATAAACCACATAAAGCAAATTTTAAATTCATAAACAGTATATATTAAAAAAAAGTAATTATTCACGCATAAACACGTAAAAATATATATTTTAAAATTAATATATGTTTATTTTATACATCTTACCCATCAGAAAAAAAGAAAGAAAAACTGCAAGGGAAAAAAAGAATGTCGAAGAATACACTTTGATTTCAATAGTAAGAAAATAATTTTATATTAAAATTAATGCATTTGAAGGACACTTTCTAAATTTAAAACAAACAAGTGATATTAAACATTCATTATTTTATAACTAGAACACGGGACAACTCCACTGAGTGTGAAAGGGGATATTGAAGATGTTTCATAGTGAACTGGACAATGGGGGTTAAAGGTATTCTTAGATGAAACGTTCAGAACTCTACTGATCTCGGCGAGTTAGAATCTAAAAAAACCAGTTCAAGATTTATCAACACCATAAAATGTGTTAAAGAGAGAAAAACTTGAAATGTTCAGAAATATTTTAAAAATAGAGAGAGAAAAAAATTGAATCACAAAAGAAAAAGTTCGTTATATAGAAAAATTCGCAATATAGAGGTTCGTTATATAGAGGTTAGACTGTATATATAATAAACCTTAAAATAACTTACCATGAAGGCCATATTACCAGCAGGAGGTGTTACGTTACCTCTGTACAAGTTGTGAAGATACAAAATTTATTTTTTGTCCTCTTCTCTGAAACCATGCTCTGGAACATCTCTTTTTCTATTGAACTGTAAACGCAAAGCCTCTTCATCCGAAATATTTTGTATCACAGGATCAGAATGAATCAATCTCTCGTCGTCTTCTTGAACAATGTCTTCTGCAAAGTAATCAATTGTAAAATTTTTATCCCAAACAACCGGCGAATTACCACCGATAGTCGTGTCCTCAGATGCTCGTTTAATATTTACGTGACCATCATTTTCGTTGGTTTTCGAACCATAAATGAAGGGAAAAAGTCCGAAAAACGCAGAGAAACACACAGTAATTTTCCATTTGTGGGGTTTCATAGTAGCGTTACATTGTTTCCAAATACTGTTTAATCGAGGCTCAGCCGCAGCGACGTGTGAATTATAAAGATACCAGAAAACGTTCTCGTTATCTACCGGATGTCCGGCTAATAGAAGCCGCGGTTGGGATTTTCTTCCTTTTTTGATTAAGACTGAGAAAATATTTGCATTTCCGCTTTTGTATTTTTAACTCTTTTGAAGATGTTCCCGAAAATCTTTTGTAAGGAAAAGGTAAATAACATCAGGACTAGTAGGGGTGGCTCTAGGGCCGGACAAACCGGACCTCTGCCCGGGGCGGCCAATTTTAAGGGTGGCATTTGGATTGAATTCAAAAAATTTTTTTGTTACAAAAAATTTGAAATATTTTCTGAAATATTATTGGATTTTAAATTTGGTATTTCATTTAACGTATCTTGTTTCCTTATTAAAAAGGCCCTGTAAGTTTTAAGTCAGTTTTCTTTTATGTTAAAACTTGTAGGGCTTACAGTGGGAGTACATGTTAAATTATGAAATTTGATGTGTTTACATATCTTTCACTAGAACTTTTTCCCCATCCCGGAGAAAAGGGCTCAACGGATATTCCCTTCACACATACAATATCCAGTGTCAGTTATCCAAAAGAGGACAGGGCTAATAAGAGTTTTTGGTAGAGCGAGATCCACAGATGTTTTATTTTAGCCTTGTGTAGTTACTATAAGTTAAAATAAACGCTTGTGATCCCCAACATCAGTAGTAGGGATGGCGATCTGAGATCAATTAATCGAAGAATCGATTTTTTAAATCGATATGTAGCACTGAATCAATTCAGTGAATCGATATATCGTCCTAGGTAATCGACAGTCGATTTTTTTCTGTTTTGGTAAAACCATAAAATTATTTACAATTAGTTTAATTACTTTAAAACCCGGGGAATGATGAGGAAGAATGGAATGATGAAGACCAGCAAGTATGATTCCTCTACTGAAAGCTATCCAAATAATTTAACAGAGGGAGTAATTATCTCATCCCTGATAAAATGACCACATTATATTCAATGGTTAGAAAATCTAATCATTAGCCTATGACAATATATTTTATGTTAAACGTTGCGACAATAAACACTCAAATTATTTTGTTAAGTACCACCTATATTAAACATCGAACCAGACGCTTATTTCTGACGTGTTTTGGATTTCAATTAACAGAAGAATGTAAAAACCAGCAAGCAATGCTTCTATGAAATTCAAAAAAAAAATAAGGTTCCGTGAAAACATCACACTCACTCGCGGCGAAGACTAAAGAAGTGTATAAACAATGAACTGTGTGAATGACCTAATAAAAACAGGAAAACTAAATTTACATGTGAAAAGCGTAATAAACAAATTGTATTTCCTACTTTTCTTCCTTTTTCACCTTTATATGCAAATTTTACGGCAAAAACAGAATGTAATCACCCTGGGGTATCTGATACCCTGCGCGTGAAGTTAAGGTAGGTTTTTTCGCTAGGTGCCTTGTTAACATATCCTAAATTAAGTGAGAGAAATAAATAACCTCACTAAATTAAGTTAGATAATAAAAATGGAGAGAAAACATTGTAATAAATTTTGTATATAAAATTATATACAATGTTATTGAATATAAATGTAGAATTCATCCTATCCCAATAAATATTTTCCCAAAGCTCATCAGTAACAAAGACACGGAATACAAGAAATCGTGAAATTTATGCTAGGCTAAGAAATTCGAATTCTGAAAAAATGCTTTTTGGAATACAACAATGAATGTAGAACATGGAACGAGGATAACTGAGTTCTAATGACAGAATATTTTAAAATGGCGACTAGTTTTTAGACATAATCCCCACTTCCCTGATCGGGAAACTCAGAAATGTGAGAGGTTTCGTTCGCATTCGAAAAGTAAAACTAGTTTGCCAAGTTGGCGGTAAACCAGAAAAGTAGGAGCTAACTTCATAAAAAAAAAGATATCTATGATTTTAAGGAAATTTGGTTTAACCTTTGAACCGATAATCAGAACCTTTTGTCAACTTTTTATTAAAATTTATCTACCTATACAGATAATCAGATTCCATTTTAAATGCAAGTTGAAATTTCATAAAATCAGCATTCTGATACGTATTTAAAAGGATATATTCGCTCTAAAGGAAATACAGTTCTAAATGGATATGTCGCAGGGAAACTATGAAATTAGGGCTTTCGTCAAATCCCTAAAAGAGATGATCAATTCACGCAAGATGTTACAGTAACGTCTCTTTGATGTCTTCTCCCTGTTGTAAGTAAATGAATTAGTTAAATCCCCGAACTATTTTAGAGAAATGATGAAATGAAAAAAATATGCCACTTTTTTGGTGCTAGGGGACTGATATGTGGCCGATCGCAATAACTTTTGTTGTGATTAGGATCTGCTGGGACGCATCACCCCCGGTGCATTTCCCCCCTCTACAGCATTTTTGCCAATATCTCGACACTCGAACCTCACAGTCAATTCGGACTTGGCTCATTCGATTCCTCTCTAAATATTCTTCCAGTTAGTATAATTACATGCTCATAGGGCTATTCCTTACATAGTTTTTAATTGTTTTAAAAAATTTTAAACGTTTAAAATTTATTTAAATCCACAATATCTAGGCTCCTGTTTGAGTCTCGGACTTGAGATTTAAAACAAATGTTCCACTCGTCGAGACCCATCCAGTCATATACTTGACTCCCATTGTGTAGGCATGGGAGGACTTAAGCACTAAAATATCATGCCCCCAAGTTAATCCTATGGGGTCAGAAAAAATTTCACCCCCCTAAGGAATTGAACTTGGGACTTGATTTTCGAAGGTCCACCATATTTTCGTGTATGCGCGAGCTTTACGTGGAATTGGCCCCCTCCGGAGCTCCCCCCTACATGGCTTCTCCATTAATAACTCGAATCCTATGCTACCTTGGTTGCCCGCACTGGCTGGATTCGATTGTTCTCCCTATGAGCTCTTCAAATATGTAATGTTATCTCAATAGCTCCATTCCTTCCCCTCATTTCACGTTTTTAAACAATTTTAAAAAATTTTAAATTCCCGATAGCTCCGAGGACTTTTGACCTGAGTGGTTCGGAAGTACAAGAACTCGACCTCCCAGGTGTCTCCCCCCTTGGACAGCATTTTGTAAATATTTTAAAATAACATCTCTTCAATGTCATTTCCAGGATGAAAGTAAGTGATTTTTCAAACCCTGAACTGTTTCAGTGAAATGATGAAATGAGCTAGTCAGGATTGTATTAGCAAAATGCTATCCAGGGAGGGGGAGACACCTGGGAGGTCGAGTCCTTGTACTTCCGAACAATACAGGTCAAAAATCCTCGGAGCTATCGGGAATTTAAAAAATTTTAAAATTGTTTAAAAACGTGAAATGTGGGAAGGAGTGGGGTTATTGGGATAAAATTAGATATTTGAAGAGATCATAGGGAGAACAATCGAATCAGCCAGTGCGGTCGACCAAGTTAGCATAGAATTCCAGATATTAATTGGGAAGCCCTGTAGGGGGGATCACCGGAGGGGGCCAATTCCACGTAAAGCTCGCGCATACACGAAAATATGGCGGACCTCCAAAAACCAAGTCCCGAGCTCAATTCCTTACGGGGGTGAAATTTTTTCAGACCGCATAGGCTTAACATGGGAGCATTATATTTTAGTGCTTAAGCCCTCCCCATGCCTACACAATGGAAGTTAAGTATATGACTGGATGAGTCTTGACGAGTGGAACAGTTGGTTCAAATCTCAAGTCCGAGACTCAAACACTAGCCATAATATTGTAGATTTAAATAAATTTTAAAAGTTTAAAAAAATTAAAAACGATTAAAAACTATGTAAGGAATAGCCCTATGAGCATGAAATTATAATAACTGGAAGAGCAGTTAGAGAAGGATCGAATGATCCAGGTCCGAATGGATTGCGAGGCTCAAGTGTCGAGATATTGGCCAAAAAGCTGTAGAGGGGGTGGGAATGCACCAGGGGTGTGCGTCCCAGCAGATCCTAACCATAACAAAAGTTATTGCGATCGGCCAAATATCAGTCCCCTAGCACCAAAAAGTGGCATATTTTTTTCATTTCATCATTTCACTTAAACAGTTCGGGGATTTAACTAATTCACTTACTTACACATCACTCTCTTTGATGTCAGGAAAAGAAATCAAAGAGACGTTATTGTAACATATTGCGTGAATTGATTATCTCCTTTAGGGATTTGACGAAAGCCCTTATTTCATCGTGTTTCACTGCTACAGATACCCTAAGGCAGTGCCACCAAACCTTTTAATCGGTCAACAATGAGATATGTTTTAATTAGGGTTATACTTATTAAACTTAAAGAGCACTATTCATTCGCAAGACAAAACAAAACTCAGAATCTGATTATAGGAAATTAAAAAATTCATCACTGTGTTATTCTTATAGTGCACCGAGGCAGCTGGATGTGTTTGGAAAACATCGGTTTGATTTTCGAACATGCTGGCGTCTATACCTCCCCATCTCTTACATATGCACGTGTTCATTTACTTTTTATGTTTTTAAAATTTTGATATTGTAACAAGTATTTGGCGCAGCTTAGCCAAATTTGGCGCCATAAAACTGCATACTCACTCCCTCCATCTTATGCATTTCACTTTTTTTTAGCGAAGTCTGAAAAACGTGTTTCTATTGTGCTATATATTAATATTACTACAATACTTGTGATTGATAGTACTTGTGATTATTTCGTGAATATTTGACAACAAAGACTTTACAGACCTTACAGACAGCAAAGGTAAAAATAATTTGTTTTATATTCAGATTAATTCAATTCTGAAAGTAAAAAGTCGAGTTTGACCAGCCATTGTTTTACAATTTTAAAAAAATTAGGAATTTTTGAAGTTTTTTTCAAATTTTTATAAAATGCTCAATTTTTGAAATTTTTTTTTATCATTTTAAGTGATTTATGCTTTTTGGAGATTATTGTAAACAAAAGTTAGTATGGATTTGAAAATCTATATTCTCTTGTTGATTTTTAATAATTATTTTTCTAGAAAAATTTGGAAAAATCACAAATTTTTTAAAATAGTAACTTTAGAATTTTAAAAAAACAACAACTAGAGATATCAGCCTTAAATCCATATTAACTTTTATAGAACATAAGTTTGGGAGTGTATACAAAAAAAACTTAAGGCTCCATCTTGAACAGAAAAAAAGCCTTAGGGATTAGAAAACACTTATAGCTTCAAAATTGAAAGTCTGAGAAAAACGCATTTAAAGTTTGTAAAGGTATGAAACAAAAACTTATAATACCCGTAAAGCTTTAATTTTTTAATATGTTATTTTCGAATATATATTCTATGTTAAAACATTATTCTAATTAAATAGGATTGAAAATAATATTTTTAATTCAAAATATATTTTTGCAAAATATTGATAGCATTTGTTACAATGACATGTTATTTGGCTTAATCTTAACCTAATATTAACGAAATATTTCCACAAAAGTTTTCAAACACAAAGCATTTTTTATGTACGAAATAATAATGATACTAACTTAAGCTAAAAATAGCCGGGTTTGTTCATAAAATTGGATTTTTTTTCAGTTTTAAATCGGGACAGTTTAGGAAGCTTAGCTTTTGTTGTACAACTTTAAAATACTAAAATATAGTACTACAATACGTTTAGTATAATGTGGTTTGGTACATCAAAAGTAAATATTCAGTTTTATCTGCAATACTTTAATTCAGAATACTTGTATTCAGAAGTCTTAATTGCAGTATCAGCTGAGGATTGATTTTTACATTTTCAGTTTTACATTTTCGTCATTTTCAGTAGTATTCCATCTCTTCGAAGTATTGTTTCTCACAGAAACCTGAAAAAGTTTTGGCCATGGAATTTTCTCAACAGGAAAAATTAATGATAAAGCTTCTAAGTTATATAAACTATTTTTAAAGCAAAAAAAAATGTCCCTTGAAATCAGTCTTAATTAATTATGATAACTCAAAACGTAATCAAGCAGAAATGATTTTTGTAATAAATTTACAGAATTGTAACAGTAATGAGTCACAGAATTGAAATAGTTTGGAAGTATTAACGAACAAAATATTTTCAGTACTGCTTTGAATGCACAAAATTTCTCAAAATAATCAACAATTCTATGCTGTGCCGATTTTTATTTCTGGAAATCCAAAATATATCGAGATCCAACTCACATAAACAAAACAAACAAAAAACTTCAATAATCCGTTATACTTAACAAACACATTTACGGATCTCAATTTGAGAGGAATTGCAATCATTAGACCAGGGGTCGGAAACTTATATGGCACGCGTGCCACATGTGGCACGCTGTACAATTCTCAGTGGCAATCTGCACTTCTCTATAAATTTATCAATTTTTTAAGGAATGGAAGTTGATAAATTTGTAATAAACCTTATTTGACAAACGTCTTCAGAATTCTGGACATTTAGAAAAATTACGAAAAAACCTGAAAAATAACTCCAAAAAAATTTGTATATGTACTCTGCTTTCCGCTTTTAGTTCCACATATCTAAGTAAAAATTCTTTCCTCATTTGAAAAATTCTTCGAGTCCGTAAAGAAATTGTTTTAACAACTGAATACTCTGAATCGTGTCAAATTGAAAGCCACAAATTATATTCCTGATTTTGCGATATAAAAGTAGAGCGAATACTTATATTTTATGTTGTCTATTTCTTATTTTAATAAATGTTTGAAAACACAATATATGTACAATTTGAATTCTTTATTATTGTTGCTTATTTTAATAAATATGTTTAAAAATGCATAATATATGTACAACTTGAATTCTTTTTTATTTTTGCTTATTTTAATAAATATGTTTAAAAATACATAATATATGTACGATTGGAATTTTTTTTTATATTTTTGTTGAAGAAATAGTTATATGTTATGCTGTTTATATATTTGTTTTAAGAAATATCTTTAATTGATGGGAAATTAATGTATAATAAAACTGTAAATATCTATATTATTGACCTCTATTCTCTAACTCTGCATGCATAATCGCGGGAATTGTTTCAAAAATGTTCTACTGTGTTTCAAGTTGAATCTAAGTGGTAGATTGGTATTGCACACCACATCTAAAAGGTTGCTGATACCTACATTAGACCAACGGCGTATGAGAATATTAGGGGCTCTCTGAAAAATCTAGTCAGTCACTATTATTTTGACTCTTAATATTTTATGTTAATATTTATGTGCTAATGTACGCCTGTCGTTAGCCTTGATTATCAAATAAACAATATCAGCTAATCATATTAGTCTTGTGTTTGTGTGCTTACCATCGATTTTACTTACATTCAAATTTTGGTGAAATTGTCGAATCGGCCGCTTCTCCGCCAAATTTAGAAAAATCGCTTATTTGGGGGTTTTTGTAAAAAACGTTTCTCCTTCACTGAAGAACAAATTCAGAAGGGTTCCCGATTTGCGATATCGTTTGGCGAAAAACCGGGGGAAAAAGGGGCCCGATTCGAAAAATCCCCCAAATTTTATATTCCGGGAATTTTTAGCACTCGAAATATTTTTAATATTTTTTCTGTTTTTTTGCTTTTCATATAGTTATTAAATATATCGTGTTTTTTTTCAGATTAGATTTAAGTTAGTTTTACTTTTTTTTTTGATTTTGTCTTGTGTGTATACTTTTAGGTTTAGAAATTAGTTTGTCACCCATTGGTTTCAAAATTATGGATCGTTCAATTGAACGAAATTTATATACTTAAAATTAAAGTATTAAATTAGAAAGGGGGCCCTTGGCGATCAATTTTTGGGAACCGGGAATCGATCCCAAAACAATTAATTTAGTGATGGGTTTTTTTTGGTGACCAAATCGATAGCCAACAAATAATTTGCAATAGGTGTTCCGGGAATTTTACAAATTGTAATTTTGCTATAAAAAAAAATTAATATTGATGTGAAATTTAATATATAAATAAAAGCTATCGGGGTAATGCAAAAAAAAAAAATTGTATATATAATTTTTTTTTAAAAAAGAAAAAAAAGGATTTTTTTTTTGTTATATGATAGTAGATCAAATTCGCGAAAATGCCCCCAAAATATTCAGCGAATCAAACCTGGGGTTTGTTGAGTTTATTTGTTGGGTTTTAATTAATAATCGGTTATTGAATTCCCACAAAATTTTTGCTATTTTATTAACAGTTTGTTAATTTTTCTGTGTTATGTAAATATAGATATTTTACGTGACATTGGGCGACGTGAGAAGTTTTTTTTTTCAATATCTAAAATCTAAAATTTACTAATGTTCCAAAGGCTGGTTTGAATGTAATGTAACTTAAAATTTTTATCCCCTTTCCCCAACTATCGAAATATGTGAATTTCCCCCATACGTGATAGAAAATTTAAAAATTTTTAATCAACATAAGGTAACCATTATCAAAAGTTATTTTGTTAGTAATTTTAATAGTAACGCTTTTTAGTAAGCTGATTCTGCAAGTAAAAAACAGTTGGACCAACCATTTTTTTTAAAAAAAAATCAAATTTTAAAGTTTTTTCAAACTTTTTTTTTTTAAAAGTCATGTTAAGTGATTTATCCCTTTTTGGATTATTGTAAAAAAAGTTAGATGGATTTGAAAATATGTTCCCCTTTTTGATTTTTTTAATTTTTTTTCTAGCTAAAAACCCGGAAAAAAGTTTTTTTTAAAAAAAATATTAGCTTAAGAAATTAAAAAAAATATATCTAGGATCCAGACTTAAATCAATGGCGGCCCCTTAACACCCCAAACCCCTCTGGGGCCCAGGGTTCTAGCGGGCCCAAAGCCCGACTGACGCCGAGTGCTTACTCTTTGTAATATCAGGCTTAGGGTCCAAAATTTAATTTTGCAGGGGCCCTAATATATTCTCCGTTACACAACTGTTTAAATCCATGCTAACTTTTACAGAACATACGTTTGGCAGTACACATAAAAAATTTTAAGGCTTTATCATGAACAGAAAAAGCCTTAGGGATTAGAAAACTATTATATCTTCGAAATTAAAAGTTTGAGAAAAGCGCATCTAAAGTTTGTAAATGCATAAAACAAAAACTTATAATGCCCGTAAAGCTTTAATTTTTAATACGTTATTTTCCAATGTATTTTCTACATTAAAACACTAATTAAATATGACAGAAAATATTTTTTTTAATATTTCAAATATAATTTTATTAAATTTAAAATATATTTTTGCATTACATTGATAGCATTTGTTACGACGGCAGGTTATTCAGCTTAGTCTGAACCTAATATTTTAACAAAAGTTTTGAAATGCAAAGAATTTGTGTACAAAAAAATAATGCTACTAACTTAAGCTAAGAATCGCCAGGTTTGTACATAAAATTTAATTTTTTTCAGTTTTAAATTAAGGCAGTTTAGCAAGTTTGAGTATTTGTTGCACGAATTTAAAATACTACAATATAATGCTACAGAATGTTTCTTATAATGGAATTTGGAGCGTGATAGAAACATTCAGTTTCATCTGCAATTTTTTTGTTCAGAATACTTGTATTCCCGCGCCTGTGGAAGTCTAATTGCAGTATCAACTGAAGGCGTTTTTAGATTTATCAGTAATATTCCCATCCCTTCGAAATATTGTTTCTCATAGCAACGTGAGAACGTTTTGACCTTGGTATTTTCTTAACTAGAAAAAATTGATGATAAAGCTTTTAGGTTATATAAATTATTTTTCAAATCCTACTATTAGCTCACTCTCTCTCTATATTTATTTATCTTTTTCAAATTTTCAGTCTTTAATAAAATACTCTGTATTCAGCTAATCAAGTTCAAATAATTTTTTTAAAACTTGTAGTGGATGACACTTCATGTTAATACAGTTTTTTCAAATATTAATTAATTAAATTTAATTAAATTAATTACGGGTTTTTTACTTCAACTTAGATTCGTCTTTATTGTTCTAACAATGTAACTGTGTGTGTGTTAAAACAAAGACAAAAGCTGGCGTCGAAAACCTGTTTTTCAGCCTAACTAGCCAAACCGGGTTTGCATTGTTACAGCAATGCAGATAAATCATGCTCTTTTTTCAATTTCTACTATTGGTTCACTCTCTCCCTATGTTCATATTTATATATCTTATTCAAATTTTCAATCGTTAATAAAATACTTTCTATTCATCCATTCAAAGTAGGAATTGACTTAATTTTTTTTATATTACTTGTTTAAAACAAAAATTGACTTTGAAATCAATATAAATTAACTATGAGAACTCACAGAAAATTAGAAGCATAATCAAGCAGAAATGGTTTTAGTAATGAAAATTGAAATTAATAACCATTTCACATTGAAAGAGTTGATTGCGCTTAAAAATATTTTTAATTAATTCAATTTCATAAAGGTAATATGCTTTAAAATGAAACCGAAATCAAAACTTAAGTTCAGAAAACTTTTAAATGTCTGAAAAACTAATTTGCTATCAGATCTGAAATTTGGTGGCAAGTTGCGCAATGATATTGGCCACAGGAAAATGCAAAATAACTGTTCTGACCGTCAATTCCGTTAGATTAAGCTTCTCTGCTAATTCACAAATTTTTGTTTTTGTATCGAAGTCATTATTTATGTTCAGTTTTGAAGATAGTTTTTCTTTTGTTGTGTTTGGTGCAGGAGAATCAGTTCTACTTCGTTTGGATAACATAGCAGCTTCTCAAATCTCCTTGGATACATATCGTTTTTACATGAATATCGGAGTTTTAACGTTTTATAGTTCATTACATATAACTTATAAGTATAATTCATACATTGAATGAAAGAGCAACTGAAACAGTTTTGTTTACTGGCAGGTGTTGGAATGTATGTTAATCACCCCCCCTTTCCCCGCCGAACAGCACGCTAATAGAAAAATGACAACTATTGAACAGAAACTCATAACGCACGCATTTGGAGCTTAGAAAATCCTCACGAGTTGCTAGAATTGCTACGAGACTCACCTAAATTGTGTGTGAATGTTTTTTGTGCCACATCTTGGTTGAAAGTGTATTGGCCTTTCGCGCGCGTTTTCGGAGAATCAACTGTAACTGTTTCTGCCTATCTTGATGCTGTACAACAGGGGTGTTAAACTCATTTGATACTAAGGGCCACATGGACTATTTTGTTATAAGGTGGAGGCCGCATGTTTACAATCTTAAAAAAATCAATAAAATACGATTTTTATAATGTATTATGCATTTATTAGACACGATGTAAAGCTCAATATATTGAATGTTATACATTCGTAGTCGTTTTATATTACATGTTATTTTCAAACTTAAGGTATCCGACTACGTTCGGAACCGTAGTTTTGCAAAAGCATATAAATGGATAATATTTATGATATTTAGTATCACTTAGATTAGAAAATGTATATAAAATTGTTTTAAAAATATTATTACAATAAAAAGTTATTTAAGTACAATATTTTGACAAAAAATGAACATAGAATGACTCATTTTCAAAATATTCTCCTCTTGTGAAAAATGCTTCTATTATAATAATATTTTGCCTGTATACAGCTCAGACCTCTGTACAGAGGCTCAACTAGAATTTTTTAAATATATAACTTAGAAATAAGTTTATTCATGTTTTATGACAACAGAGGGGAGAAATTTTAAGAAAAAAAACAATAATTATTTCAAATGGTTGTCACTCTGAAAATAATGTGAATTTTTCAAAAATCATAGTTGAGCTTCTGTACAGAGGTCTGAGCTGTATAGACGCAAAATATTATTATAATAGAAGCATTTTTCACAAAAGAAGAATATTTTGAAAAGGGTTATTCTAAGTTTTTGCCAAAATATTGTATTTAAATTAATATCTTTTTCAAAATGTTCTTAAAACAATTTTATACATGTATTCTAATCTAAGTGACACTAAATATCCTGAAAATTATCCATTTATGCGCTTTTTTAAAATCACAGTTCCGAATGTAGTCGGATACCTTAAACTATACATATTTCATATTTTTTATGAAAAAACAAAAATAAAATTTTTTTAAGAATTTCAATTTAACATTAACATCGCTTTTTTTCACAAAGCAAGTCATGAAGTTTTCATTAAGAATACTGAGCTTCTGTAATTTTTAAAATTGACGATAAATATTTATTGGGGTTAGTCTTAATCTTTCTGAATTTCCGCTATTTTTCATTAATGAAAACAATTGCATGCATAAAGGAGTGCTTGCGGACATAGCCTTTATTCGCATAACAAACAATAAATTTTAGAAAACAGATCTACTGATAAATATGTATAAAAATCTAGAATTTTCAAACTTCCATAGATTTTTCGCTTTTACAAGGAATCACAATGGATTTCAACTTATTTATTTGTTAGCTTTCACCAACAATTTCAATATCGTTAGACAGATGAAGTAAAAGTGCGAACTTATAGCTCATAGGTTTTTAAATTAGAACAAATTATTCGGTTTCAAACAATTTAATTTTGTGAGCATTTTCAGTAAATTTTGATTTAATCGGCAGATATTGACAGCTTTTTCAAAGTGAGACAAGTGTTCTTTTTCTATTTATTTTCGTCAAAGTAATAATTTTTAATATTAGAGTTGTAACACACAGCAAGAGTTTTGCTTTGAAGCTTAAAATTAAGTTTATTAATGTGGCTCTTAACATCAACTTGAAAAAGCCAGGTCCTTTATCCATTGTCCATCTTTTTAATTCAGCACATTCATAATATTTTTGTTTCCAAGAAAAATATAATGTCGTCCATCAATTTGAAGAATCATTTTCCACTTTATGATTTGAAAGCCATTGAATTTTCATATAATATGGTAAATCATTGTATTCATTTTCTATATCTTTCAGAAATGAAGCAAAATGACAATGATTAAGTCTTATGTTCTCGAATATAATTTACAATTTTGATGACTATTTTTATAACATGCTCTATGTTTAAAAAAGCTTTATAGCATCATGCAAGACAAGTCAACTTTTCCAATGGTAAATTATATTTCTTCAAAACATCTATAAGCTCATTTAAATATCAGCTCCAGAGGTTGTGTTTTGAATATGAATAATTTCTAAAAGTTCTTCAGTTATTTTAATTCAACATCGCATTCGTGGAAAAAACCCGACTAGTTCAGCGAAATTTCGAATATCATCAATACAGTAGTCTTGGAATGTTAATATATTGAATTATGCTGATTTCTCAAATTCTCTATTTCATCAACTTTTCTACCTACAGTATTTCGACTTAAGCTTACATTTTTAATTTGTTTTGTTTGTGCTGGATATTATACTACGCTGTTTTAAATGAACGTGTTAACTAATAAATTCCCTTTCAGTAAATGATTTCGAGATGCTTGCGTGATTAAATGTAATAATATATAACTTTCACAGCAGTTATATAGTCTTTAACAAATTTAATGAGTATGCTGTATTTTTTATTTTGAAGAATTGCTCTCTATTAGGACCATTTGTCTTCACAACGTTTTGCATATAATAGCTTGCTTCGTGATTTGTGTCATAGTGCCTTTTAAAATTATATTCCTTTGCAACTTAAATAGAGTTTTTAGATATCAGACATATTTTAATCCTATTTTGAACACAAAAAATATTACAGTTGACATTTTCTTGAAAATTACAGCGTTCCTTTTGAATTGATCTTTCTTTTCTCATTTGTTGAAATCTGTGCTTTCATTTGCAAGCGATTAAGTATACACTTCCCTATCTTAATTGTCTTGAATATTTCTTTTAAAACTTTTAAAAATACCTTTAGACACTTGCTAATTGGACACAGAAGGAAATAGAGAAATAAAAGTCACACTCGCGAAGAACCAGGGTATCATCTATAGTTCAGAATATGCCCACAGTGCATTTCAGAATTTAGTAAAAAATAAATTTACTATAGTGAAATTAAATGAAAACGTTTAATGAAATATAAAAATATATTTTTAATCCAAAGGCCATTTCTATTATCAAAAAAGGATTTCTTTTAAAACAAGAATAGGTAACAGGCAAATAGATTGTAGAGTTATATATAAGGTTCACCTCAAATAAATTTCAAAATGAAAAAAAAACTTTTAAGGCTTTATGTTTAATTATTTTTAAATAATTGTGTGGCGGGCCGCAATTTACAGTCAGACTGTTAATCAACACTACTACATTGAAGTACTAAAAAGACTTCGTGGAAAATAGCCAGAATTGGGGAGTGATGGATCGCTGTTGCACCAAGACAATGCATCCCTCACATGGCCCGATCTGTCAAGCAGTTTCGGACCAGCAACATTACCATGATGAAGCATCTTCCTATTCACCTGATTTGGTCCACGAGACTTTTTTTTATTTCCTGCCATTAAATCTTGTTGAAAGGGACCCATTTTACCGCAGTTGAATAGGTTCAGACAAAAACGGAAAATCTCTTAAAGGGACTTTAAGGTTGTCTGCTAAAAGCTGTCACATTTTATATTCTGCATTTAATTTGATTCTATGTTTTGTTTTTGTTTCCACATACGTCGATAAAGACTTTTCACGTAAATTCTTGTTCTGAATAACATTTAAAGGTTTATAATTAATTGTGGGAGAATCTTCTGTGCATTCTGTATGAATTTTCAACCAAACTGTTAGGACTTGTTCTTACTTAAATTTGAATTTTAACATCGAATCTGTTGGCAAGTTGTTTCCTCTCTTTAACGCAGGCCTTTTGATTTATCACAGTACTTGAAAGGATTTTTTTTATAAATCTTACACATGCTTAGTTTTCTCTTCTAGAAAATATTCTGACATTTTTAATGGAAAAAACTGAGATCCATTATAGACGTTTTAATTCTGTCGTTTAAATTCAATTCATTAGAAAATTGTTCATTTCTCAAAACATTGCACATGATCCTGTTTGAGATTCAAATTGTGTTAATTCTTAAGGCCGTTTTCGCCATATGTACGAGAGCGTGAACTTGACGCGAAGCAGATTTTCAGGCAGAAAAAATGCCTCAATTTTTATAAAAATTTGTGACATTGTAACTCATGCATTTGTTTATAATATAGTGTTTTTAAAATTTCGAAATATTTCATAAATAATCAGTTTTTCCTTTTAATATGTGAAGGGAGAGCTCATTTAGCATTACGGTATAGGAAGCAAATTACAAAACACATTTTATAAAAGAAAAAATGTGTGAACTCGGATAAAATAAGTGATTCAGAACTGGAAAAAGGTAATAATAGATATAAGTGTAATTAGATAAATATATCATTTAGGATAATTGAGATAGAGGATCTAGTTACTTGATCTGACTTAAATACGTGATTTACTTCTAGCTTGACTCTACTCTAATTAATAATTGTCAAATTGAATTTGGTACTATAAGTTACCTTTAATAAAAAAAGTTGTATTAAGAATTATGTCTCATCATCTTTGATAATCCCACACCTCTAGCTTACGCGGAACCGGCAAGCTTTAAATCCATACTAACTTTACAGAATATACGTTTAGCAGTAATAATACAAAAAAATTTTAAGGCTTTACTTTCTCATGAAATAGAAAAAGTTTTTCCTTTTAGGATTTGAAACTATTATATCTTCTGGAAATTTTAAAAGTCTGAGAAAAGCGCATCTAAAGTTTGTAAATGCATAAAACAAAAATTTCTATGTCGCCCGTAAAGCTTTAATTTTAATTTTCTACGTTATTTTCCAATGTATTTTCTCAAGGTAATTAAAACACTAATTAAATATGATAGAAAATATTTTTTTAATGTTCTAGATATAATTTTATTTTTTTTAAATTTAAAATATATTTTTTTTGCATTACATTGATAGCATTTTGTTACGACGGCAGGTTATTCAGCTTAGTCTGAACTCACATTTTAAATAAAAGTTTTGAAATGCAAAGAATTTGTGTACAAAAATAATGCTACTTTAACTTAAGCTAAGAATCGCTAGGTTTGTACATAAAATTTAATTTTTTTCAGTTTTAAATTAGGGCAGTTTAGCAAGTTTGAGTATTTGTTGCATGAATTTAAAATACTACAGTATAATGCTACAGTATGTTTCTTATAATGGAATTTGGAGCGTGATAGAAAACATTCAGCTCTTACCCAAGTAATTTTTTGTTCAGAATACTTGTATTCCTGCGCGTGGAAGTCTAATTGCAGTATCAACTGTGAAGGCGCTGCTTTTAGATTGACTAGTAGAGAGTATTCCCATCCCTTCGAAATATTGTTTCCTTGTAGCAACGTGTGAGAACGTTTTGACTTTGCATTTTCTTAACTAGAAAAAAATTGATGATAAAGCTTTTAGAGGTTATATAAATTATTTTCAAATCCTACCATTAGCCTAAGCAATTTCTCTCTCTATGTATATATTTATCTTTTCTAAATTTTCAGTCGCACAAAATACTCTGTATCTAGCTAATCAAGTTCAAATAATTTTTTAAAACTTGTAGTGGATGACACTTCATGTTAATATAGTTTTTTCAAATATTAATTAATTAAATTTAATTAAAATTCAATTACGGGTTTTTATTTCAACTTAGATTCGTCTCTATTGTTCTAACAATGTAACTGTTAAAACAAAGACAAAAAGTTGGCGTCGAAAACCTGTTTTTCAGCCAAACTAGCTAAAACTGGGTTTGTATTGTTTACAGCAATGCAGATAAATCAGCTCTTTTCAATTTCTACTATTAGTTCACTCTCTTCTATGTTCATATTTATATTTCTTATCTAAATTTTCAATCGTTAATAAAATACTTTCTATCTATCCATTCAAAGTGGTGGGAATTGACTTAAAATTTTTATATTAATGTTTAAAACAAAAATTCAATTCTTTGAAATCAATATAAATTAAATCCATGAGAACTCACAGAAAATAGAAGCATAATCACAGAAATGGTTTTAGTAATGAAATTGAAAATTACAACTATTCTACATTGAAAGAGTTGATTGTGCTTTAAAAATATTTTTAATTAATTCCAATTTCATAGAGGAAATATGCTTTAAAATGAAACCGAAATAAAACTTTTAAGTTCAGGAAAATCCTTTTATAAATATCTGAAAACTAACGGTTATCAGATCTGAAATTTGGTGGCAAGTTGTGCAAATGATATTGGCCACAGGAAAATGCAAAATAAAGGTTCAGTCCTAGGAGAGCCCTACTACACCCTTGGCGCGTGAATTATTCTTTGGGTTGGCGATAATTGTGCCATCTTGGTAACCCTACTTTGGATACACTAGATATGGTAAAATATAACTGTTTCTGGAAATTTCTGCATTTTATCGGCGGGCATTTCCTGAATTTCATTTTGTTTTGTAATACTAACCAGGCTGGAAATGGTTGGTGCGTGTGAAGGAAATATATCTTAGAATCTTTTTACTTTGCTTGAATGCGAAAAGGTTAGGGGAAAAAATTGATTGAATGAAAGTGTATGAAGAAGGACTGATTTCGCTTAGAGTTATATGAATGCCCTAAATGTAACGATCGGCATGATGTAACATGGTCGAAAATAAAACGCTTTCTCTGAAATTGTACCTGTTTCACGCCGAAGGTATGCCCGGACTACTACCTTCGCAGAATAAAAATGTGGCGGCGGCGCTCATAATGATCATTCACTTGAAGAGGGATGAGACCTCTTGACTTTTTAAAATCTGTTGTTATGCTGTACTCTCCACTCGAAAAGATCAGCAGTAAGAAAGTGCTGTTTTTATATTTATCCTTAAATGTTTAATTTCGGTATTATTTCTATGCTAAGTATTTCTTCCATGCATCCACCTTATTTATATCTTTTGTATCTACTCTGCCGCCATTGTTTGCTCCTGGCTTGACGCCATCTCGTTCTGGTTTCGCGCTTTCGGTTTGTTGCCAAGGGTGTGGGCTCTCCTAGGATTTTACCATAATATTACAATAATACCCTGCCATAGGTTTGACTGAGTGAAACCCATGTAAGTCGAATTCCAGTAAATTGGGGTATCATTTCGCTTATAAATTTATTTTAGATAGAGAGACGAAAGGAAACAATAATTTAGAAAAAAAAAAGGTATAGTAAAATCTTAGATAACGCAAATACAAAATTGCAAGCAGAAGTTTCCGTGTAGAAGGCTCTACAAAATCTAACAATGAAAGCTCTGCTGGCTCAAAGATTATTTTTCACTCCGCCTAATTTCATCAGAGTATCAGCTAGTAATTTTGATTTTTTAATGTTTGATCACTATAATTTTAGCACAGTTTCTATTTCAGCCATATACCTGAATGTTTTACGAACGGATGGTTGAATTGAAAGACTAAAGGCCGTATCACACGCGCACGTTTCGCCACTAGTTCAATCTGTGCAATTTTTACTCTGAAGTTGCTATAGCAACTGTCTTAAAATACCCCTTTTGCTAGCGAGCTCAAAAGTTCCAAATAAAATTGCTTCTGAAATTCCAGCCACAATGGGGTTCCTTCGGTGCCCTACGTCAAGTAAAACAACAAGTATTTGGCAGCCTGGTTCTGTTCCTAACATATTAGATATGCTACAATACTTAAATGGGGTATAGTATTTTAACGGTATAATATTTTAAAATAGAATGGTGCTCTATTTTCTCTTTTAGTTTACACTCCATCAACAATTGCGCAATCGAAATGAAAGAAATAATTTTGATGTTCATTTTCCGAAGCAGAAAAATCATGTGAGTAATTTTTCAATGTGGAGATAGAGCGTAAGCCGTTTGTTTATGGCAAATCCTCTTCCCCTAGATTCGGCCACAAAAATTGACGAAAAAATTCGTATGAAAAATATACGTGTGATATGGCCTTGAGTCTCTCTTTCTTACAGTGTGGAGAATTTTTTCCTTTACTCTGGCATAACTGTTCTTGGACTGTCAATTTGTTAGATTAAGCTTCTCTGCTAATCTATTCAATTTTTGTTTTTGTATCAAAATCATTATTTTATGTCTGGGGTTTTGAAGATAAAGCTTTTGTTGTGTCGGTAGTGAGAATCAGTTCTACTCTTTCGCCTGGATGATATAGCAGCTTCTCAAATCTCCTTAGATACATATCGTTTTACATGAATATCGGAGTTTTAATGTTTTTTGCTGTGTCTACATATAACTTATAAGTATAATTCAGCTACATTGAATGAAAGTATAACTGAAATAGTTTTGTTTACTGGCAGGTGTTGGAATGTATGTTAATCCCCTTTCCCGCCGATCAGCACGCTAATAGAAAATGATAAATCCATTGAACAGAAACTCATAACGCGCGCATTTGAGCTTAGAAAATCCTCACGAGTTGCTAGGAATTGCTACGACACTCACCTAAAATTGAATGCTTTTGTGCCATCTCTGGGTTGGAAAGTGCATTGGCCTTCGCGCGTTTCGGAGAATCAACTGTAACTGTTTCTGCCTATCTTGATGTAAAAGCCAAATAGGGTGTTAAACTCGTATGATACTAAGGGCCATATGGACTATTTTGTTATAAGGTGGAGGCCGCATGTTTACAATCTTAAAAAAATCAATAAAATACGATTTTTATATAATGTTTATGCATTTATTAGACACGATGTAAAGCTCAATATATTGAATGTTATACATTCGTAGTCGTTTTATGTTACATGTTATTTTCAAACTTAAGGTATCCGACTACGTTCGGAACCGTGGTTTTGCAAAAGCATATATAAATAATATTTATATTTAGTATCACATATATTAGAAAATGTATATAAAATTGTTTTAAAAATATTATTACAATAAAAATTATTTATATTAATATTTTGGATAAAATGAACATAGAATGACTTGTTTTCAAAATATTCTTTCCTTTTGTGAAAATGTTTCCCATTATACAATATTCTTTTGCCTGTATAATAGCCCAGACCTCTGTACAGAGGCCCAACTAGAATTTTGAAATGTATAACTTAGAAAAATAAGTTTTATTTCATGCTCTTTATGACAACAGAGGGGAGAGATTTTAAGAAAAACAATAATTATATATATTCTAAAATGGTTGTAACTTGAAAATAATGTGAATTTTCAAAAATCATATAGTTGGAGCCTCTGTACAGAGGTCTGAGCCATATAGATGCAAAATATTATTATAATAAAAATATTTTCACAAAAAGGAGAATATTTTGAAAAAAGGGTTATTCTGCTAAGTTTTACAAAATATTGTATTTAAATTAATTTCTTTTTAAAATGTCTCAAAACAATTTTTATACATGTACCCTGTAATCTTAAGTGATAATTTCAAATATCCTGAAAATTATCCGTATTTATGCGCTTTTTTAAAATCACAGTTCCAAATGTAGCGTCGGATTTTAAATCATAAGCATATTTCATATATATTTTTATGAAAACAAAATAAAATTTTTAAGAATTTCAATTTAACATTAGCATCGCTTTTTCACAAAGCAAGTCATGAAGTTTCATTAAGAATAATTGAGCTTCTGTAATTTTAAAATTGACAATAAATATTTATTGGGGTTAGTCTTAATCTTCTGAATTCCCGCTTATTTTTCTTATTAATGAAAATAACTGCATCTATAAAGGAGTGCTTTCAGGATATAGCCTTATTCGCATAACAAAATAATAAATTTTAGAAAAATAGATCTACTGATAGAATATGTATAAAAATCTAGAATTTTCAAACTTCCATAGATTTTCGATTTCCCCACAAGGAATCATAAAATGGATTTCTTAAATCTTATTTATTTGTTAGCTTTACCAACAATTTCAATATCGTTAGACAGATGAAGTAAAAGTGTGCGAACTTATAGCTCATAGGTTTTAAATTAGAACAAATTATTCTGTTTCAAAATAATTTAATTTTGTGGAGCATTTTCAGTAAATTTTGATTTAATCGGCAGATATTGACAGCTTTTTTCAAAAGTGAGATGTTAAGTTCTTTTTCTATTTATTTTCGTCAAAGTAATAATTTTTAATATTAGAGTTGTAACACACAGCAAGAGTTTTGCTTTGAAGCTTAAAATTAAGTTTATTAATGTGTGGCTCTTAACATCAACTTGAAAAGCTGTGTCCTTATCCATTGTCCATCTTTTTAATTCAGCATATCTATACATTTTTGTTTCCAAGAAAAAATATAATGTCGTCCATCAATTCCAGCGAATCATTTCCACTTTATGATTTTGAAAGCCATTGAATTTCTTATATAATATGATAAATCATAGTATTCATTTCTATATCTGCCAGAAAAGAAGCAAAATGACGATGATTAAGTCTTATGTTCTCGAATATAATTTATAAATTTTGCGACTATTTTATAAATATGTGCTCTATGTTTTAAAAAAAGCTTTATGCAGTTAATCATGCAAGATAAAGTCAAAATTTCCAATGGTAAATTCATATATTTCTTCAAACATCTATGTTTTTTCCATTTAAAATATCAGCTCCTAGAGGTTGTGTTTCTTGAATATGAATAACACTCTCTAAAAGTTCTTCTGCTATTTTAATCTAACATCGCATCTGTGGAAAAAAAACCTGGACTAGTTCGAAGGAAATTTCTTGAATACTACTGCTACAGTAGTCTTGGAATGTTAATATATTGAATTATGCTTGATTTCTCAAATTCCCTATTTCCCATCAACTTTCTACCTACAGTATTTCTTGACTTCTAGTTTACATTTTTAATTTGTTTTGTTTGTGCTGATATTATACTACGCTGTTTTAAATGAATCGTGTTTAACTTAACAAAACTCTCTTCTCTTGTGTAAATGATTCTTGAGATGCTTGCGTGATTAAATGTACAATATATAAATCTCTCTACAGCAGTTATATAGTCTCTTTTTACCAAATTCTAATGAGTATGCTGTATTTTATTCTTTGGAAGAATTGCTCTCTATTAGGACCATTTGTCTCTTGCTAAACGTTTTGCATATAATAGCTTGCTTCTGGATTTGTGTCATAGTGCCTTTAAAATTATATTCCTCTTCTTGCAACTTAAATAGAGTTTCTTTAGATATCAGACATATTTTAATCCCATTTTGAACACAAAAAATAATATTACAGTTGATATTTTCTGAAATTACAGCGTTCCTTTGAATTGATCTTTCTTTCTCTCTATTTGTTGAAATCTGTGCTTTCTCATTTGCAAGCGTATTAAGTATACACTTCCCTATCTTAATTGTCTCTTGAATATTTCTTTTAAATTTTTAAAAATACCTTTTTAGACACTTCTTAAGCAAATTGGACACAGTAGAAGGAAATATAGAGAAATAAAAAGTCACACCTGCGAAGAAAACCAGGGTATCATCTTATAGTTCAGAATATGCCTACAGCGCATTTCAGAATTTAGTAAAAAAATAAATTTACTATAGTGAAATTAAATAAAAACGTTTAATGAAATATAAAAAATATATTTTTAATCCAAAGGCCATTTCTATTACCAAAAAAGGATTTCTTTTAAAATGTAAGAATAGGTAATAGGCAAATAGGATTGTAGAGTTATATATAAGGTTCAATTCTCAAATAAATTCCCTAAAATGAAAAAAAAAAAACTTTTAAGGCTTTTATGTTTAATTATTTTAAATAATTGTGTGGCGGCCGCAATTTACAGTCAGACTGTTAATCAACACTACTACATTGAAGTACTAAAAAGACTTCGTGGGAAAATAAAGCCAGAATTGGGGAGGGATGGATGGCTGTTGCTACAAGACAATGCACCCTCTCACATGGCCCGATCCGTTTCTGACCAGCAACATTACCATGATGAAGCATCTTCCTGTCTACCTGATTTGGTTCCACGAGACTTTTTTATTTCCTGCCATTAAATCTTGCTGAAAGGGGTGACCCATTTTACCGCAGTTGAATAGGTTCAGACAAAATGGAAAATCTCTAAAGGGACTTTTTGGTTGTTCAAGCAAAAGTTCGTCAAGCATTTATATTCTGCATTTAATTTTGATTCTATGTTTTGTTTTGTTCTTTTATTACGTCGATAAAGAATTTTCACGTAAATTTTGTTCTTGAATAACATTTAAAGGTTTATAATTAATTGTGGGAGAATCTTCTGTGTATTCCCCTTGTATGAATTTCAAACTAAACTGTTAGGACTTAACCTTTTACTTAAATTTGAATTTTAACACTGAATCTGTTGGCAAGTTGTTTCCTCTTTTAACGCAGGCCTTTGATTTATCAAGCAGTACTTGAAAGGGATTTTTTATAAATCTTACACATGCTTAGTTTTCTCTTCTAGAAAATATTCTGATATTTCCTTTTTAATGGAAAAAAAACTGAGATCCATTATAGACGTTTCTAATTCTGTCGTTTTAAATTCAATTCACAGGAAAATTGTTCCATTTTCGCAAAAAACATTGCACATGATCCTGTCTTTGAGATTCAAATTGTGTTAATACTTTAAGGCCAGTTTCGCCAAATGTATTGAGGAAAGTGAACTTGACGCGAAGCAGATTTTCAGGGTAGAAATAAATGCCTCAATTTTTTTATAAAATTCTATGACATATTGTAACCTATGCATTTGTTTATACTTATAGTGTTTTTAAAAATTTCCCAAAATATTTCATAAATAAATCAGTTTTTCCTTTTCTTTTAATATGTGAAGTGGAGAGAGCTCATTTAGTATCATGGTATAGGAAGTAAATTACAAAAAACACATTTTATAAAAAAGAAAATGTGCGGAACTCGTGGGATAAAGCCAAGTGGATTCTCGACAGCATAGTGTTGCCAAAATATAATAATGTTTGAGTACATTTATATCTGAAAAAATATTTCGAATTCGGCCCCTATTCTTTAACATTAGCCGAAAATAGCATTAAAACCGGCTGCATTCGCCTTTCTTTCTTTAATTTTTATGCATTTATGCATTTTGTATATTTACTTCATTTAGAACACCATACATGTCTGTTGTTTCAGTTGTGACTAATGCCACATGCTTGACGAAGTCTAATCCAGGCCCGCGAAATTGAACGCGGCTAAGGGCTAGAATTTTTACGCCTGTTGTTAGCCTTAGCTTTGAGCACCATGCAGGTGACTATACATTTTGCTCCGTCCCATCCCAATTTAGAGGGAGAAAACCCTGAGGGTTGCCAGGGGCCTCCCACCTCTCTTCCCCTTCCACCAAACTGATAATGAGAGGACATGAGGCCTCGACGGCTATTTCAGAGTACCCACAAGTTCCCCAAAGCAAGGCACTATACATTTACAAAACATCCATGTCTCTTCTTGGGACGGGACCCTGTCCCTTTACGGTATCGCAGGTAGTTAAGCACCACTATACTGTGGCCAAGGGATCCATGCATGTCTACTGAATAAGATAAACTTTGCAGCTATATTTATTCACATAATTATAGCGCATTGTTATGACTTGTTTCATTTAAAATTAAACTAAATCTGGATGCCCATGCTTTTTTTGTTTCTTTTGTTTTGTGGATAATTTGTCATACCAAAAATAAATAATAAATAATTGAATTCCATTGCTTTTATAAAATCTATCGGCCTTATCAGCATCGTTTTAAAAAGTCTTTAGGGTCCTGTAGGGCGTTAATTTTATCTCTGGTTGTGAAAATATGAAAATTTCTCAAACAGTATAATTCTTTAAATTTAAATTGAACAATTTTAAATATTTTTAAGGTTACTATTTCCATAAAAGGATTTATGGTTTCAAAAAAAAAGTACAAAATGTGTGAAATATAAATTATAGTTTTAAAAAATTATACATAAGGAAAAATAAGAAAAATACCTTTGTGGGCCAAATATTAAGTCATTTTTGGAGTTGTGCGCTATTTTCTAAAATAAAAACTTCATAGAAGTATAAAATGTATCATACCTTTAAAGTTTACTTAATTTTTAGAAATAATATATCTTTTATATTTCAAAAGATTAAAAATATTAAATTTTAAAAAATGTTATTTTTTTTAATTTTAAAATATAATTTATTATCTTCATTCATATAAAATACTACAGTGTAATGTTGATAGATTTGAACCTTTATAAACTCAACTTAGCTGCTAGTAATTAAAGCTACTTATATATATATATATATTATAGAAAATAGTACAAAAGGATGTAAACTTAATTACTTATTTCTTATAGAAATGTTTCCTCTTATTTTCTATATGCTTATAAATCTTTTAAAAAATTATAATTTATATTTTAAACATTTTTATTCTCTGAAGTTTCCCATTCCTTTGTTATAAATCTTAATGTAAAAAGATTCGAATTATTTAATTTCAATTTCAAAGAGTTATAAATATTTGAATATTGTTTGTTTTCAGCCCTCTAGAGAAATTTAACTGCCCTGAAACCCCTTTGCATTCCTTTTACTACCGTGATACACTGTATCAAATAAGAGATGTTATGATTAAATTTCCTTTTTCCTTTCTCCATTCTTTTGTATCTCATTAAAATCAAAAATGGGAAATTGGCTCTCAGGTGCAAACAACGTACGATTCCAATAAAAAATATTAGCTTCATCATCATTGACTTTGGTGAACTAAGTTTTAATTTTCTATTCTTTAGATTTATACAAACGTCTTGTAGAATGTACTTCTAAGGTTTCCTAAAATCATGTTGTTTTTTTAAATTGACAAATTTTTTATTTTATTTTATAGGCCATCTTATTAACTGTATAAAAATACCAAGTTTTTAATTTTCCATTCACTAGAACAAAAACTACAAGTGTTTTAGTAAAAACAAATGCCATAACTTTACATAAGAGGTCAAACTTTAAAATGTGCGTTTTACTTAAAATGTGTTTTTTTCTCGAAAAGTTCAAACGGGGACAGCGATTGCTCAAAAGTTTTAAAAATAATTTGCTGAAATTTTGTGTATGTTCTGTATAACAGTAGAAGTGTTTTTAACCTTCAGATTTATCAATCACTGTTTTATTACAAAATTTACAGTTCTTAATGTGAATATAATCACTGTTTTTTTAAAACAATTTCATATAATAACTAAGAGTGCTCTAGTTTTTGTAAAATTAAAAAGTATCTCTTATCCTGAAGGTCATTCCAAAAAGAAATAGAAAAGCAACACATCAAAATTGAAAATTTGTTCATAAACTTTTTGTACAGAATGGGCCCCATTTATGTAATTTTTTTGTAAATTTTACCTATTTTTCTCATTTTAGTAACAATAATTTTTTTTTTAATTTTTAGTATATCTTTCTTAAAATTACTACCTAAATCTAAAAAACTACAAATAACTTATATTTCCATTTTTAAAAAAATGTCGCAAATAATCGGATACTTTAAACCAGCTGATCTAAGTACTCGTCTAATAGTTTCGGGTGAAATGAAAGAGGAAAACTATTGATTCAATTCTGTAGAAACTTTTACATACAGAGTTCAGACGTTGATCTTTTTACATTTGTTTTAAATATAAATCTGTTTTTTCCGAGTTGGCTCTTTATCGAGCAGACAATTTTACTCTTGTTATAAACCTTCCCCCCCCTTTCATTAGCACTTAAAAAAACAGTGAGCAATCCCGCTGGTTGAAATTACTAATTTGGCAGGTGTTATTCCACTTACATAGTAAAAATAAAAAATTGAATTGCATTTACTTATCAAACAATATTTTCTCTACGTAAAAAAAAAAAAAAAAAAAATTACCACAAACGATATTTTAAGCATCAACTGAATGCAAAAATTAAAAAAAAGTTGTTAAATATATTATTTGATAAATTTATTTAAAAGTATACAAATCAAAATTTGAAAGTTCGGTATTCGATTACCTTTATGTATAGCGCCCTTTTCCCTTCTTGGATACATTTTTACTTTTAATGAACTTGAAAAGAAAAATAAAATGTGGTTCATTGGGAAAAATGGGTTGATTTTTTCCTGTAAGTTGAATTTTGGTTATCCAATCACAGGAATTTTCTTACAAATTTCTAAAGTATTCGTTCAATTCTAGGAGCCCCTATATGAGTGTAATTTCAAGTATGTTGTGTGTTAAAAAATTTTTTTCAATTTAGCATGCAGTTTTTAAACTGACTTTCTCTCTCGATATTGTTACTAAGTATGAACAATCTTGGATGTATAAAAATTCCTGAAATAAAATTTTAATTAAAATTTCAAATTAGGGCTAATAGCTCAAAAATTGAACAATAAAGTTATATCTATCACATTGCTTAAAAATTTTAAATACCATTTGAAAACTCTTGTCCGAATGAAATAAAAGGGAACTAATTGAGGATATAATTGTTTTCTGGCATCAAGTAATAACGAAGAAAGTGGTTAAAACTATTTTCAGCTCATTGAAACATCGATGTGAAGCTGTAATCAAGAAAAAAGGCAACTTCACCAAGCTCTTATAACTCACTGCTATCATCAGTATCTAATGTATATTGACAGTTATTGCAGCATAACCTTTTTTGCGTTGCAAATATTTGAATGTTTTTTGTGTGTGTGTGTGTTGAATTTAGTATTAAACCTTTTAAAATGATATACAATGCTTTACATTTTGCGCAACGTAGAATTTTCTATATGTGTACAAACTTAAAAAAAAAATATAAATAATTTTAAAAAATGTCCATGATTTGGCTACCACTGTAAACAAATTGGGTAATTGATAAGATAGTGTCACTCAGAAGCAAAACTGCAGCCTGAGAATCGTTTTTCTTCAAATAAAACACGTAAGAATCTTCTTTGTTTTGATATCGTGGCACGATTCACGAGGCGCAAATTTTGCTGCGGTGACGTAAGCACCGTAAATTGGGCATATATTGAAAATTATGTTGATTTTTTATGGAATGAAATGTGCCTGAAATTAAAATCTTTGACAATTTTCTGTTTGAAGAAATTAGAAGACTGAATGTATACGTTTAAATTCTGATAAAATAGAACATTGGGAAAGTCAACATGTTAAAATTGATAAAAGATATAGGTGGAAGTATTTAACCATCTCAAAACTGAACACATTCCATATGAAAATTTAGTTATTCTTGTTGAATTTACGTTGTGCTGCCCTAGAACTAAAATGCAGCAGTTGAAAGAATTTTTTCAGTTGATAATTATTTTTTGTACAAGTCAAGATTGAATGTTGATAATTTAGCTGTAGCACTTGCCGCTAAGTTCAGTATGAAGGATATTTCTGGCTCCGAATTTTCCAATTTATTTATAAAATTATTTGTTGACAAAAAAAAATCCTTAAATGAAAAAATACTACTTTAAGTAAATAATTAAAAGAATGTAAGTGTAATTAATTTATATTTTGTTTGAATTAATAAAATGTTTCATGCATTTACGTTGTAATTTTTCGTCTTCCTTTTTGTAAAAAAAAAATTGGTCACCTTAGTAATTAGCAATAATTAAAAAGTGTCATATAAATATTTAAATTTCTAGAATCACTTCGAAGATCTATTCGAAAATTTAAATCGAATCTATTTATTCGAAAATCTACAGCACATAACATCATTGATGGTAGTTACTCGTACTATAAAACTACATCTTCTACAAACATGCATACTAATTAACACATTTCTTTGAAAATTACTCAAACAGTTTAAGCAATATACAAAACTGAAATATTTAAATAAATACTAGATTTCCTTCTATTTATTAATAATAATCACAAAGCAAAATTATCACAACCACATTTTGTTTCAATTTTTAGCCTAGCTATTGTTATTAGAATCATTTTTTACGTATCGTAAATAATTATTGAATGTCCTTTAAGACCTTTTAAAAATTCCCTATTTTAAATGGACTTCTAATGGTTTTTATAATCAACTGTAGAATTTTGTTTTTCAATGTGAGATAAATAAAAAATTTCATTGAATAATAATGCTAATCGAAAATGTTTGTGGAAGATTATTGTGGTGTTCTTGACAGTTGATCCATGTGATCGTTATACTAAATTAAATGAGAGGTTCTTATGGTTGACATCAAAGAGGCTTCTTTTGGTAGGCAATTCTAACATTTATTTACAATATAAATTTCTAAACTAAAAACTATTTTCTATAAAAACCGCTACATAACACATTCCATTCGCTTGCTTCGTTACAACTCGTTTCAGCTCTTTCGCCCATTTATTTCTCTGTTCTTTGTTTTCAAAAACTAGCTTCAAGCAGCGGACGCAACATTCTCCCCACTTGAGTTTTAGAACTTCTAGGAGAAAACTCAACAAAGAACTAAACAAACTGAAAATATACTAAAAAATATCTTAAGCATACAATTATCTGACCTTAGGAAGGCTACAACCCAAGGAAAAAAAGGACCTTAGGAAAAGGCTTCACAATTCAAAATCTCAAACTAAAATTTTGAGTAAAGTAATAAAATACAAAGGAAATATCAGCAATAAAAATTACTTCAATATAAATTCTCAAAATTAAAATAATAAAATTGTTCTAGTGATTTTTCAAATATTCTATGAGTAATAAAATAATAAACATAAATTAAATTTAAATTTTCAAAATTATAATAATGAAATTATTCAAAGGATATTTCTTTTTCAAGTCCAAGTGGAAAGTCCAGCACTTACTTCTAGTGTATTGTCCGGTCTAAGTTTTTTTCTTTAAAATCTAATTGAGCTACACTCCCAGAATCCTTCCAGGGAAAGATGGTGGGCTTAACTTCCATCTTATTTTTCTGTTAGCTCCTAAGGAGTGCTCTTCTCTGATGTTTGTCCAACTGCTGTTTTAATTATGCATCAATCATTTGGCTAAGTTCACTAAATTGCATTCTTTTCTTTTAAATCATATTTTTAAAGAGTTAGTTTCTTACTTTTTCTTTCCGTTGAAGTTTCTTTCTGTAATCACTGTGAAGTTTTTGAATTCAGGGATGATTTTCTCCTTGACTTTTCTTAGAAGCATACAATCTCTTTTCATGTACATTTTAATCTTTCCTCATTTTCCATCATTTCATCTAGTTCTTGGTTTAACTTCTCTACTTGACTAAATAAATTTATTTCAGTCTCTTTGGTCTTTAATTGATTTTGCAGATCAAGCAACATTTCATCTTTTTTTTCAACAGCAATATTCTTTTCTTTAACATCACTTAGTAGTTCTCTTCATTTTCTCCTTCTGTACAGTCTAGATAATTTCTTGTTCAAAAAGTACTCTTTTAGTTTCCTTTGATAATTTCTCTTCATTCAATCCTTGGAAAGTCTACCTGTGGAGTAGTTTATATGGTCGCTACTGCTCTGGCCTTTGAACTGGTAATTCTGAGACATCAAACTAACGACAGTTATATTCACATTTTGATGTTGTAACTGAGGAACTTTTCCCATTAATGTCCAACCTAATTTAGTCCCCATGGCGACTAATCCAGATTTCAATTGTTCTCGTTTCCCCGTAAATAATTTACCAACAACGTCGGCTCCTAAAAGTACTTCAATGGGTCTTGAATTATTTTGAAAATCGGTTATAAATATTCTTTGCTTTAATTCCTCTATCCAAGGTCCGCTACTCTCAATGCTTAGCTAAGTGCCGTTGCAATCATATCTTGATCTAAAGCATCTAAAACTACATTTATATTTACCATCTAGGCTATAAAGATAAATTTTATAGCAGTTGTGCCGTTGTGCTTCATATAGTTTTCCTACCCCAAATAATGCGTGCGAAAATTCTTCTTCTGAATTCCCCAAAACCTAACTCCTCTGCGGTAGGTTTTTAATGTAAGATCTTTGGTAACCCGTATCTAAAATAATTTTAGCCTTACGTTGCGTCTTTTTTCCTTTAATATTAACTGCAAGAGTTTGTAAAAAAACATCATGCGTTGCACGTGTGTGTATACAAAGTGTCTGTAACCCTTTCGTCCATATTATTAATACTTTGTTTTGGGAGTTGATCTAATTTATTATCTTCCAAGTTAGGACACATTAATTTTAAATGTCTTTTAGAGAGAGCAGAGATTACACTTAATACTAGATGAATAGAATTTTGCTAAATGACCTTTCGTTAAACAAATGCGGCATAAACCTTTCTTTTTAATCACTGACAGTTTTTCATCCAAAGGAATAAAATAAGTTTGCTTACACATTCGCGTTTCATGATTTTTTAAACAACATACATAAATTATCATTTGATTCTAGGCTAAACAATTCGGTGGTTAAGGGTTTTCGCGAATGAACATAACACATTTATGGGCAATGAACTGTGACGTCTCTCGCGTCTTTCTGATTAACATGACTCCTAAGTTCTTTGACGGCCACGATTAATGGCAAAACCTTTCCAACCCAATACCAAGAAGAGAAACGGATCGAATATGTAAATGAGATATACTATAAAAGGATAACGTGGCAAACCTAGATATAGCATAGGGTAGCAGGCTCAGAGGTTGTAGTGTGGAATCATTCTGATCAATAGCGTGACAAAGCTTAGTGTGAAATCTTGTGGACCAAGAATAAGCAGTCAAGAATTAGCTGCATTGCGGATCAAGAATCTTCATAGATAAAGTTATAGATTATATTCTCTAGGTCAAGGGACCAGAACTGGAAAAGGTAATATTAGATATAAGTAATTAGATAAACAGGATTATTTAGGATAATTGAGATAGAGGATCTAGTTGCTTGATCTGACTTAAATACGTGATTTACTTTGGGCTTGACTCTCACTCTAATAATAATTGTCAAATTAGAATTTAAGTATTATAAGTTACTCTTAATAAAGTTGTTTTAAAGAATTATGTCTCATCATTTTGATACTCCCACACCTCTAGCTTACGCGGAACCGGCAAGACTTGGTCATCACAGGATGGCTATGTCTCAATGGCCCGAACGTTTTAATTCTGGGTTAGGTAATGTGGTGGAAATACAATTCTACCTGAAATGTACTTTTCAGGGTCGGAGAAGGGTGCTGAGTTTATCGAGTGCATCGATAACAAGATTCAGTTACGTGAAATCCCAAGTAATCTGTCTGTGCTTCAAAAGTCATCTCAGGGAAGGGCTCAAGATTGGTATTCGATATTTGGTTCGTTGTTGAGTACAAAATACAGCCACGGATTTTGCGCAGCTCAAAACTGAATTAGCGAAGCTTTCCGCGATCAAAAATAAAAGAACTACAGTCGGAGTTTTTTGCATCACAGCAGGGAAGAAATCAGGAGGCGACTGATTTTGTATATAGATTACTAAAAATAGAAGAAGTTTAGGAATAGGAATGTCCCAAGCAGACTTATGGATCATATTTTAGTTCGACTCGAACCACAGGTACAGGACTACGTGGAAGTCCGAAATCCACAAATACGATACAACTTTTAGAAGTCCTGGCTAAATTCGAAGAAGATATTCTTGCAAATTACAAAGGGTTATCAGAACCATAATGTAGAAAGACGAGGTCAAAATGCATAGGATGCCTAATTTTGAAGCTAATGGTAGAAACAGGGGGGAATTCGGAAATAAGGAGTAGACCAAATAACAGAAATGAGTTTTACGAGAATAGCCGTCAAATAATAGAGGGGTTTGAGAGGAATAGGTTTAATAATAATGATCAAAGATTCAGCAACAGGGGTTACTCATTTCGAAATAGGCGAAATGATAATTTTAATAGGGGACCGTAGAAAAGGTTCAGTGATAATTTCAATCGAGGCGATAGGACAAAGGGGACGATTAAATATTGTAAAGGTTAATGATCAACCTCAAGAGGTGTCGACAAAAAACACAATTAGACTTTTCCGATATGTATAGCACCCGTAGAACTTCCCCATGTACCTATATTATTAAATAACACATTTTTGAAAACCTATGGGACACCGGGGCAGATAAATCTTTTATATC